>JAWLSL010000024.1:0-382649 GCA_033980235.1 Diadema setosum
GAAGTACATAATCATAAATTCATACAAACTTATGAACACAAAACACTTTGCTCCACTTCATCATAAAACACACCCTTCACTTTCAACTCTAATGATAGGAAAAAAAAAACACACAAAAAGAATGCATTTATACAGTGTATACAATTTCAGCTTTAAAATCTGATAATCCTTTCATTGTGATAAGTATGGAGTTTCACATACTTTTTTGTCGCATTCATTGCTCAGAGCACGACTTGATGAGGTGTGAGCGCTTGAGTAGACCTTCAATTTTTTCTTAAACACTCTGCCAGTGTGTACTTCCTTTCCATCTTTAGATAGGTCAGGAAATTCCATATATATGTTATACATCAGTTAAAAAGCTCAGAGTCTGCTCTGTTATAGTATCTGGCTAAAAAGGGACTGTACAGTACTGGTTGAGGTGGGGATTCATGTTTTGAACATTCCTATAAGTGAGATAATGAGAAACCTCTTATAAAATATGAAAGAGCATGTAATTTTAAGAAGGATTCAACGTTTATTTGATGAAAAATCATTTGGGTGTATTTTCACTTCTGTTTTTGCTATTGCTAATTCATTGTTTATCCTTATCTTTTAACGAGTGAAAAAATATCCGGTGAATGTATCTCTACTAGAACAAGGAATGAACTCTCTAATATGTTATCATGAAACCATTTTAGACTAGTTTCTTCTGCGCTCTTCAAGAGTAACCGAAACTTATATCCATATACACACATATTTTGAAAACATGTTATGATAGAATTTTTTAAAATGATATCATGATAACGAGTGTTTATATAGGAGAAATGATAGTCTATGCATGACATTCAAAAAAGGTGTCTACCTAGTACATTGCAATTTATTCTGCTGTCAGTCACATTCTCACCTTGAGTGGAGACTTGTAACTTTTTGTTTGTTTTGAGGTGCAGAGTCACAATTGTTTCGCTTACTACAATTTTCTATTCCAAACCCTGTAGAAACATGTTGATTTCTCAAAAAGTACAGGTGGAACCAAGCGAAAACTTTCACCATATATGGATTGAGGCCTGATAAACTTATGTTGTCAATTTCGGACACATTGGAGCCCGGCCATAGTCCAGTCGGAAAAAACAGAGAGCATGTTTTGCGAGAGGTGATTTTCAAAACGCTTTAATATCTCAAGTTCTAGTGCAGCAAATTTCATAATATTTTCATCAAAAGGAAGGTTTTTAAAAACGTAGATAGTGTGGGAAGTTTGAGTTTACTAGCGGCACGCATAGCGGCACAAGGAGAAGGTAAAGATTTGACTTTTTCATGCACACAGTTTCGGGCAGCCGTGGATGCCCGTTGGAAATTCAAATAGAACGCGGCGATAATGAGATGCAAATTTGGGTGCTCCACCGCGCCTGATTAGTGAAAGCAGACAGACCTCTCCTCTCTCCTTTCTTTTATCATATTTCTATGCAAGTCATCCCTCCCTCCTATTTTCCTATGTTATGTATTAT
Source organism: Diadema setosum (assembly GCA_033980235.1). NCBI lineage: Eukaryota > Metazoa > Echinodermata > Echinoidea > Diadematoida > Diadematidae > Diadema > Diadema setosum. The sequence goes on from JAWLSL010000024.1 coordinate 1,482, forward strand.
GTACGAGGGCTGCATGCAAAACAAGCAATGCTTAAGCTGTAGCCCTTCTGCGTTATTCATTGCATCGCTGATATGTTCTGTTGTACATTGTAAAGGCAACGAAGAAACTGTATTGCTGTATATTCTGAAAGTAATGAAGAAAATTACTTGTGTTAGCAATTAATGTATACAATGTATATAATTTAGGTGTATGTATCTGCATGAGCAATGGTATAATGCAGGAACCAATACAGTCAAATAAAATCAAATAATGCCAAAAGTATGATCCAAGTGGTTCAACTATACAGTATTAAAAACAGTATCTGAAATAGAGCACTGTGGACCATGTTTATGGAGGAGCACCAAAGGGGGGAGGATGTGGTCCCATTAGAGGGGGAACGAGGGGAGGGAGGGATTTTGCATAGAATTGAAATTCGGTAAAACTGGTCCATACTTTTGGAATTTGGTGGAACAAATTCTTTTTCGATTTTTTGAACACATTCGTATACAAACTACTCAAATGCAACAAAACAAACAAACAAACAAACAAACAGAAAATTTAGAGCTACTGCCCTGATAATCAAAGATGGAGGGAATCGACTCGTAAAATTCCAGGGGCAGAACAAAAATGCATATACATTTAAACTGTCGTTGTCAATTATAGATGTGATTACATCAATGTTAGCATTTTGTGTTATAGTTGTACTCATAATAAATGGTCGTTAGTAGCACTTACCCTCGTAACATTCCACCCTCATGATGAAACCTACTGGGTAGATATATATACCATATCCGTAGCTGAATCTGGTGGGTCAGTGATATAACAGGGGAACTCTGGTTGTAATCCCATATCACCGTCAGGGACGATTTGTTAGCTATGTCATCCAACATATGAAATCCCATCACTTTGTTGTTCATAGATTTGATTTCAGTCAGAATTCGCCTTCCACGTGGTGCCTGTATATCCCAAGTATCACGGTTGACAACACAGCTTTGATCACACCATATCTCGCGCTCTAGAGCCTTCCCCGGGCAGTCGAGAGTAAAATCTACGGTGAATAAAATGGACCAAGAAGATTTGTTTTCAAATCAATTGTTTAGACTCCTGAATAGATGGTAGATGGGGAGGGAGTAGAATTAAAACTATTGTGCAGCTAGTTTTGTCTGAATCAAATTGTTTATTAAGTATTTTCGACATCGTCATTTCCCTAGAAAGGAAAGCCAAAATATTGATCCTATGTGCTCTATTTCTTTACATCAACTCCACTTTTCTTTTTGACAATATGTAATCCAGGGCCCTTTTTTATGAGGAGTTAAAATTCATTATATAGTTGATTTCTATCATATGGCAGCTGGTGTGTTAAGGACATTTACAATCGATTATATCTTTTGATAAGATGGGGCCCAATCACTTTTCTAATTTGTGTCACTTAAAACACAACATTAATTTTGTTTTGATTGAAAAAAAAATACAATACACATTTCATACTTCTTAGTCCATACGAATGGATTGATATCATGTCAAGCATTGGCAATGCCTTCATGAAAACTATTTTAAGTTTATCAAACTACTTCGTCAATTTTAAAATTAGGCATGTAACAAACAATTCTTAATGCATACTCTAGGAAACAACAAAGATACTCACTTGTTGTATTGGCTTTTGAGGTTGGAGAAAAGGTGAACAGATGAAAAATGACGAAACCAGCAACCAGCCCCAGTAGGGAAGCCATTCTCTCGTGAAATTGAATAATCAATTCTGTACACTCGATAATTTTAACGTGAAATCTGAGGGATTCCGAATCAATAAAGAGTGTCCCTACTCAAGGCCAGATCAAGTGTGTAGCACGTTGTAATTGAGACCAAAGGATGTATCTTCATACTATTCTCATTGAATTTTCAACTGCTGGTGGTAACGTTTTTAATATCATGAAGAAATAATGTCGAGTGTGTGGTACGAGTGAGCAACTCTGCAAGTTTCTGAGAGATGTGTGCGTGTCAAACAGAAAATGCAGCAGAATTGCATTGCAAGAGGCCAATAAGGAAGCAAGAACCTAATTTAATTACTTGAGAGCGCTAGTCAATCATTATTTTGATTTGCTTGACTTACTAAGATGTCAAGATATCTCAACAGCTTTCAACATAATGATTAATTACTTTGGTAGCTGCTACCTGTGTCAGCAAAGTACCTCATTTGCCATGTAGACATATACCCAATTATACGGTTCACAAGTGATAAATGTCGGGACATCTTTATAATCCATCTGCATTTAGTCACCCTAATTAATTCATTTCTAAACATGAAATCTAAACTGCCGTGATGCGGGGAGGAAAAGGGATGACATTAATGGGCCATGGAAGTGCAGGTCCTTACGGGCTGACTACGGGGTCATCCCACAAGACTGACACCCACAAGTCATACAGCCCAGGAGTTCGACATTGAAAAAATGTCCATGAGTCATACAGCTCATGAGTCATACATGAGTCATACATACGTGTTTTCCAACTCCATATAGTCAGGTGATCCAATCACTACAAGCCCTTGAGGCTTTTACGGGACACCTTTTTCTTTCACTTTACTTCACTTCTCCCCCCTTGTTTTTGTTCTTCTTTTTTTAAGTCTGACTTTTTCAAAAGTCTGACTTGGTATTATAGTTTATGTATGATGACCTATGTTATCCCTTTGTGAATTATATTGTAAACTATGTTATATTTCGTCTTTTTTAACTGTATAAACTGTAAATGTGGAAAGAAATAAAGGAGAGTCCTATGCTCTCGGTCAATCAATCAATCAATCAGCCCATAAGTTCGACACTACGCAAATAAAGCCCATGAGTTCGACAGTAGGTTATAAAAACAGCCCACAAGTTCGACAGATACAACACGGAGCTTTATGTGTCGGTCTCGTGGGCCTTGGTAGCTTAGTGTCGAACCCATGGGCTGTATGACTCGTGAGCTGTATAACTCATGGGCTGTATGACTCGTGGGTGTTGGTCTCGTGACGTGCACCCCTGGTTTCTGCCATCCCTCAATCTTTTGTGGAAAGTGACTTTTTTTTTACATTGTTAGAGTAATGGAGACTTACACGATTGATAAAAAGGTGATTTAGATTAATTATCATACCGAGTAACCAGATATTAACGTCATCATTATTTCTCGAATCTTGTAAATAATGCCCTAATAATCATGTGTTTGTAAATTTACAAATATATAAAGTAAGAGCAATGAACATTTGATGAAAGATTCCACTGGCTAAGTTTACAAGCTGCATTTTTTTTTTTGTCCAGTGACAAAAAAAAAAATCATCTCGATATTCGGTGAATTGTTCTTTTTGTGACATGATTATTTCCGCAATTCAGTATTTACCCATATTATTCAAAGTCTAGATGTTTTAGTACTTTTTAAATACCTATATGTACTTCCTTCGGTTTTGGCTTCTCTATATCAATAAAATGATTCCTGAGGTTTCCTTTGCGATTATAATAACAGTTACACGGCACTAAACGTAAGTTCTTTTTTTATGTGCCTAAACAAAAGGCAATGGGAATGATCCAATCAAATACAATTCTGTGCTTTTTCACAGACACACACACACACACACACGCGTGCGCGCGCACACACAGCACGAAATGAATTTAATCAAAACAAGAAAAGAACTAAAAAGTGTTCTGAAAAAGGCGCAATAAATTCCAAAATGTTTTTCTTTAAAGCTGATACAAATTGTTTGACTTTTGTTTCTGAAAAGTATCAGAGTGAATTTTAATTTATCAACAGCTTACTCGATTAAGGTCGACATTAAAACAAATTCAATATGATATGTACATCTAGGGCCTTATATGTTTCTGTGTTAAAAAAAATACTCAAAAAAAAATAACTAGAATGGATAAAAAGTCATATAGCAAGAACCTTGTTATTATCATCTTCCACCAGAATGCACTTTTTAGCCTTTTAAGTAATGTTTCAAGATACTGAAAAAACAAACAAAAAGAAAAGTAAAAACCCTTCTCTTTCTTTTATAGTCTGTATATTCAAAGCACATGTATCTCTTTCAAAGATTTGAGACCTTGAGAATTGTTCGGCAATAATTATGAGTACGCTGTCCTCTACGGCAACCAATGCCGAAGAATGGCGATCACGTTTCCGGAAAATGCCGAAGACGATAATGAGATGTTGTCGGATCTGGTCCGGCAGCCTTTCGGATTCTGGCAAAAATATAAAAGAATTGTCCCTTTTCACAGTAAGCAAGCAAGTTTCCCATGTGTGTGTGTGTGTGTGTGTGTATGTGTGTCGTCCTTTTATTATTTTCTGTAAATTGGAAACAACTGACAACATCCCCCTTTGTTCATATTTCCTGTAAGCAATGAAGGGACAAGTGATCATAAATGACTTTAACCTGTAGGCATTAATGCTACAAATGATATTCAAAAATGCAAATGATGTGGAAAGTCTGAGTGCGTAGTATAGTATAATATCATTCAATGTGTAAGGTTTGCAAGTCATCATATGCGGCATCCGACTTGTTGTCCAAGCAAAATCAACAGAATACACTTATTCTGATTACCACTGTCACAACGCAGCAATTGCAATATTGGAAGTCGATGAAAAATGACCACAAAATACCCATCAAAGCGTCGGACATTGAACTTTGTGGTTGTATAGAATTGTCACAATAAGCAAGCCCTAAACTATCCAGTTGCATATGAATATGATATATTTAGATTCATGTTCAAATGTTTCTTTTCCTGAATAGCATAAAGTGAAGAATCATGAGACACCAAGCACTTCCTGTGTTGAATGAAATGAATACATCATTAGTATGGGTGTTCATACTTCGGCAGACGTTGATACGTCGTGCCTGACATTTATGTAGAGAAATGATTAAGCTCGTGGCAGAATGAGATTATTGCTTTCGTTTGATAAGTTTTGATTAATATAAAGTTCATTCTATTAAAAGATATACCAGAACTCGTAAACATTTTATTTTTACTTACAAATGACAGCGTGCCACGTTCTCACGATCTGTTACTATGGGACCATTTTCCCACACTTGCACGTACACACGGTAGACCAGTTAATCAAAACTAGAGTAGTGGTAATCAAAATGATATCTGTTCGTGTAGATGCTACTAAAATGACTAACGGCAATTTTATGCTTACAGTGACACAAGGTGACAGACGATCTAAACGACTAAGATGGTTTTGAAAGCAGAAACCTCAAACGATCCTTTTGTCACTTTGGACCCTTACTCTCTCTTATCGATGAAAATGTTTCAATGCAGGTACAGAGGGATTTGTCCCTATTTTCTTTTCTTATTTAGGAATTTTCTCTATCTTTTTTTTTCATCATAATGCACGTAGCAGTGACAGTTGCCAATGTGGTAAATGAATAGAAATATGAAATACATAAGATTATCAGGTCAGGTCAGGTCACACCCATAGCAGTTCTGCCGTTGGGGCACTGAGATGTCCTTCTCCAGGTTTCCTTATCCTCCGCCATTCTCACACAGATTTCCACCGGTTTCTCCGCCCATCTCCTCACATCATCCACCCAATTCCTCTTTGGTCTTCCTTGAGCTCGTCGCCCATCCACCCGACCATGCATTACCATATGCGCTAGTGTGCCTGGCCGTCGAGTGACATGTCCGAACCATTGCATCTTCCTTCTCTTCATTGTGTCCAGCAGTGGTTCATAATCCCCAACTTTCCCCCTGATCTCTTCCAGCACCGATGCATTGGTGCGGTGATCGTGCCAATGTATTCCGAGTAATCGACGGAAACATCTCATCTCGAAAGCGGCTATTTTCTTCTCTAGATTTTTGCTTAGCGTCCATGACTCGCATCCATATAGGGCTATCGAGGTCACCAGTGCCTTCATCAGCTCAATCTTTGTTTTCTCTCTCACCTCTCTGCTTCTCCAGACATGGTTCAACTTGGCCAACTGAGCAGTCGCTATGGCCATTCGTGTCTTTATTTCTGTTGTTGAAGTGGCCTCCTCATTCATCATGGCGCCCAAGTATTTGAATTGGTGGACTTCCTCTAGCGCATGCCCGTCCACCCATATCTCCTGTGCTTCGTCATCTTGTTTATTCTGTTTTGAAGTCGTCATTATCTTACTTTTCTTGTGACTAATTTCCATGCCATATCGGCGGGCAGCAGTGTCTAGCCGCGTAGTCAGCTCTGCTAGCTCTTCCCTATTTCCAGCAACAAGGTCAATGTCATCAGCAAATCTCAAATTGCTGATTGGCCTTCCCGCGATTGCGACTGTGCCCTCAAAATCTTCGAGTGCTTCCATCATGATCTGTTCCAGAAAGAGGTTAAAGAGGGTTGGCGAGAGAATGCATCCTTGCCTGACACCAACGTTGGTTTGGAACCATTCCAGAGTCCTACTGTCATACATCACTGCATTAGTGGCATTTTCATACAGCGACTCACAAAGTTGGATCAGTTTTGGACTGATGTTATGTTTCCGCATTGTGTACCATAGTGCCTTCCTCCATACCCTGTCGAAGGCTTTCTTGAAGTCGACAAAGTTATGGTGTATTTCTTGCTGATGGTCTCTGAACTTTTCGCACAGAATGCGGCAGCTGCAGATCTGTTCCACAGTGCTCCTTCCAGCCCGGAAGCCAGCTTGCTCTTCTGCGAGTACAGCTTCTATCTGTGGTTTCATCCGGTTGGCCAGGATCTTCAGCAACACTTTACTGGGATGGCTGATCAAGCTTATTGTTCTGTAGTTGCTACATTTCTTCAGATCGCCTTTTTTCGGAAGTGGCACTATAAGTGATTGTGTCCACTGTTTGGGCCATTCTCCAGTTCTCCAGATCAGGTTGCACAGTTTATGCAGCATATCCACAGCTTCTTCTTCTTTTAACAGTTCTGCGGGTATGTTATCTGCTCCCGGGGCAGGGTTGTTTCATGACCCGGCGTCTTCCCAGCACTTCTAGTGCTGTTTCATTGGTGACTTCGGTGAACTGATCCGCCATTTCTTGGACATCTTCGAGCTCCATGAGGGGGGCAAATCTATTGCTGATCTTCACAGCATATTCGTTCCTCTTTTCGGAGTCTGTCTTTAGCAGGTCAAGATTGTACTTCACACGCACCGCTCTTTGCTTCTTTATCATCCTCAGCTTCACCTTCATTGTCATCATCACCAAATTGTGGTCGCTGCCTATGTCACATCCAGGGAAAGTTCTAGTCTTGTTTGGTCTGATGCAGGTTTTGCATTTAGTCTCCACCAAGATGTAATCTATCTGGTTCCTTGTTCTACCATCTGGGGATGTCCATGTGATTCTTCTTGAATTCTTGTGATCCCCAAGTGTGTTGGCCACCGTCAGATTATTCAATTTACAGAACTCTAGTAGCCTCTCACCTCTATCATTCGTCATTCCGTGAGCAAATTTTCCCACAGTACCGTGCCAGTCCTCATAGGAGTCAGTCCCTATCTTGGCATTCCAATCTCCTTGGATGATTTTTATGTCTTTCTTGGGGATTTTTCTGAGTGTGCTGCCCAGAGTATCGTAGAAAGCATCAATTTCTTCATCTTTGCAATCGGAGGTTGGTGCATAGACTTGAATAATGGCTACATTTCTGGGAGAGGCTGCGATTTGTATTCTAATCATTCGGCTTGAAATGGGCTCACATTCCACAACCGCTTTCACTGTGTTTTTGTGGACAAGGAATCCCACTCCTTCCTCATGTTTCTTCTCCTTTCCGCTAAACCAAACTTTGTGTCCTTCTTCTGTGAGCATCTCACCGCTTCCAGTCCACCTCATTTCAGCGATGCCCAGGACATTCCACTTATATTTGGTCATTTCATACTCCAGTTGCTCCAGTTTCCCATCTCCATTGAGAGTTCTGACGTTCCACGTCCCACATGTGAACTCCTCTTTCTGTAGCTTCAGCTTTGTTTCTTCACCAGTAGCATACTTTCCACCTCCACCCTGGCCCGTGCGAGGCGCGGTCGTTGGTATCCCGGGCCCCGACCGATCCGGTATTGATCTGTTTCTCAACTTCATCATCATCTCAGTGTTTCTCGAGCGGGGGATCCTGGTGGTGCTCATCTCCTCTCCAGGTGTGAATAGTCAGTGACTCGCATGGGTATGACCTTTGACAGGTTTTGTTTTTAGTCCTGCAGGGTGTCCACGCACCCTCCTCGCCCGGTTACCTTGTACCCGAGTGGGGGGACCGGTTTAGTCGCCGGCAGTCCGACCCGCGGCAGGCTGTACTGGGTTACGTGGTACCAGTAGCAGGGTCACTGACTCAAGTGAGTGAGTATGACGCCTGGCCTGACTTATAAGATTATAAGGAATAAAAATGACATAAGAATGCAGAGTTTTTGTGAGTCTTATAATTCGTGCGTTTGTGCGCATGCGTAATCCTCATACATCTTTGTTGCTATTGTTTTAACAGTTTTCAGTGTAGTTCCATGACACTTATAACATATAGATTGTCCAAGCTCTGAGAGAATGCATTATATCAGCATCCCTATTTCATTTAAAGAGTACCGCCAGGAAAGGTCTTTCGTTTTTGCAATGTCATGACAGATACATCACTCATAAACATTATCACACCTATTTCATCTCAACAGTACTTTATAGTGATTCCATAAAAGGGAAACATCACTCGTACTATCGGTATGATGCGCAGCGATACATCGCTTGTTCCTTGAACATCCTGTTGTAAATTGGCCTGCCGCGTGTGCGCGCGTGATAAGAGAGAAATCTTTAGGGCTTTTTACACTTGTAAATTTTTGCTTAGTCCCGTACCAACGGTGGGGCTAGGGGGGGGGGGGGGGGGGGGGCTTAGTCCCACCGTTGGTACGGGACTATCCTTAGCCCACTTTCTGTTTACACTCGTTTTTGCCAAAGTGGGCTAGCCCCACCGATAATCCCGTACTATCTGGCCCTGCAAAATAGCAGGGTTAGCACCGCAATTGCGGTGCCAAGCAAGTGAGTGTAAACAGAACGAAAAAATAATCCGGGGCTAAGCGACGGAGACGAAGTCCGACCCCCACTGACCAATCAGAAACGAGGTAATCAAGTGCTGCCGGTGCGTGCGTGTACGTGTACAGTGCACAGCGTAATCATGAATATTCATGTGGTTTGGAAAGTCCGGGGCTAAGAAATACGAGTGTAAAAAGGTCAGTTTTCTCCTTAGCCCCGGACAAGAGATAGTACGGGACTAATTGGCAAGTGTAAAAAGCTGAAAAAATTGGTACGGGACTAACGATAGTCCTGGGTCAGAGAAAGTCCGGGGTTAAGAAACACAAGTGTAAAAAGGGCTACAGTCTTTACCTTCCGCACCGATACCGATGCTTTACCATTACTCGATAATTTAAGAAATCGTTAGCAGTGAAGAAACGGCTGTAAGCCAAAGGCTTGACCATTGCGTTCACTGATTTCCGGACAGGCCATAAGATTGTTTTTTTCTTCTCTCCAAAGAGATAATCATAGACATACTTTAGATAGTTCATGGCATGTGTTCTCAAAGCAAAATTGAATAAACAAAGGACTGTCATTAATATCTTTGCGGTCATATTGCGACGTTTGAGGAGCCATTTGTTATGAAACCACAAGCTATCAAATCTCTTCAGCTGCCAAGGCGAGTGCTTTTGAATTACAGAAATCGAAAGTAGGGCGCCCATGGTCATTTGAATATCATAACTAATCAGCATGACCAGCGTGGCAGCCCGCCTATGTCTTGAGGAGGATATGGATATAGGTTGCTGTCTTGTTGATTTCAACGCACAAAGAATATGAATTATTGGTGTACTTGGTGCATATAATGATCGTTGTTCTAGTTCTTTTATATGTTCCCGGCTGAATTCAAGGTGTAATGAAGTAAAATCCATTAGAATGTATTTGTAAACTTACACTATAATATATGCAGTACCGAAATGTACATTTCACGTTTTTCATGTAATTATCGCTTTTGTTGGTGATGGAGTAGTGATTTTATACCTCCAAATAGGAATATAGATCCTACCTAAAAAAATGATAATCACACGACATCATTTTGTTTGTACATGTACAACATTCAATATGTAATGCAAAGAAGTAGTAGTAGTAGTAGTAGAAGAAGAAGAAGAAGAAGAAGAAGAAGAAATATATATACATGAATGATAATATGTGCATTTCTTCGCATGAGTAGTCCCGATGATGTGACACTGCCCGGCAAACGTGTAATAAGACATAACCATCTACACCTGTCTAAAGTAGAGAACATCGAGTGTGTGGCATTCGCTGCTTTAAGCGTAGCGTGCATGTTGCAAACCAATAGGCTGTGTTTTTTTTTTTTTCTGTGGAAAAGGATATACATTATGAATATTGAAAGGAGAAGTACATAATCATAAATTCATACAAACTTATGAACACAAAACACTTTGCTCCACTTCATCATAAAACACACCCTTCACTTTCAACTCTAATGATAGGAAAAAAAACACACAAAAAGAATGCATTTATACAGTGTATACAATTTCAGCTTTAAAATCTGATAATCCTTTCATTGTGATAAGTATGGAGTTTCACATACTTTTTTGTCGCATTCATTGCTCAGAGCACGACTTGATGAGGTGTGAGCGCTTGAGTAGACCTTCAATTTTTTCTTAAACACTCTGCCAGTGTGTACTTCCTTTCCATCTTTAGATAGGTCAGGAAATTCCATATATATGTTATACATCAGTTAAAAAGCTCAGAGTCTGCTCTGTTATAGTATCTGGCTAAAAAGGGACTGTACAGTACTGGTTGAGGTGGGGATTCATGTTTTGAACATTCCTATAAGTGAGATAATGAGAAACCTCTTATAAAATATGAAAGAGCATGTAATTTTAAGAAGGATTCAACGTTTATTTGATGAAAAATCATTTGGGTGTATTTTCACTTCTGTTTTTGCTATTGCTAATTCATTGTTTATCCTTATCTTTTAACGAGTGAAAAAATATCCGGTGAATGTATCTCTACTAGAACAAGGAATGAACTCTCTAATATGTTATCATGAAACCATTTTAGACTAGTTTCTTCTGCGCTCTTCAAGAGTAACCGAAACTTATATCCATATACACACATATTTTGAAAACATGTTATGATAGAATTTTTTAAAATGATATCATGATAACGAGTGTTTATATAGGAGAAATGATAGTCTATGCATGACATTCAAAAAAGGTGTCTACCTAGTACATTGCAATTTATTCTGCTGTCAGTCACATTCTCACCTTGAGTGGAGACTTGTAACTTGTTTTATTTCTTTATTTTTGCGCATCCAGTCGTGGTATTCAGCAAGGGAATTTGCTGACACGCAACAGTGTACACATCGTGAGAAGAAATTCGATCCTGCCAACGTAAATGAAGCGGCAAAGTGTGTAAATACCTGGCAAAGATATGATGTGTATGAAATGCTCTGTTACGTGTACCTTGTTACTTCTTATGTAATGTTGTCAGATCTGGCTTCCTAGCGCCAGATTTTATTGTTTTAAATAATAGTCGCACTCGGGTCCTTTTGCATGGAACGCCACACCTAACCGATTGGCCTATAACCAAAGTTCGATTACCCAGAGGACCAAATCTTCAACCCTTTATGTGCGTATTCCTTTTTCGGGCAGAGAGTTATGAATAGTAACAAGCCGCGAGTCTTAGCCTAGTCCAGATTCTGGACGTTTTCTTATCATTACGCACCCACGCGCGCTCCACAGCTTATCGCGCTATATCCCCTGTAACCGCTCGATATCGATGAGGGCGCCAACAAACCTGTCCGAAAAAAACGTCCAGACTGGTTTGACAGAGCGTAGGGTCAAAAGTTCATATTAGGTATGCTGACGTAATGCCCTATCTCTCGCAAGCTCATTGCGTATGCATGAAAAACTAAGGGATCGATCACAGAAAAGAGTTCTGTGGTATCGATCGATCTGCAGCCAGCTGTGTGCATTGCACCGTGAATACAGTGCGATCTGCAACAATTATTATAAAATGGGTTCAAGAATGTAGCCAATAGGAAGCTCTGAAATGAGACACACCTCCTTCCTTTACTTCAGTACTATTGCACTGCCTGTAATCCTATGGTAGATTGCCGATCGTCTGTGCGCGCGGCGGCTCCTTTGATGAATTGCATGCATACGCGTACGCGCTGTCAATCCTGTAAACAACTTCTAGTTCGGGCTGCCGGCCGGCCGGCCTGTCTTCCCTTATGCATAACATATGTGGCGTACGTACGTATACTGTACTATACTATACATATACGTACACTTTGTACAGTACAGTAGACCAAGCGTTATGGGACCGGACGCGTACATGGAGTCACTTTGAAGAGCAAATCCAACGATTTAGCAGGTTAATTCTCACGCCGTTTTCAGAGTATGTTGTCTAGTAGGCCTATATGAGGAGTCTATATCAAGTCTTTAAGGTAAAGGGTGCATATTCTATGTAAAATAAGTAAGTTTTCATGCAGGTGTCCGGAAACCCAACCCCCCATTATACTTATACTGTATGTGCGGGACTTCCGCGAGTGCGACGTGCGTAAAAGTTTGGGACGAACATCTTCGGACGTCTTGACACACAAAGGTACGTGAAAAACGCTGAAAAATGATGTTAGTTTTCGAATTTTCGACCCATTTTATAAAACAAATGATGCACAGGATTATTTCGTGGCGTTAGTGTAGGCGTAGCTCACTCTCGGGTATTTACAATGTAGTGCAACATGCACTCGGCTTCGCCTCGTGCATGTTTCACAATTGTAAATACCCTCGAGTGCACTACGCCTACACTAATGCACTCTATCCTGTGCATCATTTGTATACTAATATGTGCACAGAGATGCCTGCATTTTTGCACAACACACGATATCACAGTCAAAGAGCCAACTCTTTGATCACAATGCAATGCGAAACTCAGTACTTCAGTGATCCGTAACATGCATTGTTGCACAGCTGATTCGTGCAACGTTTTTGACTGGCTGAAAGTTTATATGGTTGCAGTCATCTAGGACCTACTTTCACGTTGTGTTTTGGACTTTGTTGTGCCCAGATTCGATGATGACTTGAATATTATTCTTGAGATTGGAAATGGCTAACTACAAATCGCCAGCTCGCCGATGTATGATTTGTGATGTGCCACTTCTAACGTCCAAACACTACATAAAAACTGCAAAGAACTCTGTGAAAGTCGTGAGGTGTGGACCTCAAGAAAAGTTGGAAGATTTGTTTGGCGATGTTATTGTTGGTAAAGGGGATCAATGTGTTGTTTGTTTGTTTGTTTGTTTTTTGGGGGGATTGTGCCAATCATGTTCATTAAAGGAAATAATTTTGTCATTAATTATTCTTCATTAATAATATTGTATGATGAAATATTCAGAAATTAAAGAAATTCTTTAATTGACATAGGCACTTGTATGCACCTGTTTTCAATATTATCTGGCCCACTAAGTAACAATGTAATTTTGGAATGTAAGCTCAGGGCTGTGAGATGTGGGTTCTATGAACCGTACTTAGCTATGGTATACAAGATATCAAGCATATTCAGTGGTGGGGAAGGTGAAGGGGATACATTACACAATTTGTAGTGCAAAGTTTTGAAGTACATGTAAGGAACCAGAAAATGCCTTTTTTTGTTTGTTCTTTTCCCCAAATGTTAGTAGAGAGCAGTCTAAATTTAAAGAATTGCGCTAAGTTTGCAGAGACTCCAACCCCAAGCAACTTCTGATCTGGAGATTCTCCCGCCCGAAACCCCTAGCAAACGGGAGACTCCAAGTTGATGTGTGCGAAGCGCGAAGTTCCTAGGATTCTAGATGTTCTCTGGTGCTATCTAAGGCTTATTTTTTTCAACATACGATAGAAATAAGTAAGAAATCCTTTCCACCGGGAGCCACAGAGCCAGGGCGGGAGAAATCAAATCTCAAACGGGAGAACGGGAGATTGTGCAAAAATGGGCTTTCGGCGGGAGATCTCCCGTCGAAAACGGGAGAATTGGAGTCTCTGAGTTTGTAAAACTTTTATAATTTTATTACCACTTCATGTAGGGCCTACTGGGCAGTTAGACCGAAACTATTTGCTTTGATAATTTCTGTAACAGAGACAATCAGACCAATATCCCTGTTGTAAGAATACCCCGTCATTCAGTGTTTTGTCTGTTAGTCTTCACGATAATAAAGCTAAATTTAGTAAAGCAAGATGAAGACGCTTAAGGGCATTTTTGCTACAGAGATATTGGTAGATTGGTCTCTGCAATTACAGAAGTGATCAGTTTTGGTTGAACTGCCCTTCTGCATATGCATATATACATATATCCAATCATATCTTCCTTTTTTGCAAACCATACCTGTATTTGCTCAAAATAGTAGCTCCATGTAAATAAGTAGGCCTATTCATATCAAAAGACTGTATGACAGAGCAACTTGTTTGTTTCTAATTCACAAACATTTAAGGGGGATATCAGCATGAAATTATGCTTGGGAAATGTGTGGGCCATGCACACAACACACACAAACGCACACACGCATGTGCACACACACACACACTCACGTGTTAGCAATTTGATTAAACCCCCTATTACAATTCACATCAAAATTAAAACATTGTACATATACTTTGTACATACAGCTGTAATTACAATGTAGTAGACTTTACTTTTTTTTCTCCACGTTTATGGCGGCTGATTATTGGTAAATAAGTTAAGATTTGTTTTTCAGTGTTGAGGTGTGGTCAGGAAATACGTCAATTTATCACTGTTGTACTTTGAAATGTACAATGTACAGTGTACATGTACATTGTACATGTGCAATATATGTTCTATTAAATACACTGTGTAGTCTTCATCATTTCATGTCCAGTAAGAGCAGACAGCAAAGTGAAAACAAATGGACTACAAGTAGTGTAATTTGAACATATAATTTGTACATTTTTTAATCACATTACTTCTTAAGCCTTCATTATAAAAATTTGGCCATGATGGTAAAACTGTTAACGTTGTACCAACTACCAAGGAAGTTTCAAAGCTAGCATCCCACTCCCAACTGCCAATAATGAGTTCAAAAAGTTGTCACTCTGGGAAGGACGTTCAAAATAATTCCTCAGGTGTATAAGTGCCTTTAAAGTTGGATACTCTGTGCCACCAAGTACTCATAAGGAACTGAAATTAAATGTTCTATAGTTTCTCCATGCTCTTGAAATTCCTTCATTATACACCGTTCTTTCATATGTACATGTACAAGTACTGTAATATCCAATACATTTACTATATATTCATGATAGTTCATGATCATTGTTCAATAACAGTGCATGATTTTAAACAAAATACATTGTAAACTGTTTGACTCTGAATTTTGATGTCAGAGAAATAATATTATATGTCACATTTCAGTCTCATTACCATGTGTAGTAGACTCTCATTACACATCAAAAACACAGGATTAACACAAAGTGGTTACAAGTTATGACAAAGAAATCTTCCTGGTCCCACTGTAGATTTTGTTTTTCCATTTGTTGTGTTTTACAACAATTCTTGGTAAAAAAAAATTGCTTCGAAGTTCAAAAAAAGAAAATAAATTCATTGCTACACAGTTCAACTACAGGTACAAATGTTCATGTGCATTAACAGAACTAGTTTTATTTTTATCAAAATGGGCCAAAGAACATACTGTACTTCTCATGAATGATTTTGTATGTAAAGAAAGTATATGTAAACAAGTTCTTGGTAGTTGTACAACTCAAAAACATACCGTACACATGTGTACACTTGTATGTACATGTATGCATAGATAAATATGCAATGTACAATTACATGTGCAGATAAACGGCATAACAGTTCAATTTTCAAACACCCACCCAAACACCCAAAACACACAGCCCATCCCCACTTGGCATGGTCTGTATGTACATATGTACATGTAATCCACTACATCACAAAAACACAACCTTGAACTAAAATATTTCAACTTTTCCATAATCTTATCACTTCTAATTACGATATGTACCCATCAACATGTCCAATGAAATTAAAATATTCATGCCTAAAAAACAAAGTACAGTATGAAAAGTAGGTGTGTACAAATGTACATTGCATTTGCTTCTATGAATAAGAGCAAGATACAGTACATGTAATTGCAGTGATAAAAAGAAAATTATTGTATATGTAGCGTGGAATTGCAAAAATTTAGGTGCACCAGAAACCAATGTACCAACCACTCACCATTACAAACCTTAAGGAGGAAAAACACCCACAGTGGATTCTTGTTTTAAAACAATCATATGAATTCTCTAAAGAACAATTTTCAAAGCCCAAAGGTACAAGCTACATGTACACGTGTATACGTAACATTTTTCAGTTTAAAAAACAAAAAAATCTTAGCTACAATGTACAACTGTACAGCTGTACATGATTCTTCATGTTACCAGTATATCTGATAAGGCCTGAAAATTGAGTGCTTTTAAAAAGTGGATATAATCGTCTAGATCACTTGGGCATCCAAACAAAACAGTACTGTGTACGCTGCTTACGTCAACACCCAGGCCAGACGCAATGCTAGCTATCAGAACTCTGATTTCACCATCTGTTGCCAACATGCTGTCAACCATTTCCTTTTGGATATCAGTTTCCGTGTTCCAGTGGTACATATTATAGACTTATTAACATACCTGTGGCAACCTTCTGGAAGCAGTGCCATAAAGGTCGCGTACACATTACTGCACAGTTTTCTCATCATCCTTTCACAACATGCACCATGAGTCTTCAAGTCATCTGCCAGCCACTTGAACATTGTATCTAAATCTCTTGCAGCAGACTTGACAACATGTTTTATATTTTGCTTGTCCGGCAACTGATTTACCCACACATAATTGCGAAGACCAAAGTTTTTGATGATACCGCTATGCACATCTCTGGTTGCAGTGGCTGTCAGGGCGACTGACGACTTGAGTTTCGATCGTTATTCACCCAATTTTCCATACGCCGCTCGAAATGCTTTGGTGTCTCCAGATGCGGTCCCCCTATTTGAAAAATAAGAAAAAAAAAACAGTAAGATTAAAAAAAAGAACATTTTCTACATTGCACATAAGTGATTTTAATAATGCCTGCAGTCTCTACGATGCATATCACATAGCCATAAGACTGCATAATTTTATTCTATAGATGAACAAGTATGAGTACATTTGCATACTGAAGCATGTTCCCATTTGAGTTTTTTCTCAATGTACATGCACATGAAGAATTAGTCTGTGGGCCACAGCGTGTGTCTCGATTGCTCCTCTGTGTAGAGGAGCAAAGCCGACGAGGCACAGGCTGTAGCTCACAGACTAAAGCTATGAAAAGGCAGTAGGCCTATATGTGTAATTGCATTTGTATGCGAGAAAGTTACAGTAGTTACTGTACTGTACAAAACAATTAAACCAGAGCAGTTACGGTGTTAACAATATATCACAATTACACAGGATTTAACTCTGTACACCTTGTAGGAACACTCATCACAAGATATAGTACTGTAGTAGAAGCCTGCCATGTGTTTACCCTACCCGGCCCAGAGGCCAGACATAAATAGTTTTACAATCATTTTTTGTTGTTCAACTAGGGGCCTACAGTTACAGTTTGTAATTCAAGACAAGAGACACGTAATGAAAGTTGCCTTGACGAATCATTTTTAGAAAATGGATAGATCTAAATTGATTAGCTTACCGCTAGGCCGCTTGAGTTTTTGACTTTGTCACGCAGGCCAAGCAAGATCCATAGCCCTGCTCATCTGGTCCGAAATTAAGACTTCAAAGGCATGACAACAGGAGCCACGGCTTTCGGAGAGTCTGGTCCATCATGTAGATCTAGTTTGCGACGAATATCAACGCATAACGGTGCAGCTTGGAAGTTGGAACACCACACTATTGCCGAAACCAGTCGGCAGGGAGATCATGACCACGCACGGAGAGACGAGTACGTGTAGTAGGGACTTCTGAGTGGTTCTGCTGCTGCTCCCCGAAACCGTCAACGAATCCAAGCTTCTCAGTAGCACATTGCATTGAATGCTCTTCTCATTATCACTGTCAGAAAAGCGACGTCGAGACGCAGATGTTGACATCCATTGATCATGTAAACAAGATTTGGAGGAAATACTTGAAATGCTGCACAGATTTTGGTCGGAAAACGCAAGACTCGGAATCAATACGAAAAGCACATTGCACAAGCTGTATGCTGTACACGCGATCCGGGGGATCCCCGATCGAGAAGTAAAAGCCACCTCGAAATTGACATGTACGGTAGGTCACGATTCTCTAAATGAGTGAATATTTTTCTATACGTATTTATCGATTTTTAATTTTTAATTTTCAAATTATTTTTTTTTGTCGAAAAATAGATCCAAAATGTTGATAATTATGATATTTATAATTTAATTTATAACAGTTATGGAAACGAGTAGAAGTTAGTCTTAATCTTACGCACGGTTTATGTACGTTCTAATTTCATTCTCCTCTTATGATCTCTAAGATATACTATTTGAGCAATTTTTAACAAAAAGAAAAATAATTTTGAAATGCCAGTAATATATGTTGAGATTAATACCAATATTGGTGTAAAATACGTATGTTATATTGCTAAATGCAATGTACCTGTTTGCAATAAGACTACAAGATTAGAGATCGATCGACTTTTTTCGATCCCGCAAATTGCCTGCTGGATGCGATCTCATCGACCAATCAGGATGCTCGAAATGAATTAGCGGGTGGGGGTGGGGCCGATTTTTTCCGAAATATTTGGGGGAGACTTGGCAAACCAGACTGGACTGTTTTGGAGGTCCAGATGTGTGCGTGCGCGGCAAATAATACACGAGCGTACGGTGGGGCATACGCGTGCTGTAGCGGTGTGTGCGCGCGGTAAATGATCACACAAAACAGTCCAGGCAGTGGACTAGTCTTAGCCCGATGTATTAACTAATGACATTCAAGTGGCAACGATTTAACGAGATATGAAACTCGTCAGACTGACGAGTTAGGTGATACGCTTGGGGTCATCAGATGTCGGTCATCTGTGATCGACAAAGAAAAGAAAGTGATATAGGCACCTTGAAGTTATATTGAGCTTGCATGCAAAACCGTTTCTCTAACCTCTCGGCCACGGGACATCCACGGAAATGGCAAGGCAAAAAAGAAATGTATAGATATTACAGGGAGAAAAGTCAATGCCCACTCAACCAACGTGGCCGCGTGAACATGTATTGCATTGCTAGACAGAAATGCGGCCTTGTAACTACTAATGTCGATATGCCATTTCTGGCAACTTGGGATAAATACGTGCCGTAAACATAAAACCTTTAATCGGCTGGTTTTGATACCTTGCCTTTAATCACAATTTTCAGTGTGATGACGTCATCAAAGTACAAAACAATGACATGGTCTTGAAAGACAATTGTTCAAAGTACAACACCTCCGTCGTCGTCATTACATACTATGATCGGTTTGACAAAGTCAGCCTGCAAAATTTTGCAGCAGTCGAAGCAATATGGTCTCCAACACAAAAAAGAGGGATATGGTGTGTGTGTGTGTGTGTGTATAGGTGCGTTTATATACGAATGTGATTTCTACATGGACGAATATGTAATACAAAATTGAAGAAAAAAAAGTAAAATAGCTAAGTATTTTGTTTCGTGATCTTGTGGGGTTCGAACCCGCACGTGTGCAACCTCACGTCTCTGAGACGTCGCCTTTAACCACTCGGCCATACGTCTCGGCGAGAAAATATGAGGAACGTAAACTTATGTATGTGAAAGATGAATCAGGAATCGTTTTGTCCACATTCCATTCTCATTTTCAGTTTTAAACTGCAAAAATTGTCAAACTAATGAGGAGATTTCAAAGAATAACATGCATGATTACTGCAGCTTATTGTCTCAGTTACCACATACTTAAGTTACAGAGGAAATGGAGCAAAATCAGCTGAGATAAAGGTGCTTAAACGTTGTCAAGTCAATGCACATTAAAAATGGTTTGAAAAAAAAAATCACCTCCCATAGACATAACACGTAAACTTGTCTGATTTTGAGTCTTTACCTTTAATAACAATTTGAAGTATGATGGTAAGTCTTCTCGAACCAAGAGTGTGGAACTTAAGCTTCTACGTGAAAGATGAATCATGACGATCACCCGTGACCGACACATCTTCAAAGGGATCAGTTATTAGAAGTGGAAGCCCTCGTGCCAAGCATATTGTCTCAGCAATTCCAAAGCAATGATACCCTTACATTTAGGCATACCATAATTTCCCTCTGAAATCAATGGTAGGTATTATTCATGTAGAATTGCTTGCCTTGTCCATAAACTTTGCTTTACAAACTTTCAGTGAAACGTGTCATAACATAATTCTGTAACTCCATTAGCAGGGATTGACTTCATAAAGAAAGATGTATCAAACTGAACGCTTAGCGCGTATAACTAAGGGGGATTTTAGCCTGATGCTCTGTTCTTCACTGCGCAGATACCAACAACACTCATCACCTACGGCTACGTATAGAGAAACAGCCATGACGAAAATAAGTTTTTCCTTTTCTTTGGCAGATAGACACACAACCCCTTTAAACCACACTAGAATTGACATGGAGGGACATGAAAAAGTTCATTACTACTACTAAACAGTGATGCCTTCTACTCATGTGGCACAAGATACCTCTATAGCAACATAAAACCTGTCTACAACTCCGTTATTGCGTCAAACAATAACATCCTGGAATTTCAAAGAGATGAGCGAGACGCCATACACCTGGCCTAGAGTTAATTCATTCAGTTGCCATTCCTGCTCCAGTTGAGTTATGCAAATTATTTTCCGACCTGTCTTGTGACAGTGTAACAGGAACAAACGTAGAGAAAAATAAAGAGAAAAGGAAAGGTGGCAAGCGGGGCACTGTACCAAGGGCAATTTAAACAATACGTATGATAAATGAAGCAAATCCAACCTCCAGCCTCCGACAAACAAAAAGGAACTTGAGCGACTGTGTGTCGTGGGGTAGTATAATTGATAACATAATACGATAAATGACATCGATCGGAATAAAGCTGAACTGCCAAAAGAAAGAGAGAGAGAAAAAAATGATAGCGTCCTGCGGGTCTCGAACATCTCGTCCTAAGGTGACCATGCAGCGCGCTAAGCGACTATAAAGCCACACGGCTGTACCGAAGATTGGATGTGAAATTTATCCTTAATCTTTATATATATATATATATATATATATATATATATATATATATTTATCTTAAATCTTTATACCATTTACAACATGAAAAAGTTCATTACTACTACTAAACAGTGATGCTTTCCACTAATCTTTTCCACAGATACCTCTATAGCAACATATAACCTGTCTACAACTCCGTTATTGGGTCAAACAATAACCTGGAATTTCAAAGAGATGAGCGAGACGCCATACGCCTGGACTAGAGTTAATCAATTCAGCTCCCATTCCTGCAAGTTATTTTAACGTACATGTTCCTACCTATCCTGTTACAGTATAACAATAACCAATGACGAGAAAAGGAAAGAGCAAACGAAAGGTGGCAAGCGGGACACTGTAACAAGGGGCAATTTACAACATTAAGTGTGACAAAATTAATGAAGTAAACCCAATCTCCAAACTCCAATACAAAACAAGGGAAATAGAGCAGCCGTGTTCACGGGTTAAGTACACTTGATAAAATAATACGATAAATGACATCGGAGTAAAGCTGAACTGCCGAAAAAAAAAGAGAAAAAAGAAAGAACGGATAAAAGTCCTGCCGGAGTCGAACCGCTCGCCTTCCGGTATGGTGTTATGAACAACCAGCGCGCTAACCGATTATGCCACATGGCTGTCCTGAAGATCGAGTGCGAAGCTTAAATCTAAATACTATCGTGACAGTGTTGACTTGTGATGGCGCTATTCAACTTCCCACAAGTGGCAGAGTGGATTCGATCAATATACAGTTGCAAAGAAAAATTGGGAATCATTCCGTACAGATTGCATTCTCATTTTCAGTTTTAAACTACAAAATTATCAACCTGATGAGGAGATTTGAAAACATAAAATGCATGATTACTAAAGCTTATTGCCTCAGCTACAACATATTTATGTTTCAGAGGAAATGCAGCAAAATCAGATGAGGTAAAGGTGCTCAAATGTTGTCAAGTCAATGCATGGTTTAAAAAAAAAATCACCTCCCATAGACATAACACGTAAACTTGTCTGATTTTGAGTCTTTACCTTTAATCACAATTTCTAGTATGATGACGTCATCTTATTATATCAAAACCATCACATGGACTTGAGAGGCAAATGTTCAAAGTACAACATATCTGAATTTGGGATAATATTGAGCTTAAACAACAGAGATACGAGCAAATGAATGTCAGAAACAGTACCTCAAAAAAATCAATTCCACTTTTTTTTATATAAAATGACGATATGATGACGTCATCGCGTTTTCCTGGCAATATTGATACTTGGAATGTTATTTACAATTCATATGCTTTTGTAATATGCAATAGAAATATAGGGTCAACGGACGATTTAAAGAGCTATGGCGCAATAAACAAAGACATGTTTTTTCACTATATTTGCAGAAAGACGCGCGTGCCGAATTTCAACTTTGACGCCTGTGCATTCTTTTGTTATGGGTCGAAATCGATCGGAAATCAATGGATACTGTTACTCAAAGTATCAGGAATCCAAATCAGTCAAAAAAATTGCATTTCCATGTTTCTTACGCGCTCTGCGCGCGAAATTGCGCGGACGGACGCGCACGCGAGAAAATGTTTGAAACGCTTAAAATTGTCTGAAACTTCGAGATTTCCCATTGGGAAGTCGTTTTGAGCCTTTTAAAATTTTGACGCGCGCTTACGCGCGCCTTATGATGACCTGGGTAACTAGCGTTAGAAAGTAAGATAGAGCGTGACCTGAACTTTATGTCCAGCGAAAATGATACAGAAATGACATCTAGTTATGAAGTTATGATTGATCATGTGACAAGGTCCGAAAATCACAAAATGGCGCCTAGATGACGTCATAGATATGTTACTGTCATGAAAACCTTATTGTGGCTAGATATTGTTATGAGACATGTTGACTGAAAATGTCATGTCATTCCGTGATGTCATTGTTGAGATATTGACGACACAAAATGTGGCAGAAAGAAAGAAGAATAAAAAAAAAAATGACAATCACAATAGGTGATACGCTGATAGCGTATCACCTAATTAGGATGATGGTGTGTGAGAAGGGTCACCGATACACACGGTATCGGTTTCTGATGACTTTGATTCGGATATATAACATGTATAATGAGATTAGGATGAAAGGGAAAACAGAGCATAGTTTAAAGTTATCAATCTTCTTACTCTTCCTTCTTTTTGGAAAAGTCTATGAGTTGAAAATTGGTATCCACCGGGAATCGAACCCGGGTCCTTTGGCATATACACATATACATACATACATACATACATACATACACACACACACACACACTTACATATGATTATATGTATATATATATATATATATATATATATATATATATATATAATTCTACACTGACATATCTGATCAGCATTTGCAAGGCCCAGGCGATTTCTTATATATATATTATTTTTTCAATATTTGAGGGGACACAAATTTAAGAGAAGAGGATTATTGATACACAGTTAAAAGATCTTCAGATGTACTTCATTATTCTCAAAATGCCATGCAGTCTGTAATGTCAGGAAAAACTGATGATGAGATCACATTGATCTACCGACAGTGACCGAGTGAATTTATCAAACAACATGACTTCCAAGAGTCAGAAAGACCTATAACTATAACACTTATGGCAATCAATGTCATATTCCTCAATTAAGCATCGTTTCCGTGTGATAAAATCTAGCATAGACCCATGTCGTTGATTGTTAATATCATTCCAAGCTTTTCTTTTCAAGTGTCATTCCACAGTGGTCTCGTATGCCATATTATGTTGCAGTCGTTCTGACAGCCAATCCCTCTTGTAATTTATAATCACTTGTTGTTGATAGAAATACTATGCATATTTTATGTTACGATGGACTCGATAAAGTGTAAAAAGACACATGTTACATAATTAGTTCCAAACCCAATCAGTTAAAACCCTTTTGATTAAAAGACGGAATATGAAGAAAATCAAAATCATGTTATTGTAGTTTATTTGAGATTAATTCGGTAGTGTATGCAGTTATTGTTTATTGGATACCAGGTAACCTAACAGAACGATCTGAGTACTCAGTATACACGCTTTATATCACACAAGCTAAAAACCACAAACCTCATGTCATCTCAACTGTTTAAGTGACCATTTTAAGTGTCTCAGCACTGCTTACTTACACGTGTTTAGAGTGATAAATTTCTACCAGACTTCCCAACCTTACTGACTGAAATGGATGATTTGGCTCAAAAATAGGGGAGAAAGAGCAATTCCCATAGGAGAGTGTAGTATAATTATCAAGCAAAATCGGAACTTCTATTGAAATATGAACTAGAATGGGTCAAAATTTAGATTCTTTCCTCCAAATTCAGAATGGTTGGGAGGTCTGTTCTACACTTCCAACGCTTACATTCACACGTGTATGGTACAACGTTATTACAACTACTTTCTCTGTGAAGTAAATTTTGACATTATATTTTTATTTTTTGGTTTACCCTTATTTTCCAAGAGCTCAATGATGAATCCACGGACTTCGTAATTGATAGGAAATACCGAAACTGGAAACTATGTTAACAATATATATATATATATATATATATATATATATATATATATGAACAGTTTGTTTGCAAAAACCGATAAGTCCATATTTGCCAAATGGAGATATTTGCGATTAAAGGTCAAGAAAAATAAAGAGAATAATAAGAACATTTGTGCTTCTTTCGACCATAACTTCAAAAATATACCTTTATATATGTAGTGACCAATATGTTATTTAAAAGGTATTATTTTGTACTTTATGACAGAGATCGTACTTCAAAATCTTCAAAAATGGACTTATCGGTTTTTGCAAACAAACCCTTCATATATATATATTATATGTATATATATATATATATATATATATATATATATATATATATTATATAAATATATATATATATATATATATATATATGTGACCGTGCACCTCAAAACGAACATAAAGTCGCACACACTGATTTTGCGTGAGGACTGAAAATAAGTGAAATGGGTCAACCTTGCCGAACTTGACTTTTTCATATTTTCTGAAAGAGCGGGTCTTCTTTTACATTATGCTGAAATTTGGTATCATAAAACGGGCAGGAAACCGTGTTTCTTTAGCAGTTTATCTCGAACATTTTTGGTAGAATAGTATGATTAGGTGTGTCTTTAGAATCCCTTTTTCATTTCTGAAAAACCTTGTCCACACTCTTCACTTTCAACTCTAATAAATTTTGAAAGGGTAATGCTACTGCTTTGAAAGTTGGCATTAATTATGGACAGAATGTGTTAATAAGGCATGCTTAATATCAGTTTAATCTGATAGTTCCTTCATTATTGTTACTCTGGTGGTTTACTTCCTGTTTTTTGTCCCATTCATCGCACAGCCAGCACGGTTTGGTAAAGACTAAGCGCTTGAATAGACACTATACTTCAGTGCCTCTTTTCTCAGTTCACACTTTTCCTGAGTTTGTGCTTTCTTTCCAATATTTAGATAGGTTAGGAGAGTCCATTTGATTTGAATTATACATCATTTTAAGCTTAAAGTCTGCTCTTTCAGAATATGGTCTTAACTAAAAATTAATTTCTGGCGACTTTTTGTTTGTTTTGAGGTGCATGGCCATATATATATATATATATCATATTCGTATCGTGGGCAAGTTTATTTGTGCATGCGACTGTAAGAAGTGTTTTTGTTTGTGAATTCATATGTATATTGAAATGTGTATGTCCAAAACAGAACACAGCTGTATTAATAAAGAAAAACCATGTTTGAGTATCCTCTTGTTTTGTCTCTGCGCAAAAACTGGTGGTATCACTACGAATCTCATTGGTTCACATTTCTTTTATGAACAGCATTGTGCTATGTAGTGCATACTCTTCGAAGTTAATCGGAGTAGTCCTATGTGCTTTTCAGAAAACGACTAAAGCCTTAAACATTGTATTTCTTCTTTGTTTGTTGGAATCACATGTGAATCACGATAAAATTAGTGGTGACACTGCACATTTTTAACGTCCTTACTGACGGTATATTCTATGATAGGCTTACCATTTCAGTATTGATAGCAACACCCAAATCATTTGGGTTTCATTTCCTGGTAGATTTTGCACCCACACTTTAGTAGACTGCGACATAGTGAAAGTGATGTCAGCATGCACTTCAAAAGCACTTAATTACAAGAGTACGATTCAGGTTTTGAGAGATAATATGTTTGTCAGTTTTCAAAACCTCGATTCAAGAAGACAATGCTGATCGTTTCGGTTGCTGTTAAAACAATGTGCACCTATTTTTGCGGTCTTTACTATCAATCAAATGGGTGAACAAAAGAACCCAAGAGTGGCACACAATAACCCTTTCTGCATCACAAAATCTCTGGACAATGCTGTAAATTGAAAGTTAGAGGAACTATACATTTGAGCTTCGACTCCATGTCTCATTACAAACCTCTTTAAATAAGGAAACAGCACTGCTGAAAAATATTTGTTTTCATATTCAAGTATTGGAAGTAGACACCGCAATGAGTGGTTTTTTCTCTTTCCCTTTTTTCGCAATTGATTTGTTGTGAATGTGTGTCTTCGAGGCAGCCATTCATGTTGATGTAAGGGCTGCACTTGCAGCGTAATACGGAGTACAGTACAAACATGCTGTTTCAGTCGATTGTCATGTGTATGTACGCTGTCAACATACAGACATCTATAGATATGATATATATAAAGAACAAGAAAAGCGGCAACAGTTTATGATTGCTGTTTTTTTATGAGAAAAAAAATCAGTTATAGATATAGGATGTGAGTGGATGTACATAGTCCTCGATTGCTTTAACGTCACTCATCGTCATTGTCGACGTGAACATTAATCAACACATTGAGTGGAAGAGGCATTTGCTTATCGAGTATATTTGCATGTTGCATTAGATATGATATGATTTTGACAAATCTAACTTTTTAAGACATGTTGAAATATACCTTGTGGATGACTACGAGAAAACTCGCCAATAATTATGATAATAATTATAAACGCACATCATTATAACTATGCGTTCTTCAGTTTTTCATTAGTATTTATTTTAATATTGCAGATTTAACACCAGTGTATTATAAATACATTGTAATTTCACACACATAAATTATGGGATGGTATTCAGCGCTATCTTCTTGCTACACTGTGAGTACTTCACATGGATATCTGTGACGTCACATCTATATAACAATGTTAAAAAATGGCGTATATGCCTTGTAGCTGAAGCTGTTGTATTTCTAATGTTGTCATTGTCTGTTGTGTTTCGAGGCGCCAAAGGTAAAAGACAGAAGAATGATAAGCAGAATAAAGTTTGGGGTTTCTATGCATCATGGATCATGTCGTATCGACTTTAATGTAAATCTGTGATCCTTTACTGTCAGTTTTATTATATCGTTGCTGGAATCCAGACACTTGTTGGCTATTATTGCAGCTTTGGAACTTCACTTCGGAATTTACAGCATGCTGGCCGTCCATAGCTATATAACCATCATCATCTGTGTCTCTGATCAGGGATGGGTGATGGCCGACATGATCAAAGTGCATACTAGTACTTGAATTGGGCCAGTTTTCAACCCCGTCAAATGCATCGCTTCTAAACACGGAAAAATCACCCTTGTTAATCTTTGAGTCGTACACTGCAGGTTTTCTACCGGGTGGTCCTTGGTCAGCTGCATCAGTTTCCTCATGGACAGAATGGATGTTGTCATCCCCTACATCGTCATCGGAATTGGATTCCTTGTTCTCTACCTCTGGCGTGGTCTTGGAGTACAATCTGGGCCTGAAGGGTATAGAAGATACAAAGGGCACGAATACTGTTTCCGCAAACCAGTGCAGAAAAAAAGAGATTTTTCATACATTGGCATTTTGTTCATGGATGGGCCTAGATTGTTTTGGCACGTCTGATCTGTTACATTCCATTAACACGTCCATGTCCTGGTGACTTTCAATTCAATCAATTTGAATTTCTTTACCGACCACGTAAAGTGATGTTACTCTACATGCACCAAAAAAAGAAAAAGAAAAAAAAAGCCAAAAGAAAACAAATCAAAAGCAAAACAAAAACAAAACAAAACAACACACAAGAGGTCGTAGTTTCGAATTCTAATACTTAACACTGATTAATTCGGTTCTTTATTGCGTCCATGTACGGCACCCTACTTTGTCAATCAGTTGCAAAAATCAAAACAAAACAAAAACAAAACAAAGACCCACATATTTTCCATTAAATGCACATGTCCTATTCTAAGACAACTCTTTCTTTAAGTATGTGGAATTTTTAAATTTATCTACATTTCAATTTCAATTTGTTTCATACTTCTGGTATATCAGGTTTTAACGTACATTGAAAATGGGAAAAGTTGAAATAATTTATTCCCGGGACAAGACTATTACGGCTTTTGAATCGATAATTTATG
This sequence comes from Diadema setosum, assembly GCA_033980235.1. Classification (NCBI taxonomy): domain Eukaryota; kingdom Metazoa; phylum Echinodermata; class Echinoidea; order Diadematoida; family Diadematidae; genus Diadema; species Diadema setosum. The sequence goes on from JAWLSL010000024.1 coordinate 30,059, forward strand.
GTATTTAGTTTTGAGCAACCTGTTGTGAAAGACAATTCTCTTACTTGATTAAAGACCACGGAAAACGCAAAATAACGCTCTCTTGCCTTTCTGTTATCTTGGAGCGAGAATAAATCAATATTAAATCAAAAATAATACCACAAGTTCTTGTACCTTGTCAATAATATACAACATGTAAAGAGACACTTCTACATAATTGGAAAGCAAGTACCTGTTCTTCATGCGATGAAGTAAGAATGAAATTAGAACTGTCAGCACAACCACCATCGCCCCTAGCAAAGCGCTGATCAATTTCAAGGGACTTTGGCATGAGCAGAATATTTCTGGAGAGTCAAAATATAAATATCCGTCACTCTTTTCTATTTTTTTATTTTCTTTGAATTTTATTCAGATTTTTTCTCTTTTTTTGCATTGACCATACATTACAAATGAAACACAGTCATTTTCAAAACAATTATATGGCGTATTATCAGCATTTTCAAACATAACATATAAGAATTTACGTTAACAATAGACAAACAACAAATAAAAAAAGCTATTTGGATTTGGAGATCTTCACAATGATTGCACAAACAATGATCTGACTGAATCAGTCATGAAATATGTTGAATCATGCAGTAGCCAGTCCTTTCAGCTGAAATATTGAACAGGAAATACGACATTTTCCTGTATTTACAATCAGCTGACACAATCAAGAAAAAAAAAAGGCCTTACCAAATCCAAACTGTCAATTACTATGACGCGATATCCACTTGATTCTTTTGATATGACATAAAGTGATACTTTTCTGTACAACATACTTTGTCTTTTACATTCGAGTCTCAGGCAGGACGGGACTGAAGCATTCCAAACGGGAAAGTATGTTGACCAACCAGCTAGTCCCACACACTGTAGTGTCGCACTGCCATAGATGACGTAACCTTCTGCACAGGTAAGAGTTAATCTTGACCCAAAGCTCGTGATATTTAGAGTCCCAATAACCATGAGATACATGACCGGGATGCTCACAAGATGTAAGTGAATCTGTAAAACCATTTGATAGAAATGGAACAAAAGCAAGTACATGTGTGCATAGTGTTAAATAAAATCAAAACCATAAATGTGTTATAATAGAAACGCAAAATCCAACAACGCGTTTAATATTTGAACCACCTCTCTCCTGTCTTTATTTCAATTCTTTGACTGTTCAACAATTCGATTTTGTTTCCATAAAGCATGAATTGTTACAGTGAATCTATAGGTTGACGTATTCCTTAAAATGTTTTCTTCCTGAACTCTTGACTGCAAATAAACTCTACACTGTCGGAGCTATAATTTTCCTAGGATTTTGTTCTTTTGTTTATCTCTTCGTCTTTCTCATTTCATCTGATGTGTCCTCACGTAAAAAAGTAAACAATATCATTATATAAGCATCTTATGTTTGCCTACGTCAATGAGCATTCATAGAACTGAAAAGTTAAACTGCTAATGCTTGTCTCACCTTGGCATTTCAGTCTGACAACCGTATTCATAGAACACTTTGTCGTTGCCTTTGAACAATCCATTAAACGCCGAGACGAAGAGCCTGTGAAGTGATATTGTGAGAACTAATTATGCCAATAAAAAGAGAATCACATTTATTCTTAAAGAAATGTGTAAGGAAATCGAATGGAGAGAGAAACGTTTGTAACGATATAGTACTGAACTTTTTGAAATAGTAACATTTTTAACAGTTAAACACACAGACACACATGCGCGCGTGCACACACACACTTATACACACACATATTATATATACATAATTATAATTGTATATATTAATTAATTATATATATAATATATATATATATATATATATATATATATATATATAATCATATGTAGATAATCCCTGTTCTATTCTGACGATAAATAATCACATTAGACAGAAAGAGGTGAATATTTTTTTTTCACATTTTTTGGTGGTTGATTTTATGTTTCAATTACCATAATTACAATATCGTATATCAGAAAACATGCATCCCACTGTGCTGATCTTGTAAAGGACAATGGGAATATGATGTCACCTTCTGGACATGTCAGCCGTTGATAACTGTTCCTCTTTGCTGTAGTAGGCAAAGTCTGAGTCGGGCACTCTTCTGCCGATGGGAAGCCAAGTTCACCGCATATTACTTCAGCAGCTTTGGGGGTAAAGTTATCAAAGCAGACCAACCCGTCTGAATCAGGCACTGAGCCTTCTTTGGGAGAGGGCCCGTCAAGCAGCTGCGCTGATGGTATTCCTTGAAAATGAAATGAACAAAGGTTTACGAATAATTCATGATGGCACAGTGTACATGTTGCTACTTCAAACATTAATCATTGTATTGTCGCTCATCCGAGATAAAACGCAGTAATTATTCGAATTTTCTGTTCACGCATATTTTAACTCTTTATTTGCCATAGTGGAAACCCCCTGTGTGCCACGTTATTCTGAGACACGAAGGTAGTCATGCTTTGAGAAAGAATTCTGTTTTTCCAATCTATATAACTTCTACATAATAGTGAGCAAAGCTGAAGAGGAATGCCAAGCTTTGCTTTGATATGAATGTATGACAAATCTATTTGTATTTATTCTTTTAATGGCCAGTTGCTACATTACTGTAAAGGGATGACTTTTGCACATGAAACCGTGAGAGAATTTACACCCAAATTTAGTTAGGAACACCGCTTGATAGTCAATCACCACATAGAAAGCAAGCTGTATGTTGAAAGAACAAAAGTGCGAGAAAAGCTTTGATTGTAAAGCAGGATTAGACGATTTATCGATCGGTTTAAGCGGATTAGTGCGTTTGAGAGGAATATGCGCACTTGGCACGCCATCGACTGAGTGGGACGTGTGAACATAAGAGTTAATACAAATGTATGAATAGATTGACAGACAGATAGATAAATAATATACCTAAGATCTTTAATTTCAGCAATATTGTTGCAAATATGGCATTAGTTTGCACACTATTGGAAAGGCCATTCTTTTTACAATAGAATGACACCAAGTTCTTTAATTTAGGTTAATGCGTTATGATTTTAAGACAATTTTTGCCAACCCTTGCAATTTTCAAAATGTGATAATTTTTCACTCTCAGAGATACCGAAACCAGCGAGAATTCGGCTTCCCATAGAACTGGTAGCATTCACAATGATATTCACAATGACATTCCCATTATTCACAATGATAACGGACAATAACAATTACACCTTCCGCCCACATTCCACACATAGTGAACGCTACTGGTTCTATGGCAAGCCGAATTGTCGCTGATTTCGTTATGTCTGAGAGTGCAAATGATCACATTTTGAAATTTGCAAGAGTTCACAAAAATGGTCCTAAAATCATATCGCATTAACAAAAATTAAAGAAATTGGAGTCATTCTATTGGAAAAAGAATGGCCTTAATAGTATGCAAAATAATGACATATCTTTAACAATATTGCTGGAATCAAAGATCTTGGGCGTTCCGTTCTTTTTTGGGCCACCCTGTATATATAGATATATATATATATATATATATATATATATATATGACCCTGCACCTTAAAACAAACAAAAAGTCGCCAGACACGAATTTTTTAGTTAAAAATAATAATAGTAGATAATAATACAAATAATTTCAAATTGAGCATGTACACCAGGTGAATTATTGTACATAAAACTAGAAATATCATTATGGGGAATGGTATTCGTTCCTCCTCCCCCCCCCCCCATAAAAAAGTCACTCCAGTATACAAAAAAAAAGTGTTATCAGAGTACATCTCTGAAAAAAAAACCCACAAAAACAAATATAACTGCACTGCTAATGAATAATATATTCTTAGCACCCAAATCCTATCCGATGACCCAAAACCTCTGCCCCCATCCCCCCCAAAAAAAAAACAATCACCGTCAGACAACAAATTCACGATACCAGGTATCATCAACATACCCAAACCATCTTAGATACACAATAAAAATAAAAAATGACTTCAATACTATTGGGTTTTGTGAAGAATGACAAAAAAAAAAACACAACCAAAAACAAAAACAGTGAAATACTGGATCAATTAAATGTATGTCCTATACACATAAAGTCTGAAACCCAGGGACAAAAAGGTTGGATCGGAAACAAAAACTAAATATAAATCAATCAATCATAAATCAAAATGTATAAAAAAATAATCTTAAATTCAATTCAATTGTACCTACGAACTGAAATATATGTATGGTGTTCGCCCACCCCCCCCCCCCCAAAAAAAAAATATTCTGTGTGTCATAGCAACCAAGAGCAGTCATATAAAGAGTAACAGCAAAAACAAAATCACAATCCTGGTCCTAGCACATTGAAGATCGAGGGAAACACAACTCCTTTCTCACGGTTTTCGGCGACATTGTGATTGGTGAAGTTGTTGAAATTCGAGGAGTTCATCTGAAACTATTTTCGTAGTTCATCTCAGTTTCAGTCGGAGAAGAAAAAGGTTTTCCGTAGATGGAAATATCGCATAATTACGGTCGGAAGTCTCTACAAACTTGTCGTTTCGCAGTCGAGCACGTCGCTACAAAGAGCTACACCCAGGGAGGTGGGAAGAAACCCCAGTGCCGGTGTGGTAGGCAGGCTGGATATAGTTTGATGAGGTGCGTAGCATATCGTAGCCAAGGTATAGTCTTCTTCATCTAGACGCTGAATAATACCGAGCCGCTACCACTGATTTATGTGTCGAAATAAAGTGGCCGTTGGGGGCGGTCTTCAATATCCCGTCGCTCGTTGCAAATGGAAAATGGAAAAACGAATATCGAACCGATATCCTGTTTTCCATTTCCTATTTTATGAATTATTGAGAAAATAGGATTTTGAGTCATTTTCCGCCATTTCATCATAATGAAACACGGAAAACAGGATTTCAGAGCAAATCCATTATCCCGTGTTCCACTTTCAGTTGAAAATAGGATATTGATATTTTATTCATTTTCCCGTTGAAATACCAGACGGGCGACGGGATTTCCACGCAATATTCGATTTTCCGTCACCAGTTGTCGACCGGTCACTGAATGGTACTTTAATACCCTGATTCTCATTAACACACTTTGTCCATAATTAATGCCAACTTTCAAACCAGTAGTCTTATCCTTTCAAAAGTTAATAGAGTTGAAAGTGAAGAGTGTGGACAAGGTTTTTCAGAAATGAAAAAGGGATTCTAAAGACACACATAATCACACTTCTCTACCAAAAATGTTCGAGATAAACTGCTAAAAAACACACTTTTCTGCCCGTTTTATGATACCAAATTTTAGCATAATGTAAAAGAAGACCCGCTCTTTCAGAAAATATGAAAAAGTCAAGTTCGGCTAGGTTGACCCATTTCACTTATTTTCAGTCCTCACGCAAAATCAGTGTGTGCGACTTCATGTTCGTTTTGAGGTGCACGGTCACATAATATATATATATATATATATATATATATATATATATATATATATATATACAGGGTGGCCCAAAAAGAACGGAGCACCTAAGATCTTTAAGTTCAGGAATATTGTTGCAAATATGTCATCATTTCGCATAATATTGGAAAGGCCATTCTTTTTCCAATATAATGACACCAAATTCTTTAATTTTGGTTGATGCATTATGATTTTAGGACTATTTTCGTCAACCCTTGCAATGTTCAAAATGTGATCATTTTGCACTCTCAGAGATACCGAAACCAGCAAAATTTCGGATTTTCATAGAACCGGTAGCGTTCACAATGTGTGGACTGTGGGGCGGAAGGTGTAATTGTCATTGTCCGTATCATTGTGAATAATGTGAATGTCATTGTGAATATCATTGTGAATGCTACTATTTCTATGGAAGCCGATTTCGCGCTGGTTTTGGTATCTCTGAGAGTGCGAAATGATCACATTTTGAAAATTGCAAGGGTTGACAAAGATGGTCCTAAAATCATAACACATTAATCCAAATTAAAGAACTTGGTGTCATTCTATTGGAAAAAGAATGGCCTTTCAAACAGAGTGAAAATAATGACATATTTGCAAAAATAATTATTGCTGAAATTAAAGGTATTCCGTTCTTTCTTGGCCACCCTATATATATATATATATATATAATATATATATATCATGGCTCGACACTGACTTTTTTGTTTGGTGGCCCGATGGGGCCCACCAAAATCCTACATTTCAAATTTTTGGTGGCCCGAGAGAAAAATTTGGTGTTCCGAAAAAAAACAATAAAAAACATTAAAAATCCTTTTTTTTTTCAAATGAGTCAAACATTTAAGATTTATGATAGTAAGAATTAGAAGTTGGACATCTACTCATAAATAAACTTCAACAAACTTGCAACACTCACTCTCAGGCACTCATTCAGTCCTTTTCATCCATCCTTTGAACAAATTTAACTGCTAATTTCCGGCGCAAAAAGTTACGAATTTATTAACATACTTTTCAAAATATTTTTGCCCTTTTTTGAAATTTGGTGGCCCGACTTTCATTTTTGGTGGCCCCAGGCCACCGGGCCACCGTTAGTGTCGAGCCCTGTATATATATATATATATTACTGTTATTTGTGTGTGTGTGTGTGTGTGTGTGTGTGTGTGTTTTCACTTTCTTTTCCGGATCATAATGTCAAAAGTATGATCCAAGTGGTTCAACTACAGTGTAAAAAACAATACCTGAAATAGAGCACTGTGGACCATGCTTATGGAGGAGCAAAAAAAGAAAAAGAAAAAAAAAAGGGTAATGTGAGGTCCCTCGAGGGGGAACGAGGGGGGGGGGGGGCTTTTACATAGAATTGAAATTCAACTAACTGGTCCATACTTTGGTGGAATTTGTTGGAACAAATTTCAATAAAACATTCTTTTTGATTTTTTAACACGTTCGTATACAAACTACAACAAACATTCAAACAAACAAACGAACGAACGAACAGAAGATTTAGAACTAATGCCCTGATAATCAAGGATGGAGGGAATCAACCCGTAAAATTACAGGGGCAGAACAAAGATGCATACGCATTTAAACTGTCGTTGTCAACTATAGATGTGATTACATCATTGTTAGCATTTTGTTTTATAGTTGTATTCATAATAAATGATCTTGAGTAGCACTTACCCTCGTAACATTCCATCCTCATGATGAAACCTACTTATGGGTAGATATATTTACCATCAGTAGCTGAATGTGATGGGTCAGTGGTATGACAGGGGAACTCTGGTTGTAATCCCACATCACTGTCAGGGATGATTTGTTAGCTATGTCATCCAAAATATGAAATCCCATCACTCTGTTGTTGATATATTTGATTTCAGTCAGAATTCGTCTTCCGCGTGGTACCTGTATATCCAAAGTATTACCGTTGACAACACAGCTTTGATCACACCATATCTCGCGCTCTAGAGCCTTCCCCGGACAGTCGAAAGTAAAATCTACGGTAGATGAAATAGATGAAGATTATTTTCAAATCAGTTGTTTAGACTCCTAAACAGTTGGAGAGAGTAAAATTAAAACAATCATGCAGTGTCCTCTCAATTTATTTCAACATCATAATTTCTCAGGAAAGAGAAAGAGAAAAATCCTATGTTCTTTTATTTTGTTACAGTATTCTCTTTTCGTAAGTAGCCTAGTACGTTGAAAATATTACATGCCTTTTCTAAGTGGTGAGAATTAAAACATATCATTCCGACATATCTATCGGAGGAATTCCAGAGCAAGCATTAGCAAATGGTAAGCCTTGCAGGCTATTTCGTAAATAATCCTCCATTCGAATATGTAGGCATTAAAAAAAAAATACAAACAGCAAAGATACTCACTTGTTGCATTTGCTTTTGAGATTTGAGAAGAGGGGAACAGATGAAAAATGATGACGCCAAACAGCAACAGCAGGCAAGCCATTCTATCGTCAAATTGATCGCTGAATAATCAATGCTGTATTTTGCGACAAAGATTGACGCCCCGTCAAAGAGTGTCGCTCCCGGCTCGGGGCGACAACTTATGACGCCTTGGGGCGACAATTTTCTACGGAGTTGGCGTCATAAATTGTCGCCCCGTCACAAATTGTCGTCTGGCGACAATTTTTGACGCTTGTGCAGCTCCCAATTTCTGACCTCGATGGCGACAATATAATCTATGACGGCAAAAACAATCGTTGCGACATAAATTTTCTCCCCGGCTCGAGGTGGTTGCTCCGGTGTTATGCTTTGGTGGGGTGGGTACGACTGGTAAGTTATGCGTATGTGTGTGTGTGTGCTGGGGGCTTCATGATATGTGCTGTGTATGATTTGTAGGTGCGTATGATTATGTGACTTGTGTATGCGTTTGCGTATAGCTGTGTGTGTTGGTGGCTGCATGGTATGTGCTGTGTATGATTTGTAGGTGCGCACAATAAGTGACTTATGTATGCGTTTGCGTATAGCTGTATGTGTGTGTGTGTGTCTGAAGTATAATAGTACAATACGTGGAAACTGTCTTACTTACAAGGGCATATACATAAAAAACCAAATACATTATACAAATCTAGAAAGAAATCATTCATAAAAAACCTGACCAACCCCACTCCCCCCAACCGAAACAAATCTACATCTATCCTAAATATTGTTGGGTTCATGAAAGTTCATATCCCATAGTTAGGCAAAAGTTGTATTCTGGACAACAACTTTTGGATTGGGACGCAATCTGGGGGTACACATCAAGATGACCCCATAGATGGGATAAACAAACTGTCTGGGGTTTTACACGGTCAAGCCATGATAAAGTGTCAAATGTGAACCATCAATCTGTAGCGAGGTGACTTAATACAAAGTGTATTTCTTAGGAGATCCTATAACGAGGTGAAACCACTGGCTGGAGGTATGTTGATGGGGTGATACCTAAATGATATTTTTATTTGCATGGGGGTAAAATGGCTGGACATGCTCCAAATCAGGGACTTGGAGCTTGACAGCCATCGAAATGAGTTGGATTTTGGCGGCCATCTCGAGATCGGAGACCGGCATGCATCTTACAATAAAGTGACGATACAAATTATACTCCTGTTGTGTTCGGTGTCATCATTCAAACCAGTGGCCCGCTACCATGGCAAATAACACAATCTACAAATGGTGGTAGCGGTAAAGCGGTGATTATTTAATTTCGGACAAGACGCGATAATACAAGCGCCGTGGCAAATTTGCGTGTGAGGAAGGGAGGAGGACAAGGCAAAGGCCGGCGACTTGCTTGTGTTATAATTATGAGGTTTGCTAAATGACTCTCAACTCAAGGACAATGGACACGATGAAGGCCCTAACTCTTATACTGTTGATGGCATCAGTAGCTCTTGTGTACATGCTTATGACAGCCCATGCCCACATGAATGTGGACATGATGGAATCATCGGCAAAAGGACCAATGGTTATCGCAAATGTTTTCGCTGATGGAGCTGATGGAGGCAAGGTGGCGTCAGGTTCGATGATGACGACAACTTCTGCTGAGCCACTTCAAGTCTGGTTACTGAGTATGGTAGGCGCTGGTGGGAACATGGACGGATCATATCATAACTTCGTCATCGCTACTAAGGATACATCTTTGTTGGACGGGAAGCACATCATCGGATAGACCCGGCACATATCACCATGTCAACGAGGAGGCATCGACCATATTATACGACCAGCCACATGACTATGAGTGCGACAGAGCATCAAGACAGCCAAAAATCAAACACTCGGACCGAGATTAAATATCATACAGGCACATGCCTGACTCACATTGGACTTGCGAACTGGTATTGTACGAACTCATTCTCCTTCAAATATTGTTTTGAACATAAAGTTATTGTCATTATGTTTCACATCATTAGATACTCAGCCCTGGCGTTGTAGCTTAACTGCACGCATGAATCCATATCTTTAATGCAAGGAGACATTTGTGGGATTCCTTTCATTCCACGACTGTGTACTATTGTCAGTTATGTTATTTTTCGATATTCTGTAGAAACTGCATGGAAGATATTGCGCATAGGGTTAAAAAAACAACAGAAATATGGTGAAATTGGCACAATGAAAATAGATGAAATTGAAACCCACACGTCAGGGTTGTCAATGAGATGATGAATTCATGTGATGCGCGTTGTTGTTCTAAAGTGTGTGTTGTTTGTGGTGATTTGCCCTGCGACTTTGACAAAGTCGCCATATGGTGCGACACGGATTGCCGCCCCTACACGGATTGTCGCCTCCTGCTCGGGGTGACAGTCCGTGACGGGCGTTGGCGGCACGGATTGTCGCCCGCCCTCGAAGCACATTTTGCTGTTTAATATCGTTCTGGACATAATCATTGAAATACTAACACATAACATACATGGCTACATCCATGCAAACATGCCATGTAAAAAGTCATGGTGAGGTTTCAAGGAAGTGTGTATGTGCGCGTGCACATGATAATTTAGTGTCCGTTTGTGCGTGTGTGTGTGTGTGTGATGGAAGAATGTGTTTATTATGTCAGTTTTTTGCGTATGTGTTTTTTAGCTGCGCGTGGGGAGGGATACCTAGTAAGCTGTTGCTGGCATAAACGTTGATATTGATTTTATCAGCAGCTTTGAATTTGATGAGTTTGTTTGGCAGATTTGTATAATTATGAATTCGGAGTGGAGCTTGCGTGCGGGCAGATGCTGCTTTTCTGCATACGGTCCATTATGTCTTATTTATCAACATTGGGAAATCGTTTCATCAGGAAGGAATGTGGTATCGGTTCGGGTGTGCGTCGGTATGTGGGAAGGGGGTTACATTTCGTTATTGCAAAAGTTTGTTACTCTGAAGGCTCATTCGTCCGAAGGCTGATTCGTCCGAAGGCTCATTATTCCGAAGGTTCGTTATTCCGAATTTCATTTTCGGATCAACGAACCTCTAGGTATAGGGAATTGTGTGTTTCGGATAAATGAAGCCTCGGAAAAAACGAAACTTCGGAATAACGGAACCTTCATGTGTGTGTGTGTGTGTGTGTGTGTGTGTGTGTATGTGTGTGTGTATGTATGTATCTGGGTTGGTGAATGTGGGTGTGGGAGATGATTTAGGTTTTGTTTAATCAGGGGTTGGTGGGTTGGGGATTGGATTTGAAGAAGGATAGTTATAAATGGTATGACAGATGTTGGTAGGATTTAATATTTAGGATAGATGTAGGCCCTAGACTTGTTTCGGATGGGGAGGGGAGGGGGTGGACGGGTTTTTCATGACTGATTTCATTCTAGATTCGTGTAATGTATTTGTGTTTTTTTTTTATGTATATGCCCTTGTAAGTAAGAAGGTGTTACATGATCCAAACCAATGTATTCAAGGAATATAGGTTTGGTAGGGCCCTACATGTCAAAACTTTCTCGTGAATAAATTGTTAGTAGGGTTGGTCTATAATCGAGTTATCTATGTTGAAGTGAGATTATTTGTGGTATGAATTGACAAATGGATTTGTTTCTGTTTCGAATTGCCATTTGTAACTTTTTTTTCATTTTACACCCAGAATGAGTCGATTTATGAATGATTTGAATGAAATCAATGAATATCAAGGAAAAAAGTGTTGAGTTGGTTTATTTGCATTATGAGGATTTGTTTGAGTGTTTGTTGGTGTTTGTTTGTACAAGTGTATTACGTATGTATTAGCGGTGTGCAATGGCAGTTCGTTTGTGCTAAAATCAACTAACGATTGACAAATTTTTTTTACGGCGTGTGGAAATTATTCGCTCATGCATAAAGCATGCCAAACCTATTCTGGGACAAAGAATAGTGGTATGGACATTCTGGTTTATAAGACTGATGGAAGAAAATGACTGCAGTGAAAAATGAACAAAGACAAATAACATTTGGGGAGGGTACCTCCCTCGTATGTATTTTCTCTCGGTCTCTCTCTCGCCTAGCCCGCCTCACCGCTGATATTGGTTCACACACCCATACTATTTTTAGATCAACGCTGGTGTGATTTTTTTAAACACGTGCTCATACACTCTGAAGGCGTCTGTATTGCCACAGTAGCGCCACTATATTCCACATACACATGTAAGCATACAGGCACATGTATACACACAGACAAACAAACCACTACCACTATGACCACCACACATGCACAGTTTCTACATATTGTATTATTATACTCCAAACACACACACATACACACATTTACACACACACATACACACTGACACACACACTCACAACAAATCATACACATCACATATCATGCACACACAATACACACACACACACACGCACACACACACACACACGCACACATACGCATAACTTACCAGTCATACCCATCCCGAAAGCTTAACCACACCGGAGGATCCACCCCGAGCCCGGGGCGACAATCTGTGACGAGGCGACAATCCGTGTCGCAACAATTTTTTTGCCAACACGGATTGTCGCCTTCGAGGTCAAAAACTGGGAACTGCACAAGCGTCACGGATTGTCGTCAGGCGACAATCCGTGGCGGGGGCGACAATCCGTGTAGGGGCGACAATCCGTGTCGCAACACGCCATAGCTGAAATTTTCAGGCAGCAATGATCCAACTTGTAGTATCATACACATAGGAATAAAGCGACTGCCTTATCCGAAAACATAGCTAGAACAGTGTTTACATAGTTTAAGTGGAGTATAAGTCTTTCATGTCGATTACACAAAACTCTGGAAGATAAGCATTAATCGATCACCGTTGATCACGGTTTGGCAATAGTTGAAAACTTTTCCCGATGTCTAATGATTTTGTGGGTGCAGGGAGGCTATATTGCCCTGCGTCTCAGAAAAAAAAAAAAATCGCCTCGCTGGATTGAATTTCAGGCAGTAATTGGTTCCTGATCCAACGCTACGAAATTTGTTAGATAAAGGCTAAAGTTACTTTATTTGTCATAACACGTACACTGAACGATTTGTTATTAGAAAGAAAAATGATCTTCAGCTGTTTGTGATTAGACAGGTTAAGTCTCAGCCAAAAGTGGTCCACCACGATAGATTGAAGCCGTACCTCAGCAATAACTATCCAGATTGGGTTCCCAAAGTACAAGTACAAGTAGGGGTTCGCAGTATTTCATTTGACTTAAGCTTATAATTGTGTGAATAGTTGTAAATAGAGTTATGGTTACCAGTCGGCTCTGATGAACAACATTTTAACTATGTTTTAGCTTAGAGTTCTTGGAGTATAGGGAAAATACTTGACACAATGTTCATCTCATTCAGAGGGCTGTCTTTCATCAACAGTCAAGCATTCATTATCAATTTCTTCAGATGCCTTTTGTATGCGTTGCAAAAAAATAATAACAATAATAAAAATGACAGTGGTCATCTCCATTGATAGAAGACATTTTCACATTTTGGAATTTGATTTAACTCTTCAAGTTTAATATCACCGGCATGTTGTTATGTTTTGATATACTGTGAAAACTAAGAGGAAAATGTGCGCAGAAGTATTAGAGGAAAAAAGAGAGAAATATGATGATACGGAATAAATATTGACACTACAAACATAAATCAAATCGAAAACCCTGGCCAGGTTGTCAATTCGAGAAATTCGGAAAAGTGTCAAGAATTGTGAAATTACAGTGATAATGAAATTATGATGCACATTGTTGTCCCAATATGAATGGCGTTATTGAGGACTTGCTCTGCGACTGCCTAAAGTTGCCATACCTGAAATTTTCAGGCAGCAATGCTTCAAATTATAACGGCATACATATAGGAATGAAGGTACAGTATATCAAAGACATAACATGAGCAGGGCATAAAACTTGGATACTGCGAGTGTAATACGTTGTGAATTAAGAGTTATTTGATTGAAGTGTCGCAAAAGTTTAAACATGTATTAAAAAAAAATGTATCCCATTTTTCAGCAAATATTATGGAAAAGGATGTAATTGCCCTGCGCCTTATAGAAAAAGATGCCTAGCTGGATGTAATTCCAGGCCGCATTATTCCTAGGACACCAATATTTGCTGGATGATGGCTTGAAAAAAAGAGAGAGAGAATGGCATTGAAACTCAAATATTTTTTTTTTCCTGTTTGATCCATGGTTAATTCTGTAACCGGTAGACAAGTTATTGAAAATAGTACATATTTGATTGTAGCTCTCTTGATTGTGCATAGGAGCAAATATTTAAGAATTCAAAGACAAGCGCTAATTTGTAAATGTTCTCTTTATCTCCCTCTATCTAGCAATCTATCTATCCATCTATCTGACTCTATATCTATTTATCCTCCTTTCTCTCCACCTTTATGCCTACATCTATTCTGCTGCGTCATCTTTCAGACCTCTATATCTCCTCTGTGATCACGAGTCCTCAGTTCTCTCTCTTGGCGTCTTGGCGATCTTTTCCTTCTTCTGTTACTTTACTTACACTTATAATTTTTAATGCACTGATGTCGATATCATTTTGTACAACATGTGTATATATTCTAAAGCTTGACATGATTGTGTTCATTTTGTTTTAATAGGCACTGTTTCCTTCATTTTGCATTACTTAAAGAATTTGAGGATCATGATATTGTTGACTCGCTTGGGTCATTTCTTCCCCTGCCACCATGAGCTTACCTGAGAATTGTGGGCGTGACCAATGTTTTGGGGTGCTGCAACTCACTGTTTAATTGGTTGGACTCTCCCTCACATGAAAATATAGGTTTTCCCGGTCAATTTCATACTTTTGTCACTCAAATTCATTGATGTGCATTCAAATTCACGCAGCGCACGCACGAGAAAATATTCGGACATTCAAATTCAGAATCCGAGCGATCAATTTCATTTATGGGCGCTCTATTTCGTTTTTGTGAAATCAAATTCACGATTGGGCATTCAATTTCAAAATGCGAGCACCGACTTTCCTACTCGTGCATTCAAATTCATGCGATAGTCACGTGATAGTCCCAATGAGCTTGTTTGGAGCGTTCAAATTCATTTTTAGGCGATCAAGTTCCTACTTCGTGCAATCAATTTAACGAGGAAAACGGAGTGGACTTTTAAGAAAGGGAAAAGGGCCAACACAACCAATAAAGGCTTGCATATAGTGTAATTATGGTTGTTTACAGGTTCTACATTGTTCTCTGTTCATGTATTCTTTGTTTTTCCTCTCAATAAATTTCAAATTGCAATGTCCAATCAGCAGTGCATCCAAACAACACAACGACTAGTAATCATATTTCTTGGTATTACTGCATGATGACAACGCCCCATCACCAACCACATAATCATGATAATGACAATTCAACAATAAATTTAATGACAAACTAACACACAATGATCTCACATAGTCCCGTAAAAGTAAATCAATAAGACAGCAATACACAACAAACAACACGTATAAAATGTTAAAGTATCAGTTTCAATATAATCGAAATTGTTTTTTCTTTTTCCTCGAAAGTGTCAACCAACCCTCCGTATTATGCTCGTCTCCATTTATAGGCCTATACAGTGCACAATTTTTGTTTGTTTGTTTCATTTTCCATAAAAAAAGATGGCTGGATAACCCATATTCAGCTGCAAAAGCTGGTCTTCCGTAATATGGGGTCCAGTTTGATGTTCTGCTCTTTGCGATGAATAAATGAAGTGGGATCTTTTACGTGCATGAGTTGTGACTCTCTTATACGTGGGACCTCCATTTTATGTCCAATCCGAGGGACATGTGCCTGTATATTCCTATTTGGTACTATAAGCGCGAGTTCAAAATTGTCAATGAACAGGTGGAACTCTACTGCAAAATAAATAATCATCATAAATCCCAATATATTCAAAGCCAAATGAGAAACGATGCATTCACGACCCCAAACTAACTAAATTCAAGACTTCTTTTAAAATTGAATGCAGTTATTTGGAACATGGTTGCCTATTCACGAATTTGAATGACCGACGAGATTCCGTCGCCAGCTTGACATGAATTTGACTGCTCATTGATGAAATGCGTGCTCCTCTCTTAAATTTGAATGCTCCGATAGTGAAATTGAATGTTCCGATAGTGAAAAGGAATGTTCCGATAGTGAAAAGGAATGCTCCGATAGTGAATTCAAATGCTCCGACAGTGAATTTGAATGCTCGGATAGTGAATTCGAATGACCGGATTTTGAATTTGATTGCTGATTCAGTGCTGCGAGCGTGGAATGCTTGAAATCAAATGCTCGGAATAGGAACTTGAATGACAAAAGTATGAAATTGACCGGGAAAACCTATATTACGCTCAACTGCACAGCCTAATGTGCGCATGTCATTTGTCTCTTGGGGATCTCTCTGCCCCTGGTCCAGACTCTTCTGACCAGGCTCTTAATGTTTTGATGGCAATAAACAGTTGTCCACCTCTCTCTCTCTACCCCTCTTTCTCTCACCTCTTTATTTTTCTTACTGCTCTCCAGTTACTTACATGTACCATGTCTTTCTACCTCTCTCTCTGTCCTCACGTTTCAGGACAACATTATGCCCGCTGTGCGCCTTCAAAAGAAAAAAAAAGGAAGCTCTGTGACAGTGCTTATATATATGTACATGTAGGTAGAACATGACGAGTTTATTGCTTTAGTGATGAATGCTCGCGCAGGTTGCTTGAATACACAATTTTATTTAATTATGATGTCTGCATTTACCCTCTTTTATCTCTTGTATTCGATGTGTGTGTAGCTCATTTACTCGTTGTATAGTACATTTTTGCTCTTTGCTAGTTTTTTTTTCTCTTCTTTTTTTTTAGCCTCTTCTTTTTACTTTTCTCTACATCTGTTTTTCATCAGTTAAGGCTAATGTCGTTTACATCACCGGGGCAGTCTTACAAGCGTCTTATTTTGTTTGTGATGATTTTGTATACGTAGATGTCTCATGTAATTATGTTTACTGCTATTTACGGTAGGTTGCAGCAAGGGGTATACCAACTAAAACACCTTATTAAAAAAATACTTTTGTTTTTTGCGATATGTTTTTAAAATTCATTATGGTTTGGGATGGACTTAGTTTATATTCTGTAGACCCTAACCTACTATCATGAGTGTATAAACATGCTGGCTAATTTTGTATTGTGCATGTTAATTGGTATGCATAGGTAATTGATTGGCTGCAAAGCTAGGGGCAGTCAGGCACTATGTCATGCAACTTTATTAATTGTGGATTATTTACTGTTAGCATTTGTAACTGTAGGGATGTGGTTACTGCCTGCGTTATATTATCGCTTTATATTGTTTTTCAATTTATTGATCAATTACACTATTGCTATTTTGATACTTTGGTTACCTTCCTTGGTTAAGTTTATACGATATCGACCTAATGAATTTTCGTGACATAAACACTTCATGTTTTCCCCCTCTCTCCTTTGCACCACTTTCCCTCATATTTTACATCTTAACCTTCCTGACCATCTATTCTTGTATTGAGGACAATACAGCCTCTTTTTCATGGTGGGGAAGAGTGTTGGGTTCATAAAAGTTCATATCCCATAGTTAGGCAAAAGTTGTATTCTGGACAACCACATTTGGATTGGGACGCAATATGGGGGTACACATTAAGATGACCCCATAGATAGGCTAAACAAACTGTCTGGGTTTTTACAGGGTCCAGCCATAATAAAGTGTCAAATGTGAACCATTAATCTGTAGCAAGGTGACTTAATACAAAGTGTATTTCTTAGGAGATCCTATAACGAGGTGAAACCACTGGCTGGAGGTATGTTAATGGCGTGATACCTGAATGATATTTTTATTTGCATGGGGGTAAAATGGCTGGACATGCTCCAAATCAGGAACTTGGGGCTTGACAGCCATCGAAGTGAGTTGGATTTTGGCGGCCATCCCGAGATCGGAGACCGGCATGCATCTTACAATAAAGTGACGATACAAACTATACTCCTGTTGTGTTCGGTGTCATCATTCAAACCAGTGGCCCGCTACCATGGTAAATAACACAATCTACAAACACAACAATATTAAATCCTATCAAAATCTGTCATACCATTTATAACTATCCTACTTCAAATCAAATCCCCATCCCACCAACCCCCGATTAACCAAAACCTAAAATCATCACACACCCACATTCACCAACCCACATACATACACACACCCACACACACACACACACACACACACACACGGGTGCTGTTCGTTATTCTGAAGGTTCGTTATTCCGAAGGTTCGTATTTCCGAAGGTTCATTAATCCCAAACACACAAATTCCCCCTTCCTAGAGGTTCGTTAATCCGAAAATGAAAAAGGATTCGTTAATCCGAACATTTGTGGCGTTATTCCGATGGTTCGTTATTCCGAAGATTCGTTGATCCGAAAATGAAATTCGGAATAACGAACCTTCGGAAAAACGAACCTTCGGACTAAAGAGCCTTCGGAATAACGATCCTTCGGAATAACGAACTGTAACCCACACACACACACACACACACACACACACACCCGAACCGATACCACCTTCCTTCCTAATGAAACGACTTCCCAATGTTGATACGTAAGACATAATGGACGGTATGCATAAAAGCAGCATCCGCCCGCACGCAAGCACCACTCCGAATTCATATCCAAATCCGTCAAAAAAAAAATCATCAAACTCAAAGCTGCTGATAAAATCAATATAACGTTTATGCCAGCAACAGCTTATCCCTCCCGGCCAATGCGGAGTCAAAATACATACGCTGACATAATATACACATTCTTCCATTATATACACTAACACACACACGCAAAAACGGACACTAAATTATTATGTGCGCGCTCACATACACACTTCCTTGAAACCTCACCATGACTTTTTACATGGCATGTTTGCATGGATATAGCCATGTAAGTTATGTGTTGGTATTTCAATGACTATGTCAAGAACGATATTACCCAGCAAAATGTGCTTCAAGGCCGGGAGACAATTTTGCCGCCAGCCCTCATCATAAATTGTCGCCAGGCGACAATTTATGACAGGGTGACAATTTAAGACGCCAACTCCGTCAAATATTGTCGCCTGTTTCAGGGGGCGACAATCTTTGACGGGGCGACAATCTTTGTCACAACAGCTGTACACTCGACAATTTCAACGTGAAATCTGAAAACACCAGCAAAGATTTCGAATAAATAAAGAGTGTCCCTACCCAAGGCCAGATCAAGTATGTAACACGTTGTAATTGAGACCAAAGCATGCATTTTCATATTCTCATGGAATTTTCAACGGCTGGTGGTAAAGTTTTTAAGATCATAAAGAAATATTGCAGAGTGGGAGTGGTAAGAGTGAGCAACTGTGCAATTTTCTGAGAGATATGTGCGTGTCAAACAGAAAATGCAGCAGAACTGCATTGTAATATCCTGGGCCATAACCTAATGTAACTACTTGTGAGCGTTTATTAATCATTATTTTGACTCGCGTGACATACGATGTCAAGATATCTCAACAGCTTTCATCATAATGTTTAATTAATCTGGTTATACTGTAGCTGTTACCTGTGTCAGCAAAGGATCTCATTGACATAAATGGTACAGTGTATGTGAAAATTCCCGTGATCCAACACAATTGAGAAATGTAGGGACATCTTAATCCATGTGCATTTAATCACAGTAGTTTATTTGTAACCATAACATCGAAACTGCCGTGATGGGGGAGATAGGGATGACATTAACGGGCCACGGAATCGCAGGTTATTATGGGCTGATTTCTACCTTCCCTGCATCTTTTATGGAAAGTGACATATTCATTTTATATTGTATCTCCAAGACTCACACGATTAATAAAAAGGTGAGTTAGATTACCGAGCTACCACATAATCTATGTCACCATCAATGGAAGCCTGGAGAAAATGCCCAAATAATCATGTGTTTGCAAAAAAAAAAAAAAAAAAAAGCAGCTAGGAGGAAGGATAGATCCCACTGGGTAAGATTACAAGCTATAGATAAAAAAAAAAAAAAATATATATATATATAAATAAATACACACATATATATATATATATATATATACATATACATATATATGTGACGAACTCGCCTTTGTGTCGTGATTGCGAGGGTATTTGACTGTCTGTACAAATGTCTCCGCGAGCTGTTTCAGGATGGCCGAGTAGGCGGGGCTCGTTTTGTTGCAGTTTATAACGACCCCCTTAATAATTATAACTGCTAGTCTGTGTCTGTGAACTACTATGTAAAGCTGTATCAGAAGCAGCTCACCAGCATAAGCGGCACACACACAAAGCTCAGCATCACTAAATGTCACTCCCAAGCGTCACTTGTAGATGGCGTTAAATTGGTAAACCTATTTTTGTTACCAACTTTTGTAACCAGTTCAGTCACGCTTACGTGGTACACCTTTCACATAGTGGCACAAGTATCGTTGATGGGCACGGAGTAAAAAGTGCTATTTCGCACCATTACCAACTTCTCACGGCGACGACTGGAACTTTATAGATCCAGGGGCATACGTGCAAAGTCACATTACCACAACTCCTGAAATCCAACAGTGACGACTGGAACTTGGATTCGGCACGGGGTGTATGTGACAAGTCACATTACCACTACTCCCGATATCCAATGACTTGGTAGTTATCTCCTCAGGAACGGTCCTCTAGCTCGGGAACATGTGCCACCACTCTACCGTTGAATACAGCAGCACTCACAAGAAGACACGGTGCAGTTATCAGTTTGGGGAAACATGTACAGTTTATTATACATTGAAGTGAACATGTATGACACATATGACTTGGCTGCTTACTGCACACTAAGTCTTACAATGGCCACTTTATATGCCTCACCTTCTATCGTGGATTGAGGAGGCAATATCGTACAGCCCTGTTCGATGGGGAAATTTCCCACAGCAGTCGCTCAAACAATTTACAATGTCGGCGTGGTTATCAAATTCGTACAACAATTATGCATTTTAGCAGTATCACTTATACATGGTTACTAAAAATCGGCATGTATCAGCGGTCTAAAGCGGAGTTGGAATTTAAATAATCTAAACTCGTCCACGACAAACAAGTAACCAGATATTTTACACTAAATTGAGAAATAAGTTCATAAGGATGGTTGATAAATGTAGGTAAAGAGTTCTTTAAACAGATCCAAAAGTTGTATTCACCTGTGACAGTTTCGACGACGGGCTGTCGTCTTTCTCAAACGATGGCTAATTGGCAACTGATGATTTGGCGCCAACTAGCAAACACCCAGGTGTGACATCCGAGTGATAGCGCCATCGTAAATGTAAGACATTTACGGCACCATCTACAAGCATAGGAACCATCTACAAGCAGACCTTTGTCACAGCTATGGGGAGTCCTGTACCCTCTATACTTGCAAACATGTACATGGAACACTTAGAACAAAGAGCATTAGACACATCTCCTCCTGAATGCAAGCCACGCTTATGGAAACGTTACCTCGATGACATCTTGGAGATTGTAGACAAAGACTCGGTGTCTCTCCTCACAGATCACCTGAATCAAGTGGATCAAACAGACAGCATAAAGATCACTTTTGAACTGGAAAAAGAAGGATCAATCCCCTTTCTAGACACTCAAATCAGCAGAAAGCCATATGGACACAACAAGTTCAAGGTATACAGGAAGCCGACGCATGCCAACCAATACCTCAATTTCAAGTCTCACCACCCCTTCATCAAAAGTTAGGGGTGGACCACGCTCTCTTCCACCGCTGTGAAACAGTAAACTCTGACCCCAAAGACAAGGAAGAAGAGGCCACCACCATCTCTACTGCTCTGTCACAATGTGGCCTTCCCCGTTGGACGTTCAAACGAAAAGTCAAGAACAGCATAACAACCACCAAACAACAAAAGAAAGACGTGACCACTCGCATGAAGTATCCGGTAGTCATCCCCTACATCAAAGGCTTATCAGGGGCAATCAGCAGGACAGTCAATCACCATATCCTTGCCAAGAAACTGCATGAGATGACATCAGATGTTAGACTCAGAAAGCTGATCTGCAACATGCTATCAAACCGCAGACTCTTCGTAGACCTCGGCGGTAGAAGGAGTAGATTGAGGACGCAGAAGAACGGACTTCCTCAAGGGAGTGTGCTTGCCCCTCTGTTGTTTAACATCTACACAAATGATCAACCCATTCAACCAGACACTAGACGCTTCTTCTATGCTGATGACCTGTGCATTGCATCTCAAAAGGAAAATCTTCGAAGAAGTAGAGGACTCCCTCTCCAGAGCACCGGACTTACTCATCCCCTAGTATGCCAACAACCATCTAAGAGCTAAACCAAACAAAATACAAATCAGTGTGTTTCATATTAAGAACAGTGAAGCAAACCGTCAACTACTGATTAGTTGGTATGGAAAACGCCTGCAACATGTATCCAAGCCAGTCTACCTAGGGGTGATACTTGACAGGTCCCTCACTGTCAAGGATCACATCACTAAGACCAAGGCAAAGGTGGCATCAAGGAATAGTATCCTCAGAAAGCTCACTAATACGAAGTGCGGTGCTGATGGGAAGACAGTATGTACAACAGCACTGGCTTTATGCTACTCTACAGCTGAGTACGCGTCACCTGTCTGGAGTAGATCAGCTCATGCCACTAAGATTGACACTCTCCTAAATTCTTCATGTCGTGCTATTACTGGTTGCCTAAAGCTCACAAAGGTTGAAGACCTCTACCTTCTCAGTTGGATTGCTCCTCCAAGCATCCGTAGGACCGTTGCATCCCATAACGAAAAGCTGAAGCAAGAAAATGGCCCTCGCCACCCTCTCTTCAATCATGATCATTCAAAAAAGAGGGCTAAAATCCAGGCGCAGCTTCATGCATTCTCTAGAGGCACTGAACAAAAGCCCTGATAAGCAGCGTGTATCCATGTGGATTGAACGTTGTACCCATACACTGCATACAGTGTCTACTCCTGGCCCTGAGGAAACTACACCATCAGGCGCCAGTGAGGCATGGCCTTTCTGGTCTTGCTGCAATCGCCTAAGAAGTGCTGTCGGCCGCTGCAAATCTAACCTAGCAAAGTGGGGGTATAGTGAGAATGATGACACCACCTGCCTGTGTGGAGAGGAGCAGACTATGCAATATCTCCTTGTCTGTCCACTTCTACCACATCCTTGCACAAAAGAAGATCTGGCAGCTCCAACGCCCTGTGGCCGGCAGTGCATCCAACATTGGACTGGAAGAATCTAACGTTCCATTCTGCGTGGTGACTCGAGAAGAAGAAGAAGAAGAAGAAGAAGGATTTTCAAGAAACGTGGCATCTCTACAGCAATGAAGCCGTGCAACAAGCTTAGAGACACACTGGTTCACCCAAAGGACTAAATCAAAGAAATGGACAAGGCCTAATGTTGTGTATGTTGTCCCTTGCCGTTCTTGCCAAGCCAAATATATCGGGAAACCAGTCGCAAATTCGTACCCGGATTGAGGAACACAAAAAGGATTGCCAAAATTGGATGGACAATCATACACACGATCACAGAGGGCATCCGCAAGCCAAACATACAACAAGTCTGACATAACTTACCATGCTTGAAAGGAAAATCATGTTATCAACTGGGAGGGGTCGCGGTTTAATAGTAGCGAGAGAGAGAGAGAGAGAGAGAGAGAGCCAGGACCTGAACAGACGCATCAGGGAGGCCATTAAATGTTTGTATTAAAAGAACCCCCACAACATGAACGGGGATGGGGTGCATACCAACTGTCTGACATTTTAATGGCGCTATCACTCGGATGTCACATCTGGGTGATTGCTGATTGGCTCCAAATCATCAGTTGCCAATTTGCCATCGTTTGAGAAAGATGACAATCCGTCGTCGAAACTGTCACAGGTAAATATAACTATTAACTATTTGATGTGTTTAGAGAACTCTTTACCTATATTTTGCACTTTTAATGTTTAAACTTGTAATAATGCACTACCACATTACTACGATTGTCAAACTTTACGATAGTGCGCCCTCTCTATGCTACAGACACACTCAATTATAACAAGCTGTAATCGATAATGTTAACCGAATTGGTTCCATCGAATTTCGTTACAATATATATATGTATATATATATTAGTATATATATATATATATATATATATATATATATGTATATATACATATATATATACACTTGGTGATTCTATCCTTCTATGAAGAGTGCTTGATATCCTCAATGGAAGAGCTTTAGACAGAAATATTGGAACAAGTTCACGCGGTTGACTGCAGGTTCATCCGTATTTATTGCTACTCGGATTTTCATGCCGCCTCCATGAGGCGCAATCATCAGGCAATCATCAGGGAATTGTAAAAGAAGACCCGCTCTTTCAGAAAATATGAAAAAGTCAAGTTCGGATAGGTTGACCCATTTCACTTATTTTCAGTCCTCACGCAAAATCATTGTGTGCGACTTTATGTTCGTGTTGAGGTGCACGGTCACACACATATATATATATATATATATATGAGACGGAAGGAAAACTTGCAGTATAGACGTTGCAGTGGTGTTCAGTCTTGCCTTTATTCCCCGAGCTTTCGGCTATTTCACTAGCCTTTTTTAAGGGCTTGATGAGACATAACATAAAAGCAAAATAGCAACCAATTTGCATGCATTTGAACAGAAATAGAAATAGAAATAGTATGTTATGAATAGAAATAGTATGTTATGAATAGAAATAGTAATAGAAATTTTATGTCATGTCTCATGAAGCCCTTGAAAAAGGCTTGTGAAATAGCCGAAAGCTCGGGGAATAAAGGCAAGACTGAACACCACTGCAACGTCTATACTGCAAGTTTTCCTTCCGTCTCACATATACCAATGATGCAGTACCCACCACGTACGAGGCCAAGCCCGCTTCACATTTTATATATATATATATATATATATATATATATATATATATATATATATATATATAATTATACATTTTTTGGTGTGTGTGTCCAATGACTGGAGGTAATTTGGATATTCATTGATATATTCTCCTGATGACAAGATTATTTCCACTACTAGTATAATTATTATAATATTCACCGGAATTCGAAGTCTACATGTTTTAGCCTTTATTTCTTACCAATGTACTTCCTTCTTTTCTAGTTTCTCTATAAGATGAATTTTTAGGTTTCCTGCGCGATTGTAGCAACAGTAACTTCACAAAACGCGAGTTCTAACGTGCTAAAACAAGAAGCAATCGGTATAATCGAATTAGGTGGAAGGCAGTCGGTATGTCTGTGCTTTTTCACATACACACACACAGACACACACACATGAAATTAAGATGCGCACTAAAAAGTCACCTCTTTCGCAGCAGCAGATTACTTACTTAACGAAAATCACGAATTTACAACTCGAATGGAGCGCAGTCAAGTTGGTAGGTAAATTCAAGTTCAGGAACAGCATTAGATTAATAAATAATTTTTATGCATGTTGAGTATTAATTGAGCTTGTGACAGGCTGGAATATTTATTACTCTAATTTATGATAGTTGTGGTTATAAAGTTCACTCTATGGGAAAGCGAAGCAGCACTCGTATTCATTTCATATCTTACTAATGGCAGCGTGGCAAGTTCTGTTTTACCATCGGGCCATTTTCCCACGCTAACGTAGTTTAATGAACTACAATTACAATAAGTGCCTTTTAAAGATTCTTTGTTCGTCCAGATACCACTTACGGCTAATAATAATTTATTTTGAGTAACACAAAGTGAAAGATGATTTAAACTACAAGGACAGTTTTGAGAGCAGAACTCTCAAGCTATCCTTTGTCGCTATGGACTCTCACTCATTATTTACGGATGACAATATTCAATTAAATACACGTAACGTATAAATGAATTAAGATGTCCCTTTTTGTCATATCCATTTATTTCTCTTTACTGCTAACCCTAGCATGATTTAAGAAGAAATGATAGTTGTCACTTTGGCATATGAATAGATATTTGAATATGATTAACATGAGATGAATTAATGAATAAAATCATTCGAAATTGAAATGATATAAAAATGCAGAATTATGGCGAATTTGCTGCGGAAGATTTATGATGTGTGCGTTTGTGCGCATCCATAAACCTTATACATTTTTGTTGTTGTTCTTTCAACAGGTTTTTAGCATTATACCGGAACTCTCTGTCCAAGCTATAAAGCTGTTTTTTTTTTTTTTTTTTTTTTTTTTTTTTTTTTTTAACGGAGGTCAATGCCACACTGTAGATAGTTTATATATAGTTTCATATATTTTTAAAGCAACTGGTAATAAACAAAATACTTTCTTTCAAATCCCTATCCCTATGCAACGTTTAAGGAAACCTTTGTAATCATATCACCAGCGTGACCAGCTATCAAAGTTCTTCAGAGTGCGAGTGCTTTTGATTGACATATGGAAAGCAAAAGTAGGACGCCTATGGACATACTTGAATAATATCACTATCAGCGTGACAGCGCCGCGCCTGCTTGAGAAGAATATCGATATATTATTGTCATGTTGGTTTCAACGTACAGAATGTGATTACTGCTCTGTAATACTGTACTATAATGCTATAATGCTGTAATAGAATACATGATTATAATGATCGCTGCTCGAGTTATGATTTTTTTTTTTCCGGCTGATTTCATAGTGTAATGCAGTCCAGTCAATTGAAATTGGTTGTATACTTTCCTAAATACCAATCATTTGCTTGCGCTAGGCAATTCGGATAAAAAAAAAAATAAAGAGCGTCTGACTGGCATTTTTATGGATTTGTCAAAGGCATTTGACACCATCAACCATGACATTTTGATAAATACACGGATAAGATTTGGTATCCGAGGTAAAGCCCTATCCTGGAATTGTGACTATTTATCTAACAGAAAACAATATGTAGCATTTCATTCCTCAGAATCCTCCAAATCCAATATTACACGTTGTGTCCCCCAAGGATACATATTGGGTCCTCTACTTTTTTCTGATTTATATCACGGATATTATAAATTCATCCTCGTTTCTTAGTTTTATATAGTTTGCTGATGATACAAATATTTTGTATTCTCATAAAGTATTTGAAAGTCTGACTACCGTATTAAATTTGGAGATAAGCAAAGTATCCCAATGGTTTGTATGCAATAAGCTGTCACTCAATTTTTCTAAGACAAATTTTGGCATATTTACGCTTCATAATTCTGTAAATACTAACTGTACTGATTATTGTATTTACATCGACGGACAGCCAATTGTTGAAAAGACATAAATTCTTAGGTATTACCATTGACTGGAATTTGTCTTAGAATGATCATTTACACAACGTTCATACTTCAGTTTCCAGAGGCATCGGAATCTTATACCACCTGTGAAACTTGGTTTTTCAGATATCTTTGCTGAAACTGTATACTGCTTTAGAATTTATATTAATTATTGCAATATTGTGTGGGAAATTGTGGTACAACTAAAACGAACTACTTATATAAAAAACGAGCTATTCAGTTGATTACAAACTCCTACTACTTATGTCCCTCTCACCCGTTGTTTTCTCAATTAAAAACATTAAAGATTAATGAGATTTATACTTTTAAATGGCAATTTTCATGCACAAATACACGTTCAACCAACTTCCTTCGGTGTTCAATGATTTCCTAATCCTTAATTTCAATATTCATTCTTACCCAGCTCGCCATTCAATTTGATTATCATCTTGAAAACCCAAGAATGCGTTTAGCACAAAAATCATTAAAACACCATGGCCCTGATGTTTTGATTGTTTTTTAACCCGATAACCTTAAACAATATAAATCTATCAATTTATTCAAATGCAGTTTAAAGATCTGATGTTAACTCAAAATGTATCCGAATATTAGAGCATGTGACTATTTATATGTTTTTTTGTCACTTCTACAGTTAAGTAAGGGCTCCGAACGTAACGTACACAACAAACATGTACATAAAAACATATTCACAACTCATTTTCACGCAAACATTTCACATCTTACACAATGCACTGCTGCACTTTTCCCCTCATTCTTCCCTCCCCTTCTCTTTTTCCCCACTCAGTGAGTGGTGACTTGAATATCATATTCTTACAATGTTGTATTGTTTAGACAATCATTTCTGAGGCCATTGTCCTCATCATGCGTTTGCTTATGATGATGATCTCCTGAATTTCTGTACATCAAGATTTGCCTAATTTGTCTTTGAACAATAGATGTACTGTAACATATGTTTACATAAATGTATGTTTTTATTTTCATTTTGCATTGTGTCAGAAAAAAAGATGTTGGATATAATCATGAATTAATCATTTATTTGTTTAACTGTCAGATTCAATTTATACTGTGCTCAATTAGATCATTCAATTGACATTGTATTGCATTTATGTATGGCAAAGAAATTCAGAAATAAAATCAAAATCCATTCAATCAAAAATGTATTCGTAAACTTGCACTATACATTGTATTTGCAGTACTGAAATGTGCACTTTCACCTCTTTCTTTCTTTTTTTGTTCACGTTTGTTGGTGTTGGTGGAGTGATTGTATTCCTCTAAATATACACCCTACCTCGAAAAAATTTTCCCGACATTTGTTAGCACAACACTCAATGTTATGCAAAAAAGAAAGAAAAGAAAAGAAAACATATGCATGGATAATGATATGTACATTTGTACTGTTGTTTCTGCGCATGAGTGCCGTAGTCATTCAAAATACATGTGACACAGACTGGCAAACGTGTAATAACACATAACCATCTAAAGTAAAGAAAATCGCGTGTATCGCATTCATTACGAAGTGTTTGACTGCTTAAGTCGTAGCGTGTATGTTACAAACCAATAGGCTGTGTTTCTTTCTGTAGAAAAGGATGGGTACATTAGGAATATTTGGTGGAAAAGTACACAATCATAAATCTATACAAAATTATGAGCACAAAACAATTTGCTCCACTTGTGACGGTCCATCACAAAATTGAAAAATAAAAGTTGCACAACTCTATTTTACTGGACTCAAAATAGGTAAAATGGGATAACGTGGTACAATTTCACTTTTTTGTATTATATAAAAATAATGTTTTTTTTTTTCCCGCATAAATGTACACTTTAGGATCATAAAGTGTCTGGAAAATGATTTGGAATTTTGTAGTTTATCCACAGCACTATTGTAAAGTAACGTGATTATAATAATAATAATAATAATACATACAATTTCTATGGCGCCGTTCTCCACTTTGATTAAATGCTCAAGGCGCTTTACAATAGGTACATCAAAGCAAATAGATTGAAAATACAAGTACATCACAGTAATAGAAGAAGATGAAGAAGCAGAAAAAAAAAAAGACATGAAAGTCTGTCTTCAAAAGACACTGGTCTTCAGAATGCACTGCTAAACAGATAGGATTTTAAATTACTCCTGAAAGATGTTATAGAGCTTGAGTCTTATTATGCATGTTATACTGGCTCCTTTACATTTCTTAAAAAAAAAAAAAACACCCTCTCTAAACGCCCTTCACTTTCAGCTCTGATAACTTTTAAAACCATGCTGCTACCGCTCTGAAAGTTTTGTAGTAGCCTTGAAATGAATGTATGTATGCAGTGTGTAAAATTTCAGGATAATCTGATAATCTTTCATTGTGATTATTTTTTAGTTTTATATATATATATATATATATATATATATATATATATATATAGATATATTTGTTTCATTCATTGCACAGAGCACGGCTTGATGAAGATCAAGCACTCGAGTAGATCTCTGAATTCAAAGGTCCTTTTCTTTGCCAAAGTGTGTACTTTTTTTCCGTTATCTATATGGCTAGGAAATTCCATATCTATTGAGTTATACATCATTTAAAAGCTCGGGGTCTGTTCTTTTAGAATCCACCCTGAACTAAAATTAATGTCTGGGGTCTTTTACGTGATTTTGTGAATCACAGTGGCATTTCGTCGTGCGCATGGCAGATTGTCGTTAGCGCGCTTCCCTGCGCCTGGCAGATTGTCGTTACAGTGTGGGAGTGCGCATGGCAGATTGTCGTTAGGGTGTGGGAGCGCGCATACGGTTAACAACATTCTGCCATGCGCACGGAAGTGCTCTAACAAAAATCTGCCATGCGCACGGAAGCGCGCTAACGACAATCTGCCATGCGCACGACGATTTTATTCCAAATTTCAATCTGTTGTGCAGCTAAGAATATCAGTGAAAATAGGTTATCTGAAGTGTGGTTCCCGTTAAAGGGATGGTGTAGTACTGGTTGAGATGACAATTAAGTTGATTCGAGGAAACCATGTACTTATAAAATGTTACAGAGCATACATTCTAAAAGGAATTCAACTCTTTTTTTCAATGAAATCAGTTTTGAAATGGCTGAGATATTAAAAATCAAACAAAGTAAAACAAAGAGATTCGAATGAAAGATGGGTTCAACCTTTTTTATAGGATCCCTTTGTTTTGGATATCTCAGCCATTCCAAAACCAATTTCTGAAATGAACTTTCAATCCCTATTAGAATTACATGATCTTTCATTTTTTCGTAAGAGGTTTCTCATTATCCCACAAAAAAGATGGAAACCTGGAGCCCCATCTCAACCAAAACTATACCATCCCTTTTCCCGTCATATCTGGGAATGAAAGTCTTTCACTCAATGTAAAAATTGTTAATGTCTGCTAAATCACTTCTTTCCCTTTAAACACAGTTTTCTTTTTTTTTTGCAGAGCACACGCTATATACAAAAAATATATCAAATTAAGCATAACTTTTTGAGAAAAAAATGTCTTGATCAACTTGATCAAATTAATCAATATCCGTTTTATTACATAAACTCTCTCATACTCCCTCGAGAATACAACCTTCTCCCAAAACTTGTCATAAACTGAAAGAAAAATCATGCTTAAACTAACCAAACAAAACTTATCATTTTATTTAACCTATCAACCTCCCCGCCCCTGTATACAAAACAAAATAACTATAATGTGTATATTACACACGCACGCACAAGCATACACACCCTTAAAATTACTTTTCCACAAGGTGCCCCCCCATGTCTTGACCCACGATACGCCACTGCATACCCACGATTTACTACGCACAATCTTATCGAGAGGACTGAATAATTGACAAAAGGATCAAGTTCCGAAGTCTCTTGCCCGCTTTAAATGGAGATAAACATAAGCCGTGAAGCTTATGTGACTTTATTCGATCTGTGAAGACAAACGGAAACAAACCAAATTTGGATTGTTATTCAACCAGTATGCAAATTTGTAGTCTGTTTACACATGTGACTGCAACAGCTGCAGGATGACTTTAATCAAGTTACACAAGTGTACTAGCTTCAACCAAACACCACCTCATTATGCACTTCAATTCTGTATCGCACGTGAAATATTAGCCACAGTTGTATATATCCGCCAAAAATGCTCATTTTACTGATATGAACCTCTTTTCGTATCTCCATATTACACCATTTGGATTCACTACTCATTCTGTTCTTTCTTTATCAGTGTGACCTATAAAAATAACTGTTACACTGTGAAACTGTGTATAAACCACTACCAAACAATTGTTTTTGATGACTGTTTAAGGCTGAATAAACAAACACCAAATTTAAATCCAACTGTCTCTCACATGACTGTTCATTCCATGAACTCTCTGGAGTATGTATTAAAATACTGTATCATCTATATTTTTATATGCACTGAAAACTATACTGCAGATAGCACTATTTAGCTACCATCCATTCTGACCTTCAGGTGACCTTGACACACATTTTAACTGCCTGTGTACTGAGGAGTAATATGTAATTGTAATTAAATTTGTCTCACATCGCATTGTACTTGCCTATATTATACGGTACCTGTTGTTTGCCTTGTCTAAGATACAAATATTCCAGTATGTCAGCAGAAAACTGATATCTGTCTATTTCATTCTATCAAAACCGACTTGAACCGATTTACAAACCGGAATAGCTACTCAACTGTTTACCATGTTTATCAAATGCACATCATCACCTTCTGTGAACCCTTCATTCTGAATTTATAGAAGTTTATAAAATATAACCATTGTTTTACACCTGATTACACTATACACTACACTGCAGGGGTACAGATGTCATTTCTGACCTGTTTTCACTGAAATATACACTCAACGAATGAATGACCCTTTTAATGGGGAAAAACTGTAACTGTCTAACTCTTCAGACAGAGGTGGCAAGTCTCCGTTTTCATTCACTTATGTTTAAACCATTGTAGGCTACCTTTATTTATTACCTACTCTACCACGTACGTCTACAGTGTGAACTAAGTCAAATCATCTTCATGCTGCATTTCCCAATGCACCACATACCACAAGTTTATCTCCACTACAAAACTTATTACCTCTAATTCACACAGTTCTACTACTGGTATATTTAACCAAATATAACTGACAGCAGCATTTCTTCAACTGCACGTCTATTTCTTTAATGCAGTTGCCAATAATCATGTACCTTACTTGCATTTCTTTACCACTTGGTCTCAACTCTTGGCAACTTTCTTTCTTACCTATTGAACTAAGTCCAAATCTCTTCACTTTCCTCAGCAAAATACATCGTAATTTTGCTTTGTTCCACGCTGATAACTATTCACACTCTTCATATGTGACATATAACCATGTTATGACTACGACAAAGAAAACATCGACAAATGAGGCTGGAATTTCGTATTTTACTGTAAAATGTTTAACTTGAACATTTCGAACAGTTCACGCGATAAAGACTTGTGGTAAATCTACATCTTCTAAACCTGAGGTGAAATGTGAATTTCGGTTCATACAACGCTCTGTGAGGCTGATTTATGAAGTCCCGCGCGTATTGAATGTCATTAGTACGCAAAAATAGGAGTGTCCGGAATTACCATGCTGTCCGGTCATACCATACCAGCAGTATATACATACATACATACATACATTAAAACCATTATTTTTCATATTCGATATTATTTTGTTTGCACTTGTCAAAACTTTGACATAAGTATTAAGAGACAATAATATTTACAACTTTTGCAAGTACGTGCAAACACAATCCATAGGTATTCCTTTTGACATCAACGGTGAAATGGATGGACGTGCAATAGAGTGACCTCTTCATGAATTATTATGAAAATACTGTAAATAGATTTCTATAAATTCAATCAGCGCTAAAAGTGTTGCTTTTCTTTATTCATTCCATGCCAATTTACAATTTCGTTGATGTAAGTTGGCCTCTTTGTCCCGGATCACCAGGATGGATTTTGCGTGATTATGTGCATTTTTTTTCCAAACACGCAGCACAGACACAGGTCTCAGATGAATAAGCATTATTATGATATTATTGTAATTATTGATCATAGAGTGATATGAACTTCAATACATTATCTACCATTTGCAGATGAAAAAAAAAAAACAGTTGTAGTGCTTCAAAATTGTTCTGAAAAGTGAGTTAGGGATAGGAGCAACCAAAGTCATACAGTATGCTGAACAGTATAATCATTATTTAAGATAGAAAATGTGAACAGCAGTTACAATAAAAGTTTCTGGGATAAACCGCCTACAGTTATGGTTTATTGAGAAAAGTAGTAATACATGTATCTCCTTATATTTAACGCGATTTTTCTATATCGTAGGATATTTCGGGATACGATACAACTGACCTACACAAATACATCAAGTGTGATATCCCAATTTTTTTTTTTTTTTAAATCACTGATCCCAATAGTAAACAATACCTTGAAGTTCAGTTGAATACCAAATACATACACACTCATTCAACTTAAATAAAAAAAAAAGAGATATTTAAGCTATTGAGTATGACAATGAATTTTCTGGATATTTAAGCATACTCATGGTCGTTAAGCGACATATATATATATATATATATATATATATATATATATAGTAGCAGCTCTTGGCGTATCACGTAATATTGTCTTTGCTCGAAATTCCCATTTCTTTCTGACGAATTTTGTGAACAAAATATCTCAATAATGACTTGACCAATTCACATGAAATTTTCAACCATCATATCTCATGACATTATCCCTATACATTAAGATGCTCATAACGATATCTTATCTGTGACGTCATCTAGGCGCCATTTCGTTATTTTCAGATAATGTCAGATAATCGATCATAACTTCATAACTTAATGTCATTTCTTTTGATAGACATAAAGTACAAGTCACGTCTGATCGTCCTCTGCTATGCTAATTACCCAGGTCACCATGACGTGCGCATTCGCACGCGTCAAAACTTTAAAATGCTCAAATCGACTACCCAACTGGTTTTCTCGACGTTTCAGACAATTTTAAGCGTTTCAAAACATTCCACGCGTGCGCGAACGTTCGCGCGTATTCGCGTTCCCAGCCAGATAGCAACGTGGATATGCATTTTGGACTGATATGGTTTCCTGAAGCAATAACAATATCCATTGATCCATTGAACGATTTTGACTAATGACAAGGCAATGCGCTTGCGTTAAAGTTAAAATTCCGCCCGCGCGTCTATGTACAAATCTAGTGAAAAAAAAAAGCATGCCTTTGCTTGCTTCGCTGTAGATCTTCAAAATGACCGGGGACCCCCTGTTTTTATTACATATTTCCGAAGGGTATGAGTTGTAGCTAAAATTTCAAGTATCCATACATCAGACAAATTAGCTGACGTCATCATATAGTCATATAGAATTAAAAAAAAAGTTGAATTCATTTTATCGAAGTACTGTTTCTGACATTCATTTGCGCGTATCTCGGTCATTTTTGCTCAATATCCCCCGAATTCGGATATGTTGTACTTTGGATAATTGACTTCAGAATCAGGAATCATTGTTTTTCAATTTATTAACGTCATCGTATTGAAAAAAAAAAAAGAAGATTAACTGCAATTAAAAGTATTCAATTTTGCCGAGTTTACGTGTTTATATGTCTATGACAGGTGATTTTTGCCCATTCATGCATAGACTTGACGACGTTCTAGATTCTGTATTGCAATTGGTTTTGCTCCATTTCCTCTGAAACTTAAGTATGTGGTAGCTGATACAATCAGCTGCAGTAATCATGCATTTATTTTTGTCAAATATCATCATCAGAGTGGCAATTTTGCAGCTTAAAACTGAAAATGAGAGTCGAATGTAGACGAAACGATTCCTGAGTTTTCTTTCACCTATAAGCTTACATTCCACATATCTTGTCGAGATGTGTAGCTGAGAGGTGAAAGGCGCTGTCTCTGGCGCCAGAGACGTAAGCTTGCACACGTGCGGGTTCGAACCCCACAAGATGACGAAACAAATTACCTCTTTTCTTTTTTTTTTTTCAATGGAGTAATTCCACTTTCGTCCATGTAGAAATCACGTTCCCATGTAAACGCATCCACACACACACACACACACACACACACACAATATCCCTTTGTGTTGTGCTGGAGACTACATTGCTTCGACTGCTGCAAAATTTTGCAGGCTTATAGATTTATTCAAACTGATCATATTACATAATGACGACGAGATGAGACATAGCCTTCTTGGTTATGCAATAATTGTTACAGTTCATATTTGAAAAAAAAAAACAAATTACAGTTACATTGCCTGTCAAATCGACTTACTTGCACACGCCGACACAGGCACGAAATTTCCACTTGGTTGCATTCTGAAACAATATATTTGATCTGAATTATGAAGGACTGTATAAAGAACTGGACTTCACGAATGTATCTCAATGTAACTTCAAGTCGCTATTTTACATCAGTTTCGCTGTCGATAACCCGTGACCGATATCTGATGACTCTGAGCGTATCACCTAACTCGTCTTCAGTGACGAGTTACATATGTCGTTATAGATAGCTAGCAACACCCGTTGAAATCCAACGGTTGTCTTGTTTTCCCTCACCTCCCCACCGTTACAGCTCGTTATTCCGAAGGTTCGTTATTCCGAAGGCTCTTTAGTCCGAAGATTCGTTATTCCGTAGGTTCATTGTTCCGAATTTCATTTTCGGATTAACGAATCTTCGGAATAACGAACCTTTGGAATAACGCCACAAATGTTCGGATTAACGAACCCTTTTTTCATTTTCGGATTAACGAACCTCTAGGTATAGGGAATTTGTGTGTTTCGGATTATCGACCCTTCAGAATAACAAACCTTCGGAATAGCAAACCTTCGGAACAACGAACCTTCGGAATAGCGAACCTTCGGAATAACGAAATGCACCCGTGCAATATAGTGCTAACCCACACAATGTTCATTTTGAGATATTCGCTTTTGAAGGTTTGAAAAATCCATAAATCAGTTTAACGACTCGAGAAGGCAAACTTTTTTTCACATACTCAAGATTGAATAGTGTCTTGGAGAAATTTACTACATTGATATTTTGGTGGATTCAAGAAGATTTTGTAAGTCAAATTTCGAATTTGCGGCTTAGCACTTTATTGCAGCCATATCCATCATGTATACAAATGTTCTTTATTCTGTGAAAACTCACAAAATATCAATATCTCTTCGATCAAATTGGAAAATTAATGTAAGATTTGAGTTTCCCTCCTTTGTGACGCGAAATCTATACAAGATATACTTGTTTTTAACAGTCTGTATTGTATAATCTGTGTGAATTATGAAGACAAACTTTGCATATATTTCAGACGCGCATACGCTCACAGAATCAATCATGTACGCTTAAAGACATCTTGAAATATGGACAGTAAACAATATTTGAACAATTCAAGTTTTAAAAGACAAAGCATTCAGTGTCATACGAGTAATGTAATTTGTCGGGGGGGGGGTGTTATGTCTTATTGAGGACTTTACATCTTTCGTGTACCTAAAAGCAGGGAAAGGGTCTCTTCTTCAGCAATATGCATATAACGCATTTTGAATTTATATCACCTAGATCAGAGAAAAATCTTAAGTAAACTGGTACAAATATTATTCCAGAGATTATCATGTCTTTTGATATAGGGATTAAAATACTATAACGTAAACGCATTACGGCCTTGTTTAGGTAGATTGATTGTCTTGTTTAGGGTATCAAAATCACCAATAGTAGTCTACAATCCTTCTTTCTATGACGACGAATTTACCCCCCCCAAAAAAAAAAAATAGTGTTGTATGAGAATTATGTATACATGCCTCAATGAATCCCCTCTTCCATATTTGTTCGTAAATGCAGCTGTGTGAAAGTATGCAGGAAAGTTCTTATCAAAAAATGAATGACCAACTCTTAATGACAAAAATTCCATGAAAAAAACATTTCCAAAAAGTGAGAAAAAATATCTTTGGAAATCTGAACACTTATAAATTTCGTATATTCGGATAGACCATACATGCTGAAATACAATGTGCTGAATAAGACCAAAAAAGATGGTAACCGCCAATGTACCTATTATACCCAGTTGGTGTGTTTATACGCATACATTTTACCCCATATGCACATTTTCAAACCACATTTGGATCATGAAGATCGTTTAGGAACAAAACAAATTGTTCTCATGACAAAACTGCTACGATGACAAAAAGTATACACACAAAAAAACTGAAAAATCTATGCTATCAATAGTTTCATCAATCACAAGTATCAAAATTAATTCTAAGGAAACTTTCTTTTTGTAAAGTAATTTTGAAAACAGCCATGTGAAAAAAAAAATAACTCTGAAATTTGTAACCGAATGCAGCAAAGAAATT
This sequence comes from Diadema setosum, assembly GCA_033980235.1. Lineage (NCBI taxonomy): Eukaryota > Metazoa > Echinodermata > Echinoidea > Diadematoida > Diadematidae > Diadema > Diadema setosum. Next base: position 67,565 of record JAWLSL010000024.1, read on the forward strand.
TTCTCGCCAACATGGAGACTTAATAAAAATGCATGATAAATACCGAGTTTAAAAGGTAAATTCAGTACTGGAAAAAGGGGGCTATTGACTCAAAATTAAATTACGTTAAAAAAGACCCACTCTACTACCAGCATTGATGCTTTGAAATCCGCTTTGTTTACTTTCAACATGAATTGATTTAAATTGAGAAACCGTAGAGGTATCCACAACGTGAAAGTATGAATTTCATACGACAGGGTTACATTTTATTCACATTTGAAAAATAATGTTTGCAGTTATATCATAAAGGTAATATCCTTTCAAATGATGTGTAAACATGTAAGTATCGTGTCTCTGTTATGTAAGATACTACAAGGAAGTAATTCTGTATTGAGAGGAGCGGAAATTGTTTGAAAATTTGGGATAACTTAATCGATTTTAAAAATGCATTTTGTTTTCATCCATTTTCTACTGTTTGCAGCTAATCCCCCAAAATATGGCTGTGAAAGCAAAGCAAAATCTCATTTTATTCAAAAGAAGTTACAAATTGATCAATGACAATTTCAAATGTTGTTACAGTAGTGATCTAACCCTGTAAGAATTACTGACAGATAAAGGCACATGTCCAAATATCCAGCTATCCGTTCATTTTTTTTTTTTACCCATATGAACGTTTTCAGATGACACATGGATCGGGAAAAAATCATTTAGAGACGATACCCTTTTTACAATAAGCCATTTCGATTATAAAATTACACATAACAAATGAAGATTTATATTTTAAATATATTTCATCAGTTATTTCTCTACCAATTAATTTTGAGGAAGCTTTCCTTTTGAAGCGAAATGTCAGCATGAATAAAGTGCTAACCACTAAGGAAACTTTAAGGTGTTGGGACAGGCTATGAACGTTGATTCATTTTCTCATAAGTCATAAGGCACAATGCTAAAGTACTCCTAAAACCAATGATTGTGGTATTTTCCTGTTAAGTTCAACAAAAATAAAATACTGGCGAAAAATTTCATGATCAGTAGAATTAGCATGCAAATAGTGCTAACCTCAACATTACAAACATTAACAAAAATACTCATTAAATGCTTCAAATTTCAATAGTGTTTATCTCATCTCCACTTTCATAACTGCCAGAAGAGTACAGGTTATATGATGAATCAGAACCACTCATTATTGTAGATGAAAAAGTTTCTTCCCTGTTCACATTTAGATGTTTTTCAGACATCCTTCTGTCTGCTACCATGGTGGTCCCCATCTTGAAAAGTGTGGCTTAGCACTGTATTCCTGCTTATAGGATGTGATTAATTTTCGGGGCAAAAACGTGCCAGCATTAAAAAAACCCACTTATTGATTAAATTTCAAGATGACATTTTCATGGATTATAGAACAGTGATTCTGGATGGTGGAAATGCATGTAACTATTTTTTTTACCAAAGTGTGTGTTATCACTATATTGCACCGACCCCCCACCCCCCGAAAGTTCTGCCAAAGGATTCTTCCCGTCGAAATGGGGAGATACCCTAGACATTTTTCCTTGAAGTTACCCCTCCCCCAGCGTGTGCTTCCAGGCAAAAATACATTTCACTTTTGAATAAAAAATCATTTCACTTTTCACAAAAATACATTTCACTTTTAAATAAAAATACATTTTACTTTTCACAAAAATTCATTTCACTTTTCAAGATAAAACAATTTCATTTTTCCGTAAAAAAAAAAAAATAATTTCACTTTGGCGTACCATATCACTCTGACGAAACCATTTCACTGCACTAAAACCATTTTACTCTGATAAAAAAAAATACGTTCCTCTTTTTTCCCGGCCAAAATGTGGCGCCAGTCTGAGAGGAGTCACAGTGCCATGGCACTTTTTTAGCACCATAGAGTTGGATTATATACACGTACTAAAGCTCTATGGTTAGCACTGAGCTGAGGTGAGTGGCCGGCCGGCCGGCCTGGTGGCTATGCAGTTACTGTACCTAGACTTAGCGCGCTACGCCGGCGCGGCAGCGACGCGAGGCGAGCTATAGCAGTCGACGGCCCTCGCCTCGGCCTCACCCACATGCACGCTCGTGCCGTTATATGCATATTACATCGAGAACTGAATCTACGCTTGACTTGCTAAATAATGCATGCATCTTGGACTGGAATAGAGGGTTCGATTTATCGCAATATTAATTTTCAAAGGCGGGTACCGTACGGTATGGGTAAGTTTGTTCCATTTCAAATTAGCCTTGATCTACCGGTAAAGGCGGTAGGCAGTTTACTGCTAAGAGACTCATGCTTGCAGGAGTGGGGATTTCTACGGGTTTTCTAAGTGATTTCAGGCCACTGTATAGAGAGAATATTGTTTTAAAAAGAAAGCAGCCCACACTATTCCCAAATATTTCACTGCATGCCTTACGGTTTTATAAATTAAACGAAGAAAGAACAAAAAATACTGTGTTTCATGGTAATCACCTGGAAAATTGTGAATACTATTGTTGTTTTAGAATACATAAACAAAAAGGAAAAGAGAGGAAAAGGGAAAACCTAGGGGAAAAAAGAAGAACGGAAAGAAAGACGATAAGGGAAAAAGTAAAGGAAAGTAAGAGGAAGAAAAAAATAAAGAATGGGGGAAAATGAAGGATTGGGGAAAGGGGTAAAAGGGAAAAAGAAAAAAAAATGGGAAAATGTGTGTTCTTCTTTCAACCGCTTGCCAAAATGGTATTGAAATCGTTCACATACCACTGTGCCGGCCCGACCTACACTGAAAACAAGGTTAAGTCATGCATAACTAACTAACTAACTAACTAACTAACTAACTAACTAACTAACTAACTAACTAACTAACTAATTAACTAACTAACTACATAAATAGATCTAAATTGATTGAAAGAAAAGTGTATTTTCCCTCCTTAATTATTTTCATTCGCTCGCTCGCAAGAGTGAAAGGGTCGTTCCATGCCAGTTCACCCAAAAAATTTGCAATTTAAACCCTACCTTCTTGGATTTTGTTGATTTTTGGTACACAAAAACTTTCACCTTTTCCAAGCCAATATTGTGAATTTCAGGGCGATTGGCCCAGCCGTTGTCTTGCTACACACCCTTTTTGTCATGTTTTGGCAAATATGGGCGTGGCCACCAGTTTTCAAACAGCCATTGCGCAGGCACTGGTTAACCAATTTTCATGAAATTGGGGTCGTTAGAAAGGAAATTGTAAAAGAAATCCAAAACATGCATTTAAAAGTATATGTGACCCTGTACCACAAAACCACAAAAAACTGCAATCTTATAACTGAGAAAAGAGGCTCTGAAATACAGTGTCTATTCAAGCGCTAAATTTAAAAAAAAATTGGGTGAACTGGCATAGAATGACCCTTTCACTCTTGAGAGCGAGCGAATGAAAATAGTTAAGGAGGGAAAACACACTTTTCGTTCAATCAATCTAGATCTATTTATGTCGTTAGTTCGTTAAGCCCCCGTCACACTACAGCGTATAAATCAGCGAATGCCTAGCGGATGGGCAAAATTTGGCAAAGTCCAGATACGCTCGAATCCGCTCGAATCCGCAAGCAAAACGTCGTTTTCGAACGTTCGCCTAACGAATGATGAGCATATGCTAACCGTGTTACGAGCGGATTAAGTAGCGAATGAAAGCGAATGCGTACAGTCCGTCCAGCGGATGCTGAGCGGACAAAGCGAATGAGGAGCGAATGCCCAACATATGCAGAGCGATACTGCGGCAGTCACGTGACGGATCTCGACTGACGCACATTTTCCCAAATCATTTTGAGTAGTGACAGTGTCGAGTAACGTTGTGATTGTGAGAATGGCCCCCAAAAGAAGGAAGGAGAAGTCACCACCAAGTGCTGCTGATGTCATTACCCTCGACAGTCCTCAAGATTCCTGTGTTCCTTCTGATGATCACGTTGACGATGATGTGGGGAGTCCAACATCCTCCATTACGTCTGGTGCCTCCAACTGTTCCTAGCCTGGACCTTCAGCGAAAAAAAAAAAGCCAGAGGCAAACGCCGGGACTTTAATATCCCGGAAGTTCGATGAGAAGCTGATTATACAACCCGAACTGCCCTCGTCTTTGGATCCAGGCCCTGGTCCACATCGTTCTTCGATGTTTTCCTCTCCTCCATTTTCTCTTGTCTTTGATGTATTTGGCGATTGCCAGCTGGTTTAGGTCATACTCATGTTGATGAACAGCTAGAAGATATTGCATCTGAAATCTCTGAGCGTCCTCCATTTCTGATGACCAACTGATAAATGCTACCTGTGCTATCCAGATTTGCTGTGCGAGTTTGGACGAACGGCGAACGAATGAGAAGCGAACGCAGAGCGACCACAACTTTCGATCAGCGGGCGCTAAGCGACCACAAAGCGTATTGTCATTCCGTTCGTCATCCGCTCAAGATTTTGGACATGTCCAAAATCAAAATTTGTCTCCGGCGGATCTCTGCGAATCTCTGCGAACAGCTAGCGGATACAGCGAACGCCAAGCGGGTCACGAACGATGAGCAACGGATGTGAGCGTATCTCCAAATTTTCGGATCCGCTGGGCATTCGTTGGCTAGATACGCTCTAGTGTGACGGGGGCTTTAGTTATGCATGACTTGACTTGGTTTTCAGTGTAGGTCGGGCCGACACAGTGGTATGTGAACGATTTCAATTCCATTTTGGCAAGCGGCCGAAAGAAGAACACACATTTCCCCCTTTTTCTTCTCTTTTTCCCTTTTCCCCCTTTCCCAATCCTTAATTTCCCCCCATATTTTATTTTTTCTTCCTCTTACTTTCCTTTACGTTTTCCCTTATCGTCTTTCTTTCCGTTCTTCTTTTTTCCCCTAGGTTTTCCCTTTTCCTCTCTTTTCCTTTTTGTTTATATATTCTAAAAGACAATGAATAGGCTATTCACAATTTTCCAGGTGATAACCATGAAACACAGTATTTTTTGCTTCTTTCTTCGTTTAGATTATAAACGCGTAAGGCATGCAGTGAAATATTTGCGAATAGTGCGAGCTGCTTTCTTTTTAAAACAATATTCTCTCTATACAGTGGCCTGAAATCCCTTAGAAAACCCGTAGAAATCCCCACTCCTGCAAGCATGAGTCTCTCAGCAGTAAACTGCCTACCAGGTACCGCCTTTACCGGTAGATCAAGGCTAATTTGAAATAGAACAAACGTACCCATACCGTACGGTACCCGCCTTTGAAAATGAGTGTTGCGATAAATCGAACCCTCTATTCCAGCCCAAGATGCATGCATTATTCAGCAAGTCAGGCGTAGATTCAATTCTCGATGTAGTATGAATATGACGGCACGAGCGTGCATGTGGGTGAGGCCGAGGCGAGGGCCGTCGACTGCTAGCTCGCCTCGCGTCGCTGCCGCGCCGGCGTAGCGCGCTAAGTCTAAGTACTGCATAGCCAGCCGGCCGGCCACTCACCTTAGCTCAGTGCTAACAAAGTGCCATGGCACTGTGACTCCTCTCGGACTGGCGCCACCTTTGGGCCGGGAAAAACAGGAACGTATTTTTTTTTTTTTTTAATCAGATTGAAATGGTTTTATCAGAGTGAAATATTTTTTAGTGCAGTGAAATGGTTTCGTCAGAGTGATATGGTACGCAAAAAGTGAAATGATTTTTTTTTTTACGGAAAAATGAAATGTTTATTTTTTTTCTTGAAAAGTGAAATTAATTTTGTGAAAAGTAAAATGTTTTTGGTTAAAAAGTGAAATACACTTTGTGTAGAGTGAAATGACTTTTTATTTAAAATAGTGGAGCGGCATAGCTTGAAAAAATTAGAGGAATTGTGCATTTTATGATAAAAGCACCAAATTTCGCATACATGTTGGCAATGACATATGAAATAAATTCAGATACTGGGCCATCGAAAATAGCGCCCTCAGCGGCCATGGCAACCATTTTTCAAAATGGCCGCCGTAAATGCCATTTTTCGTAAAAAAAATACAAATTTTAGAAGAGAAAATCAATAAGATTTTGCAAACGAGTAGAAAATAACATTCAAAATAAATCCAGATATTGGGCCACAGCAAATGGCGCCCTCAACGGCCATGGCAGCCATTTTTCAAAATGGCAGCCATAAATGCCATTTTTCGCAAAATATTAACAGTTTCAGAGGGGAAAATCTGTAAGATTTTGCAAACGAGTGGGAAATAACATTGAAAATAAATTCAGATATTAGGTCATTGTAAATAGCGCTCTCACAGGCAATAACAGCCATTTTTTCAAAATAGCCGCCATAAATGCCATTTTTCGTAAAAATTTACATATTTCGGAAGGGAAAATAAATACGATTTTGCAAACGTGTCGGAAATAGCATTCAAAATAAATTCAGATATTGGGCCATCGCAAATTGTGCCCTCAACGGCCATGGCGGGGATTTTTCAAAATGGCCACCATAAATGCCACTTTTCGTAAAATTTTACACATTTCAGAAGGGAAAATGAATAGGATTTTGCAAACGAGTGGGAAATAACATTCAAAAGTAAATTCAGATATTGGGCCGTAGCAAATTTTTCCCCCAACGTTCACTGCAGCCATTTTTTTTTCAAAATCGTCACCATAAATGCAATTTTTTACAAAAGATTTAAAATTTCAGAAGGGAAAATCAACAAGATTATGCAAACGAGTAGGAAATAAAATTCAAAATAAATTTAGATGTTTGGCCATCGCAAATTGCGCCCTCAACGCCAATGGCGGTCATATTAGAATTGGCTGCCATTGATACCACCTTTTTCTCTGAATTTACTAATTCCAGAAGAAAAAGTCAAAAAGATCTTCCACTCAATTAAAAAATTTCGTTTGAAATTATCTTGTGTCTATGTATGACATTATTGTAAATAGCGCCCTCATTGGCCATTGCAGCCATTTTTCAAAATGGCCACCATGGATTCCATTATTTTTTATTTCCTGATTTCAAAAAAGGAAAAGTCAATAAGATTTTGCACGCAATTTTAAAATTATGTTTGATAAAGATATTTGTATTAGATTATTATAATACTGCCCTCAACGGCCATGGCAGCCATATTAAAAAATGGCTGCCATTGTCATAATCATTTTGTTTTAAAAAATGGTAATTTCAGAAAGAAAAGTCTACAAATTAATGTGTTCATAAATTGAAAATCATGTTTAAAATCAAACAATATATATTGATTGCATTAACTCTAGAAATTATTCCTTCGCAAATTTTCAAGAAGAAAAGAATTGCTAATAACGGTAATTGCAACCATTTTCCCAAAAGGATGTCATAGATGCCATTTTTCTTTTATGAAGATGTCCTAATGCCGGAAGAAAACATACATTTTTTCGTTGACAATTACATACAAAGAAGTTTAGACATGAGCCATCATAAGCTGTGTTCTCAATGGCTATTTCAAACTATTTGAGAAGGAGAACTTCAGAAGGAGAAGACAGTAGAATACCCACAGAGACATTATATAATCTGAAATATGGTGTTAGAGAAATCATTTGTGGAACAACTTGATTAAACAAGGCAAATGCTTAGCGATCATTTGTGGAACAACTAAAATAAACAAGGCAAATGCTTAGCGATTATATCACAGCAATGATGAATGCATACTTTAGGTGGCAAACATGGAAAATTTCCGAAAAAGAGTAATATGAATATCCAGGGATAATGGCGCCATGTATTAACTTTGACAGTAACATCATATCATTGAATATATGGGACTATATGACGTGTATCTATTCTAAGATGTAACTTCCTAAATATTCTTAAGACAGATACGACAAAATGGCCTTTCATTTTACAAAAAAAAAAAATTACTTGCTATGCTTCCATAAAAACACATACCTTTGATATCCATACTGATAGCCGTCATACGCGAAATACTGCAGTTTGAACTAAACTGAAAACATGAATTCAGAACTAACCCATCTATGAAACTTTAAATGCTGCCATAGCATATGAGCGCAATTTTCAATTGCTCAATATCTGGATTTTTTTAGATGTAATTTCCCGCTTGTTTGCAAGAAAAGAAACAAATGGCTTTCCCTTCTGCAATATACATTTTTTAACAAAAAAATTACGTTTATGGCGGCCATTTTGAAAAAATGGCTTCCATGGCCGTTGAGGGCGCAATTTCCAACGGTCCAATATCTAGATTTGTTTTGAATGTAATTAACATTTATGGGCAAAATCTTATTAACTTTTCCCTTCTGAAATTTGCAAAATCATCGAAGTGGCACATTAGACAGCCATTTTGAAAAATGGCTGTCATGGACGTTGAGGGCGCAGTTAACAATGGCCAAATATTCAGATTCATTTTGAATGTAATTTCCCATTTGTTTACAAAATCTTGCTGGCTTTCCCTTCTGAAGCTAGCAAATATTTTGAAAAAAATGACATTTATGGTGGCCATTTTGAAAAATGGCTGCCATGGCCGTTGAGGGCGCTCTTTCCGATGGCCCGATATCTCGATTTATTTTGAATGTAATTTTCCATTTGGAACCAAAATCTTATTGACTTTTCTCTCCTAAAATTAGCAAATTTTACGAAAACATGGCATTTATGGCAGCCATTTTGAAAAATGGCAGCCATGGACGTTGTGGGCGCTATTTATGATGGCCTAATATCTAGATTTAATCCTTACGTGATTGTCAACCCATGTACGAAATTTGGCGTTTTTATCACAAAATGCACAATTGTTCGGCTATGCCGCTCCACTAAAAGTGAAATGTGTTTTTGTGAAAAGTGAAATGAATTTTTATTTAAAAGTGAAATGTGTTTTTGTGAAAAGTGAAATGGATGTTGGTGAGTGAATTGTATTTGTTAAAAGTAAAATGAATACTGGCTAGAGAGAAATTAATTTGGTATTGTTTCCCTAATGGCGTTCCATATTTATCTGTTTTTTTTTTCATTCATGTTTATTTTCCTATAATAATATACGCATTAGAAAAGAAAAAGAAAATATTTTCGCCTTCGTTTGCTCCCTCCTTTTTGCTTGTTTTTATCACCAAACTTTGTGGATGGACCATTAGTAAAAACACTCATTTATCTGCTTCAGACTGTTCATTATTATCATCATTATTACTATTACTTTTATTATTATCACTATTATTCTAATTATTATTATTATTTCGCAAGGGGGAGATCATAGCCATTAGGTTTTTGAACGCATTAATATAGGAAAGAAAAAAAGGGAAAGAAAAAGTTGTTTTGTCAAGGATTTTGAATATCTCCTTTTTTCATTCATGTAAAAGGTACTCTTCACTTGATAAGAGGTTCTTCAAATAGCTTTTGATACATTTATTTTTTAACATTGAAAAAATCCCCCGTTTGTGCCTCTGCTCCTCCCCAGATTTTTTATGGATCACAGAAGCTCCCCCTCATTCAATTGCCTCGCACTGTTTTATCATTATGATGATGATGATTATCATAATTATAATTATTATTATTACTACTACTGGAGGGGGGAGGACAGATTAGAGCCATTAGGCTTTTGGACACAGTAATATACATAGGGCTGAATCAAGGGGAGAGTTAATTCGATAAGGATTGTACATATCTTTTTTTTCCATCATGTAAAAGTTGCTCTACTCATGATAAAAAGGTTTTCTTTAGACAATCCTGTGCAAACTGTCCAAAACTGCTTCACTGCCATTACTGCAATTACGTATGTGATCTTGTGCCGAGTAGACCTACTGCATGGAATTCTAGTGTTTGTTGTTGCTGTGCTTTTTCCTACGAAAAGTGCACTCACTATAATTCCACTGCTCAGTTCTACCAATACAAAGACAGAAAGAGGGAGATAGTGGGGAAGGGATCGAGAGCTATAGGCAAATTTCCAGAGAGTTTTAATTCCTAGAAATTTGTTGCAAAGTTTCATCGTCACATTCCATTTACGCAGCCAATGTGTATAGCTCTATCTCCCACCCCTTTATTCAAGGAGCCTATATCTATAGTCCATGCAAGCGAGTCATCGAGTCAACTCTCGCGAGTGTCATAACATGTACAACAGACAGAAAACGTAAAGTGAAATGGCCAACACAAAGATTCTAGGGCAACGACTGGCGCAAATATGTCACACTAAAGTAGACATTAACCCCTCCTATACAGTCTGAGTACAATGACACCCGATTTGAAAGTAAACTCAATGACTTACCTGAGCTGCACAGGATCCTGTAGTTGTACAAAGATTTAATAAAATACACATTCGGAGCTTTCATTTCCCATGGCAAAAAAGGCAAGCCCCCGTATATACAATGTATTACTGCAGTGCGTACACTCTGTGCGAGCAATCAGCTGGGCAATCGAGGGAGAGTCCATTTAGTAGAGGCTACTATGTAATCCCGTGAGATTTTAGTGCCAAAATTGATTTTTTTTTCTCTAACTTTGTCAATTTGGGGATGCTGAATCCAAAAAACTTTGGTTCCATTTTTTCTGACCACGTCTTCAGCCGCCATTTTGAATTTCAAAATGGCCGCCCTAGCAGACTGTATTTTGACCCATATTTCATAAAGTGAGCATTGTAGAAGCTTAAAATTTGGTGCAAAATTCATGGGTGTGATGTCAGACACTCTGATAAATCTTTTTTTGATATTTTGGATTGTTTTGATACAATTTGTAGGCTGCCATCTTGAATTTCAAAATGGCTACCATAGCAAGCTGTATTTTTACCCATATCTCATGAAGTGAGCATTGTAGAAACCTCAAATTTGGTGCAAAATACATCGTTATAATGTCATACACTCTGATATATCATTTTCTGATATTGTGGATTGCTTTGTACAGTTTGTAGGCGGCCATCTTGAAATTCAAAATGGCCGCCATAGCGTTTTTACCCATATCTCAGTTTGCAATTATTGTAGAAGCATCAAATTTTCACGAATGAACATGCTTTTGGTGTCCAACGGTCGTGTACAGCTGTTTCCTGATTGTGGATCATTAGATAGGCCACCATGTTGAAATTCAAGATGGCCGCCATAGAAAACATACAATACTGTGGTAAGCGCCTTAGATGAATGTGCCAAAATTGTCCTAGTTAGACTGAATTGATTTCCAGTTCACGCAGAATGACAGCCATCTCTCAATTCAAAATAGCCGCCATAAATTCAAAATGTAGGAATGAGGTTCTAATAACGTCATCAAGAGATGCTGAGGGACAAAAACTGCGTAAGGGGGGGGGGGGAGGCATACCACTGTTCGATAGTGTGGGCAGGCGTGTAAGCGCTACATCTCATATAGCCAGGCATGTATATGCGGTTCACAAACTCCGCGCTAAAACGGTTCTTTTTTGTCTCTCGGGCAACACGTTATTTTGCGTTGTGTAGTGGAACCTCGTTAATGATTATATTTAATCCCAATCAATGAATATTTGTACAAAAGCAAGCATTGATGCAATTGAAGGTGACCTTCAAAAACTTGATGCTGCCTCAAGAGAATGAAGACAAAGAAGGAAAAGTCTCGCAATGGCAAGAAATGCTATGGTCACCCTTCCAGGCATCCCATTCACAATCTTGTTTGTTGGCCATAAAGTGAAACACTTAAGGTTTGCTAGATATATTTACGGAATAACACATAATGAAGAAGGAATAAGTAAAGCTTTTTACTGGTTGCCCTTGAGTGGGTCACCTTCAGTTATCAAGACTTCCAAGATGCTTACTGCTGTACAGCCAATGATTCTAAAACAACAAAGGAGCGATAATAGCTCAGTTCTGTGCCACTTTACATGCATCAGAATTCCTCCACAATTTAGAAGACCATCACACGAGAGTAATGTAAGAAATTGTCACTGCTTTGAAGCTGATGAATGTGGTGTTTGGCAGTCAGGTATCAGAAACATTCAAGGGAGATGCTCTATAAACATATGAAAAGGGAAGTTTAATGTTCCGTACTAAGAATTTGTATCTGAGAGAATTAAAATATATTAATCTATGGAATATTGTGAGAAAGGCCAGACATTCATCTCGTTGAAAAAAAAAATGAATACACCATGGAAGATTGGATCCAAAGTTATTAAGACGGGATCACCAATTCTTCATAACATTTCAACTGGTTCTACAGCCTGAGAGACCTGTCATTATACAGCCATTACTCACGATACAATTATTGAAAGGTATAAGTTCTAAGCAATTCCACAATCACTCTTTTTCTCATTGTTTCATGGCCTTCTCCTCATTCTCAGTATTAAAGGTTCATTTTTTCCTACCCGATGCCTAAGAAACTCAAAAAACTCAGCCAAATACTCATCCTGATGTTGAAATACTGAACAGTCAATTCCATCTGACACAGAGAACACATCATGTAAAGAAAAAAAAAAGGAGTTCATCAAAATGCATGGGGGCCCCCCGTCACTCACAACAGATAGCCTCATTCCATTGTATGTATTAGAGCAACCGGAAAATCAGAGATATTGATGATTATTACGTAGACTCTAACATTTCAAATATCCTGATGGATCTTGTAGGTTTGTTTCACTTACTGCATTGCATGTTGTCTGCTCCATCACTGGAAAAGGAAATGATAAATGTACAATTGACAATTTTGAGAGATTATGATCTGCAGTTTGTTGCGAAAAAAAACTGGAACAACTAAAGGTCTGCTTTTTCATGCCTTTCATGGTGCTGGCTGAAGTTGAAAATTTTAGGATGTCTCCAAGAGCAGATGGACCAAAAAGTATCTAAACCTTGAATCATGCAGAATGTCCTATGACACAGTCCGTGCCTTCCAGAAGTTTGGCATGGATGACTTCAACCATGGCAATTTCCCGCTTTACCCTCGTAGAGACTTAATACAATATATCCAGAGAACGAACCTCGTAAACTCTCACAACCTAATTTGTGCCTCTAATATTACATATAAATGATATACTATATCAGATTAAAGATATTTCAAAGGGTATGCATAAATTGTTCAATCATTATAAAATGCTTCGAGCTTCTTACACCAACGGCAGCCACAGAATTCATTATCATGCTCAAAAGCAAGAAATTCATAAGTCATTATTTCTGGAAGAATTTAGAACTAATTCTCCCCTGTGTACAGCTTTAGAGTGCTGTTTCTTTAAAAACACGTGCAGGGAATGAGCCTAGAAAACATTTCATTATCTAAGTGACTATCCCATGAATTATTAGAGTATATAGGGCTAATATTGCAAGTTCTTACAACCAAATCGTCTAAATGGGGCATTATTTAGTCACCCGCACACAGTTATTAAGAGTTTTTAAGGTCATTTGTTTTTAACATCAAAATCACATGATTTCCCATTCACAAATTTTACCCAAACGCTATGCTTTTAAAGGAATGTTTCACATGGCAGCCTTTTTGCATTTCAACACAACAGTGTACCTACAGGACAGGAAACACTTCCGCTTACGCAATATTCAATGAAGTGATTGACTTATACATGAGTGTTTCAACATGCTTGGGTTTTGCAGTTAAAAGATCTTACAGCACTAAATATGTTCGAAATACATCTTGAATTGAAGAGTGGCGGCCAACACAAATAATCACTTATTACAGAATGTATAGGCCCTATGTGTGTGTGTGTTTTAAAGAATGTACACTGTACGCCACCATAAACATTTATATGTCTAAAAGTTGCTTGTAACGAGAGATATTAGCTGAAAAGCAGCAATTTTGAACGGCAGCCTTGAAAGTGATCTGCAATTTTAGGGAGGAGAAAAGTGCATCTGAATGTTCAACATCATGAGCCCGGGTTATGCCCGAAATGTGAACTGTCTGTATTGCGTGCAACATGAGATATGGGTCAAAATATACATTCTGGTATGGCGGCCATTTTGAATTTGAAGATGGCCACCGTTAATATCAAAATGAATCATCGTTTCAGAAAAAAGATGTTTCAGAATGTCTGACAACATACCATTGCTCTCTGCCCCAAATTAGAACCTTACACAATGCATACGATATGAGATAGCGGTCCAATTACATTTGTTATGGTAGCCATTTTTAATTTCAAGATGGCCGCTAAGGAAAATGATCAATCATTAAAAGAAAATGTATATATGAGCATGACTGACATCATAAACATGCTTTTTGCCCCAAATTTATTTTCTACATAATGCTTACAACCTGAGATATGGGTAAGAATATATTTAGATATGGCGGCCATTTTGAATTTCAAGATGGCTGCCTAAAAATGGTATTAAAGCTATCTACAATATTACAACATGGTGCATCAGTATGTCTGACATCACAAACATGCTTTTTGCACCAAATCTGAACCTTCTATGATGCTCACATCATGAGAATTGGGTCAAAATACAGTTTGCTATGGCGGCCATTTTGAAATTCAAAATGGCGACTGAAGACGTGGTCGGAAAAAATGGAACCAAAGTTTTTTTGGATTCAGCATCCCTAGATTGATCAACATTGCTGACAAAATCAATTTTGGCACAAAAATCTCACGGGACCCAATATTTCGTCATAGTAGACTCTACTAATTACGTAGAGAGTACGTCCAATGTCTCGTGTAAAAATGGGTATACCGTAAGATGACAGAGTTTTCGCTGCACCCTATAATCTTTATTGTTCCACTTTCTCTGCAAGCGAATAATTGGGCGATCGACAAAGCAGGAGTCCATCGCAATCGCTGAATATAATATGGAAGATGAATTAAGTCTGCGCACGATGGATGAAGAGTGCAGTTACGTAGAATTCGGTGAATATTAAAACCTTCGGTTCTTTCGTCACGCACATCATGCATTATGCATCTATCGATACGGAGGCGGAGTGCGGACGAAACCCGTGCCGTTCGATGTAGGATACTCTCCCGCTGCTGAAGGTAACACGAGTAACGAAAAATGACGAAAGATTTTACAACCAAAATACCCCAAAACTAACCAACCAACCAAACAGACAAACAAACAAACAAAAAAACACAACTGTAAAACAATTCCACTATGCATTCAAACACCACTCATTCTCTATTTTCACTTTGAATTTATCACTCAAAAGAGAAGATGGCGACGGCATTTTAAATCATACACTTGAGTGAATTTATGAAACATCGGAAAAGGGAAAATTTTGAGAGCTAGAAAGACTTTGACCATATGTGACCCGCTATAACAAAATGATCCTAAAGTCGGGCGAGGTCGATTATTTGAAAATTGCATGACACAATTCCCTAATCTTTCTGCTTTAAATTGATATATAACACATCTTATAGAAATAATCGGCTGCGGAGATATCGATGTTTAAAAGAGAGCATGTCAAGACGTCTGGGAAATCACTGTTTCGAGAAAAGCGCCCTAAAAGTTCTCCTTGCGACGCAATCACAATCAAGAGACACGCAAGTCAGTATTCACCTCCTGACAATAGAAGTTAAGCCCTAGCAACCCCCGAAATGCTCATTCAAACACAGCGTCGGCGGTCTCCTCACCGACCAATCAGTGACCAGAATGTTAGGAGAAGCGGCTAGGCGTAGCGCAACCCGCCCGCATGCACCAGTCGACTGGGCAGTGTGCGAGCTTCACGCTTCGGTTAGCGGCAAGCAGCAAACTGACCAATGAGATCACTCTGGTCGTTGTTAGGGGCGTGTTCAAACCAGTTTCTGCTTCGTTGAAACGCCAAAAAACATGGCCCAGAAAAACGCTATTTTTTTTGTCTTTCCTTTCATCATTTTGCTTCAAAATTTCGACAGAGGATAGAAGACATGTCAGACTCTAATAATATGTCAAATTCAGAAAATCGTAAGTTTTGACCAATTTTGATGCTCTAACTTCAAACTCGATTTTCACGGCTTCGACCGTGCGCGACTTTAGGACCATTTTGTCGTAGCGGGTCACATATGCTTCCCACGTAAGCCCTAAATATTGTTTTCGTATTGGTAAGCCGATCAATATTCAGGATACAAAGCTTTTCTTTTACATTTTTGGTACACAATCAACTCAGTGCTCCATTACCAGTCGTTCTAAAAGTCACCCTTCTAATGATTAATGATCAAACATTGTTACTAAAAGTATATTACATTGGTAATGTACATACATGTACTAAACTGTACGAAATGGTGCAACGTTCGTGGTATCTTCATTGCCCAAACACAATATACAACATTATTATTTCGTCAAAAAGACACGATGCAAATACTGTGTAACTCCAGTAATTCAAATGAATGCAGAAAGGTTCGTCGAGTATGTTAACAAAAATTAACAGTTTCAGTGCTTTATATTAGTCCACTGAATTAACATGAAATGGAACTCACAAACGTCATTCTATTTTGAAGTATGGCATTTAGAGATTTTTGTTGACGTGTGTCTTAACTACTGAAAGGTACGTTTATGACAGTAAAAGATTTGCGCTCTTTTAAAGGTTATAATTCTTTCGAGTGTGCTACATCTGTACAAATTTCTTAAAATTTCTAGTTCGTGTAGGATTTTAACAAGAAAGCATAATATTTGCTATGATTTCTAGTATTATTTATAAGACTCGTAATGAAAGTAAAGTAGTAGCTTAGCTGACCTATAATAATTCTCTCTCCGTCTGTTCTATTTCGAGGGTTCAGTGTTAAGGGATACAAGAAAAAAGTAGGAAACTTAAGTATGGCGCTTGTGTCATGGGTCAGAATGGATGCAAACTGAGGTTGTTCCTTGTCGTGTCAAGGTATAAGTTCAAGATATAACTGTGACCCTTCATTGTCATATGCAACATCTCGTGGTTGAGATCCAGACGTTTTTTGGCCATTATTACAGGGTACATTGACACATAGAGGAGGCTGGACGTCAACAGATGTACAGTTTAGATCATCACCGTTGCTGGCAAGAAATGCGGTATAGTTGATATGGTCGTAGTGGACACTTGACCCTGGTTGATTGATTGCCCCCCTTTCAGATTTATCGCTGTCGTATACTAGACAATCACTTAAATAAATCTTTGATTCGTACACTGCTGGTGTCCTCGGATGTTTCCTATCGGGATGACCTTTGTCAAGCTTGTTTACACCAATGGTCTCCTCGTGGATAGAACGGGTACTGTTATCTTCAACACCATTGGAAATGGACTCTCTATTTTCCTGGAAATCACATTTGGACCTGACGAGGTTGAAGGCACAACATATTGATATGATTATAAATAGCCAGTGCATAGAAGATGTTGATCAACGTGGGTTAGTCGATAGGTCTTATCGATTGTTTCTTGGCAAAGCCTCTGAAATGTACTAAAAATATCTGAGTATAAACCTTGCCAACTACATCAATGCGCAACATCATATTTTTACATACCCTCTACAACAAACAAAACAACACATAACAAAGTATACATCTTGATATTACATTGCACACACCAAACCATACAAAATAAAACAAGACTAGAAATGAGATACATCAGAAGAGATAAAATATATCATACTGTCTTTTTGGAAAAATAGTTTTTTGAACAGTTTTACCAAAATATGCAGTATAGAATATTGAAAAACTTGTGTTTTTTGAGAAGTTAGTTACCTGTTATTCCCGCGATATAGCAAGAATGCAATCTTGATCACCAGGAAAACCACCAGCATATCTAATAAAGACGTGGTCCATATAAAGGGATTTCGCCAGGAGCAGAAACCCTCTAAAGAGAGACATAATGTGTCGGTCATATTTACATTAATGTTTGTAGATGATAAATGTCTGAAAGATTTACAGCAAAAAAGCACCTCTGGAAAACAGCAACTGATAAATGAAACAAAAACATATTATTGTTTCATTTCCTTTCCATTATTATATCTATCATACAGTAGTGACTTCCAACTTACTATGGATACATATATTGTATTTGTATATATATATATATATATATATATATATATATATAATTATATATATATATATATATATATGTATATATATATATATATATATACATATAATCGAGACTATAATGAGGACAGAAGATGTCGCATGATGCCGTTTGGATAAAGCTTTCGACCTCAGGTCTTCGTCAGCTTTATTGTCTCGATTATATTCTTCCAAAGATGACAGAGGCGTACGATATAAGTATCAGCATCATCCCAATATATATATATATATATATATATATATATATATATACAATATATGTATCCATTTATGTAAACATATAATGTAACCGTGCATCATAAAATCATCAAAAATTTGCACACGCACATTTGTACCAAAGGAGTCCAATTGTGTGAAACTGTTTTGTTTTTTGTGTATATTCTGAACGAGCAATTCTTCTTAATATTCCTAAAAGATAACATTTCTAAAGGAATCAGAATTTTTGTTGCAGCTTTTGTAAAGCAGGTTTTTTTTTTAAAGAATTGTGTGTTATATATGTCTTCGAGTTCCCCATTTCATTTCTTAAAAAAACCTTTAAACCCTCTCCACTTTAAACTCTTATAACTTTTGAAACGATAATGCTGCTGCCTTAAGTTTGCATTTGTCATGAAATGAATGAGCTAATAGAGTGTTTGCAAACTTCTACCTTTTAATAATCTGATTATGCTTTCATTGCTGTTGCTATTGAACTTAAAATTTTTGTTGTTGTTGTCTCATTGCACCGAGGAGAGCTTGGTAAGTTTTAAGCACTTTACTAGACCCTAAAGTTCAAAGAGGTTTCCCAGTGAACATTTTTCCACAGTGTGTACTTTGATTACAGTATCTAGGTAGGTTTGCATTTTAATGAATTTCTACACAATATGAAAGCTTAGAATCTGAATTTTCAGAATGTGCCCTTAACTGAAAATCCCTTTATATATATATATATATATATATATATATATACATATATATATATATATATATATATACATATATATATATATATATGTGTGTGTGTGTGTTTGCGTGCGTGCGTGTTTGGGCATATGCATAATTATGTGCAAAAAGAATCAAAATTGGGACGATAACGTGACATCTTTACCATGTCGTTCGGTGGCCCCCAGGTAATCTGCAATGAAAAAAATATATATATACTTCGTCCATTATTTTTGTCCAGGCGTTTATGCCTGGTTTTCTCAGTGTGATTGTGTATTTTTACAAACATGGATGGAATAGAAATCTGCGCATAAAAACCATAAGAAGTAAAGAATATGTGACCCTGCACCTCAAAACAAACAAAAAGTCGCCAGACATGACCATATTCTGAAAGAGCAGACTTTAGGCTTCAAAATGATGTATAACTCAAATCAAATGGAATCTCCTAACCTATCTAAATACTGGAAAGAAAGCACAAACTCAGGAAAAGTGTGAACTGAGAAAAGAGGCTCTGAAGTACAGTGTCTATTCAAGCTTAATCTTTACCAAATCGTGCTGGCTGTGCGATGAATGAGACAAAAAGAGGAAGTAAACCACCAGAGTAACAACAATGAAGGGATTATCAGATTAAACTGAAATTAAGCATGCCTTATTAACACATTCGGTCTATAATTAATGCCAACTTTCAAAGCAGCAGCACTATTCTTTCAAAAGTTATTAGAGTTGAAAGTGAAGAGTGTGGACAAGGTTTTTCAGAAATGAAAAAGGGATTCTAAAGACACGCCTAATCACACTATTCTACCAAAAATGTTCGAGATAAACTGCTAAAAAACACACTTTCCTGCCCGTTTTATGATACCAAATTTTAGCATAATGTAAAAGAAAACCCGCTCTTTCAAGAAATATGAAAAAGTCAAGTTCGGCTAGGTTGACCCATTTCACTTATTTTCAGACCTCACGCAAAATCAGTGTGTGCGACTTTTGTTTTGAGGTGCACGGTCACATTTGGGAGTGATTTCAACATAAACAACAATCTATCGGCTTGAGGACGTATTTCCCAACATATCTGGAAATTAAAATACATAACACGATGAATGATTGTTTCTGTTCTTTTTCTGAAGATAAATAGGTAGTGGGTATACATTATATACGGGCAAGGATGTAACGAAAAATGACAGGCAGAAATAGACAAATATGTTATAACAGTACTTAACAGTGCAGTTACCTCCTTGGCAGAAGTGTGTTGCTTGGGTTGTGTTGTGGCCGATTGTGGCGGACTGAGGGGGAAATCGTGTGATTTCCTGGGAAAGATCATATGTGTTATGCGGTGCTCCGTGTCTGGCAATGCTTTTGACGGATGGAAACAAAGAGATGGCTAGTTTGTCGATCATTATTAGTGTGTCAATGGAAGAGTGTGTCATTGGGCACAGTGTCTCACAAGCCGTAGTGTTTCGCATCTTATCAGTCACTCTACCAAAGACCTTGTTTCAAAATACTGTGCACACTTTATCGACGTTTTTTTTATTTATTTTTGTGCACATGTTTTAATTGTTCAGCTCATCAGGTTGTCTTATTCCCCTTTCCTCACAAGAACTGTCATATTGTACATTTATTCGTTATGAGCATAAGAAGATTAAAAGCATGCTTTACTTACCGATTTCTTCCACCAAACAAGATGGGATTGTTGAGTTCCAATTTGGATTGTCAGGCGATTGTCCAGCGACGCACTGAATAGTTTTGCTTCCGTTAACTTCGAAACCTTCTTCACAGGCAAGATTTACGAATGATCCAAGATACGCGCTGCCATTCTGAGACCAACGTCCATGCTGCACGTTGCCAGGAGGGTTGCAGAAGCCAACAGAAGCTTAATTGGTCGGAGATAAGCGAATATATTGATTCAATTTCCAATGCATATGGATTTTTTCAATGATATAATTATTTGACAATGTAGAAATAACTCATCGGGACGTAAGTTCAAAACAATTCACAATTAAGAGTCAATTCTCAGAAAAAAAAAAGACTTGAGATTTTTAAAAAAAGAACACATCGATTGTCTGTCTTTATATTTAAGCGGTAAGCTTAACGATTGACGCAATGCAGTATGAACAATTGGAAATATGTCTGAGCATGAATATATAATGATGATGCGTGCAGCGAGAGTAGTTTTATGAAATAGCTGGGCATTCTACCGAAAATTGAGAATTTCGTCCCCTTCTGCTGTACTGCTGGAGGGATTTGGCAATTGTATTTAAGTTTATCAAAATTGAATATGAAGGTGTACAACGAATCTGATTTATTATGATTAGGCTTGTGTGTCACATCGACTACCTGGTAATATTTGTAAAGATAGATTATTTCTTTTTCTACTGATTTTAACGGGTACGCTCTTGGTGCTATATACGACAAGAGCCACATCATACCATTGTAAAGTGAGAACCAGGTTGAATTTCTAGCCGTTCCACCACACCGTTCATCGCTGTTGCCGGGACATTTGCTGTTACACCGTTCGTCATCAACTATATCCGACCAAGCGGTGTCTACTATGTCTTTTCCTTCGGTGGTATTAAGGCAATAACATTTATCCCGTTGGATGAAAGAATAGTTCTTCTGTTTCTCCCTGCATATCATAAGACAGTCTTCAACCGATGATATGAAGGTGGGTAAATGAAAGAAGTTCGCTTTGGATCCTGCAATCTCATAACAGCCTTGATAACCAGGTCCTAGAAATGATGGAAATGGAAACAATAAGAGAGAAAAAATATAAACAAAAAAGGAAGAGAAAGAGAATAAGTATACATATCATTTTTGAATAATGCTTTACAGAAAAAAATGAGAATAAAAAAGAAGAATCGCAGATAACAAGATTGGAGGTGAACTTTGATTACCAAATTCATAACACATGTACATCACCTATAGCAAAAGGCAAAACACTCTGTCCCTCGTATAGGACATGTCATGGAAGTCCCGTGTATGAGAGAGTAACAACTCATGCACGTAAAAGATCCTGCTTCATTCTTTCATCGCAAGGAACAGGGTGTTTAACCCGGTGGGGTGGTCCCACCTCACATCCAACTTGACCCCATGGAAGACCATCTTAACATTAGTTACAGCTGAATATGGGCTATCCAGCCATCTTCTCAGATGGAAATAAACAAACAAACAAACAAACAAACAAATCTTGGGTACGTAAATTAAGATCAAAGGTCAAAGGTATTTAATCCTGTGTCTTGGTTAATACATGTCCTCTCTTCCCGATATTTTGCACACGTAAGTACCATGTAGCAAGAATCATTTCACAAAATAACAACCTTTTACTAAATTGCCATCTTGGCTCTGTAAAGTGGGGTCAAAGGTCAAACATACTTCATTCTGTATTGTTATCAGTGTATAAACCACCGCGATATTTTCCACAGACATGAGCCTCGATACATGATTCATTTTGTAAAATAACGACGCCATTTTGGCTGTGCAAATGAGGTTGAAGGTCAATTTTTTTTTGTATCATTCTTAATGCTCAATGGGAGCCATTGCAGATTTTGTACCATATGGACCATATTACCTGGATCATTTCATAAAGCAACGACTTTTAATTCAGATGCCATGTAGGCTATGCGAGGTACATAGGGTCAAGGGTCAAGACTACTTTGCCCTGTATCTTGGTAATTACATGCCCTATCACTCCCATATTTTGTAACCATTTAGCCCATGGCATATGGACCGTTTCATGAGTAACAACTTTCTAATCCGACGCCATCTTGGCTTTCTGAAGTAGGGTCAAGGATCAAACGAATTTCTTCCTGTATCTCTTTAAAGACATTGCCTATTGACCCCATAGGTAGGCCTACATCTCTTCCTCCCCCCCCAAAAAAAAAAAATGAAAGGGAGACAGAAAACAACTTTCAAAAGTACACAATTTTCATTTTGCATCATTGTTAGTATAATGCCCAATCAAATCTTAAAATCTCTACGCAAAATGAGAGGTTCGATTCTCTTTTCTTTGATGAGAATCTACAAAATGGCATGTCAAAGTGCCCCAAATCACAGATGTGTAACAGATAGCATCATGGAAAGCGGGTTCGGAGCTCAAAACATTTATTTCTGAAAAGATCGGATCACCTAATTTGTCAAAGTTGAGAAATTTCCAAATCTAATTTTAACATATCCCATATACTATAAAATACTACTACAAATTTGTAAACTACAAAATTTATAAACAATTTAATCTGCAGCCTTATGGAATATAACCCATATTCAAACTTTAGGGTTAATGATTCAAACGTTATAGAGGGGACGGTATGCTTACACACAACATTGGTCATTCCAGACTCGGGTTCGAACCCAGGCCCTTAGGATCTTGAGGCAGACGCGCTACCGACTAAGCCAACTTACTTGAAGAAGTAGTTGTTGTTTTATGAAATGATATTCGTGACATGAACTAAACATGTGAAAAATATGGAGTGGAAAGAACGTGTTGTTCCTGATCTATTCCACAGAAAGTGGAAGAAAGAAAGAAAAATAAAGAAAAAAAATAAGGTATTGTAAATTAATTTGACGGAGAAGAATGAAAGGATCAGGAAGAGAAAAAGTTAGGAAGGTAGAATAAAAACTGCTAAAGAAATAACGAAAATAAAAGGGTTAAAAAAGCAAAATAAAAGTCTAGGCAACGGCGAGCCTCGAACATGAGCCTTTAAATGGAAAGTCCGATGCTCTATTCACGAAGCTATTTCACCCACCATAGGCTCTATCTATTGAACGAAATGATGCTACATCTACGCCAAGTACCAATTTCAACCAAATTTTCGACGTGATTTCGAGGTCGAATGAAAAATGAAGGGCACAATCATGATAGCCCAAAGAGTCAGCGACAACATATCAAAATCTGGGAAAAAATCACCGAATGATAAGTGAGCTAGTTTTTAATAAAGACAGTCATGTCAGTTTTCATTTCCAGAAAAACTGCACTCCCATAGAGAAAACACATAAACTGGTCAAATTTTGACAAGGTTACATTCAAATGATTTCTTCGAGGTGATGACGTCAACCAAAATTTTGAGATCATCCATCTGAAAGAGCATTAAACAAGCTGCAATATACTGATATCTGGGTGAAAATCAGCCTAGGAAAAGTGAGATGCGCTCGAGTGAACTTGAAATTTGATGACGTCATTCTGATTTTTTTTTTAAATTTCATTAAGGGATTTGATAACTTTAAATCATTTTGCCAGCATTGTTCACCCACGAAATGATATGCACAACTCACCAGCTTTCAGAATATGTAAAGAAAATGGGGGTGGGTGGGTTGGGGGGGGGGATAGGTCACCGTCCATCCTGACGAGTTAAATTGGATTTAAAATTGGCTGTTTGTTTGGTATAATGCACTCTATGTCACCAAAGACGCACGTGCGGAATTTTAACTTTGACTGGCCCGTACGACTTATTATTGAGTCTGATTGACTTGAAACTTAGTAGAATAATACTATTCCTTGACATTTTAGACATCCGTTCCATGTGAAAAAACGAGAAAATTTCATTACATACAAGCTGCGTGTGCGAATATGCGCGCGCGCGTACGCGTCCGTCAATTCTTCAATTTTTTTCAAAAAATGCTTCAAATGATCTGAAACGTGTGCAAAACAAATTGGAGCTCGGTTGGAGAATGTCAACATTTCAACGCGCGCGTACGCGTGCATTTTAAGTGCAGAGATGGATTTTGAGAATATGAGTTGAAAGAGCTTAACTTAAGCTACATGAGACGTAACTTTCATTGAGAAACTAAATTCCATTAAAGAGATATGAATGAGAATGCAATTTGAGATAATAACGTCATTGTGACGTCATGTTTAACTAATGACAATGATACGTTAGATCTGTCATCTTTGGGACATGATACATAATAATGGTGTAAATTTAAAATTGAAAGTAGAACTTTATGACAAACTCTGCACAAGATTTGAGGAGAAAGAAGGAAAGAAGATTAAACAATAACGAAATAAAGAATCAGTAAAGATACACAAGGTGATCCGAGAGGATATTCGGATCACCTAATCAAAATCAGAGTGATCATTGTATCACAGGTTTGCATGTATGTATGTATGTATCTACATATTTTACTGTGTATCACAAAACGAAAAAAAAAAAGTCACACACAGTGATTTCGTGTGAGGACTAAAAATAGGTTCAATAGGTCAACCTACCCAATCTTAAATTTGTCATATTTTCTGAAAGAGCAAGTCTTCTTCTCTTTATTATTAAGTTTAGGATCGTAAAACAAACTGGAACTTGTGTTTTCAGCAGTGGAATAGTGTGATTGGGTGTTTCTCATACAGCCCTCTTTTCATTTCTCAAAAACACTGTCCACACTCTTTACTTTCATCTCCAATAACTTAGGAAAGCATGATGCTACTGCATTGAAAATTGACATAAACCATCTACAGAATGTGCTAATTTTAAAAGCATGCTCAATTTTATCTTAATCTGATAATCCTTTCATTGTTGTTGCCCCGATGGTCAACATCATGTCTTTGTTCCAGTCATTATACAGCCAGTATGGCTTGGTAAACATTAAGCGCTTGAATAGACCCTGTACTTCAGAACCTATTTTCTCAGTTCACACTTTCCAGGGTGTACTTTCTTTCCAATATTCAGATAGGTTAAGAGAGTACATTTGATTTGAGTTGCACATCATTTTAAAGCTTAGAGTCTGCTTTTTCAGAATCTGCTCCTAACAAAAAATCCATGTCTGGCGACTTTTTGTTGGTTTTGTAATGCAGGGTCACATAATGTGTGTGTGTGTGTGTGTGTGTGTGTGTGTGTATGTGGTAGGGGTGTGCGTTTGAGAAAATATGAGAAAGGAAGGAGAAAACGGTGCGTATAGCTTTGACATTATTATTCCTTTGCCTGTTCTTCCTTTCTTTTTTCGTTGTGCAAGAGTGCGACAATCGAACCCGGCGGAGACCAACTTTTCAACTCTTGTTAAACTTTTCCGAAAAGGAAGAACATTGAGAAGAATAATGATGTCAAAGCTACGCACCCTTTTCTCCTTCCTTTCTCATATCTCACATAGGCCTATATGGAAAATTAATTCAGGAGAAGCTAAAAAGCTGTTTGCAGCGATGTTTCCTTAAAACATATATATATATATATATATATATATATATGTATATATATATATATATATATATATATATATATATATATATGGGTGAGAATTTTGAAAGATGTACAATTGCCAATTTTCGCACCTTATGACATTCTTTCCCTTAGAACACGCCAGGATGATCTAAGAAACCAGATTTTTCATGTCATCTGAAAGATTGGTAAATTTCCTCTCAGGAAATGTATGGTTTGGCTGACTGATATTTTTCATTTGACAAGGACTTAAAGCGTAAAAATTCGGTAAAAACGCTATTTTCACAATAATATTTGTTTTTCAAACTAATGATGTGCCTTTTTTTATTGTACGTGGAATCTAATATCTGACCATGTTCTTGATCTAACATATCATGAGTATGTACCACAAAATTATAAGAACCTTATGAGCACGTATAGAATTACAGAGAACAATTTAAATATCAAAGCCCTAAACAGACGAACGTCCGTAATGCTTTTGTTTCTATCGCTGCTGCAAATTCTACTTTGTTGTCCCAACTGGAATGCATGAGAAAATTTGGTGTTTCACCTAATGAACATATCCTGCAGAAATTGTACGTCTGCTGGCTGTACATGGGAAGTAACATTCATTTAAGCAAAATTATACTCAGTTTTCGTCACGGACGTGCTTCCGCTATTTTCTAATGAATATTGTAGCCCATTAAACGTTATTGGCGATATTGTTCCGAGTCGAAATCAACTAAGATCTAGCCACACGATTATATGTTTGTTTTGAGTTTCTGTCCATCCTTTGTCAAATAGGAACCGAAATTAATTTTTTTGACGAACCTCCCAGAAAAAAAAGAACGTCCGTGATTATTAAAAGGTTTTGGAGTGGGACACCATCTTGCTTTGATGGCGAAGGTACATTTTACCTTTGGCTCTCTAGCCGAGGAGCTGCATGTCATTTTTGGAGCGGACTGAGGCTCGTCCGCAGTTTTTGGACCATGCAATTCACCGAAAACCAAGCAAATAATTAATATTTTCTCTGAAAATTCACCTCCTAATACCCTCTGAGCAATATATATATATGTTGTAAGGATGTCAAATTTCTTATAATTTGCATTGACAATACCTTTTCAAATTTTTGAAAGAGTTAGGAAGGCTAGGTACTCTGCCGATTAGTTATCCGTCCTGGAACATGACACTAGTAGTAGAACGAACGTCCGTGACAACTCCAGCGAACGTCCGTGACGTATGCAATCCCACCGATAGGGATAACTTGTCCCGAAAGTGTCCTGTATTCTTTAAAACTTTTGGCTCCAATAGCGACAAATAAAGTTTAACAAAGTAAACAATGAGTTTAGAGCTGTAGTTTCAGAATTTTTAAGGCGTTATGTGATCATGATGAACAAACAGTTGAAAATTTACCCACAATTTTACGCTTGTTTTCCCTCTAATAATACAATGACAGCTTAACACTGAAAACAACGTTATAGGAAAATGGAATTTTGCGTAATCTGTAATTTCTGTGCATTTAAATTCCTTTCTAATGAGGTTCTGGAGACAATTTGTACTGTTACAGGTTCTGAAAGTTTCGCTCACGGACGTTCTGTCCGAGAAAGGAAATTTTTGATAATTACAAATACATCACTGCACATTAAGTTAAAGTTACTTGAAAATATTACCAAATCACTGAGTCGCTCATACCCAAAAGTGAATGACGTTCAGCACTCAATTTACCTATGATAACAAACGGAAAACGTTTTGATCACGGATGTTCGTTGGTAGAATACGTCAATGGATTACATAGTAGGAGAAAGAAGAACAGTGCCACTTTTTAGTGACAGATGCTCCAAGTGTTTATCTTTTGAGTATGGTAGCTGCCGTCTTAAACAGAACACATCCAGTTTTGGTCTCCCTAACGGACGTTCGCTGTAATTGTCATGATATTAAATGCCATAATTCATTTTTATTTTTCTCTTCACGACGATTTTTCTCTCATTCCCTAAGTAGCCTGAACATGCTGCGACCTAAACAAAACAAAACAAAACAAAACAAATCCGAAAAGTGCTACGCAATCACATTCAGGATAACGACGGAAGAAGTCTGTAATGGGCATGTGTTGAAGAAGAAACGGAAAAGTTTCAAAAGGACGTGGAAGCAGTTGAATGAAAATGAGAAAAAACAGAGAAGGGATCGAGCTCCAACACACAGAGAACAGAATTGCCAGTGCACTCCCGTTATACCAAATTTCTCTGGAATTTTTTTTTAATTCATCGAAATGCCGTCACAAGCGAACAAAAATAGTGCAGTATACAATCATTGTCTGATGAAAACACGCAAATCCTCCGCTTATCATGACATGTTTTTTTTTTTTTTTTTTTTACTCATCAATGAAAAGCAATGTTAATTTTTAATTCTTTCCAATATCTTTGTTTTTCATTTTACATTTAAGAGACAGAGAGATGCTCAATATGTTTGTGCTTTTGTGCTTACTTTGAAAACACATGCTAAAAAAGTAATGATTAAGAATAGGTTTAAGGTTGCATTTTGATACGTCCGCTCTTCCAAAGATTCGTTACTCCGAATGTCCAACGGTTTTTATTCCGAAAATGAAAAAAAAAATCGTAGTTAATTCAGGAGGTTTCTTATTAAAGATGTTCTTATTCCGAAAGTTTGTTAGTCCGAAAATTAAATATCAAGGTTCATTATTTTTAGGTCCGTTCTTCTAAGAGTGGAATGGGCCTGATATTCGTTTAGGTGAAAACGGTTATCATGAGGGTTTGAAATTTGCAGGATTTGGTTGTTAATTTGTTTCTCCACATTTGGATAAGCGATCCTGATTTTTCATGTTCCAATTAAAAAAAAAACACCTTTCCATTAACCTTCGGAGATTCCTATCATTTACCGAATAAAAAATGATTACACGAACTCTATCAATTTTCGGATTGACAAATTGTATGAATAAAGAACCTCCAAAATGACGCGCTACAAAATGTTTGTTATAACAAACCATAAATTCTATAATATAATATCGAAGTCACAAACATCCATCCAAGTTATATGGACTTAATGTGTCTTGTTATGACGAAACTTCGCATTATTAAACCTAATAAATTTCTGACTAATATAATAAAACAAATTCTCCTCGGTAACAATGTGTAACATAAGGAGCAAATGCAGAGGGATTTCTTCCTAACGAATTCGTTTGCCCTCCCCAGGTAAACTTCGTATTTCTACAACGGAGCACATTTCTTTTGTTTTTCTATGTTAATTCTTTGTCATATTTAGCTGTGACCATGTTCGTTATTACCACATTTTACATTGTAGACTTTAGATAACAAATTTAGGACCTGAATCTTTATTTCGTGATAACGAAAATTTGATAAATATATTCGTTCTCAAGGATGGACTACGTCACTGAGATTACACGTACGTTTGTACGTTCATTGACGAGAGATTCCTCAGTATGAGAAGATAAACAAGCTTTTATGATTGAGAATTGGTAATATCTATTCAGGACTTTGCAGAGGAGTTTGTTCTCGACATGAAATTGCTGTTTGTTGTGAGCAGAATGCATTTCCAACTCAAGAGAGCTGCGTTGTTCAATATCTTGTTTGTTCCGAACGTCCGTGTGCTATATGCGAACTTCCGTGATGAAAACGATGCTATGTTTGTTGGGTTATAGAGACTGCCTAGATCAGGTACATCTTAAAAAGGTATTTTATTATTTGGGAGTGAGGATTAAAGTATGGGATAGTGAAATAAGAGGTCAAAATATTGAGTTTCTATAAAATGCGCGTAAAGTGGAGAATTTTTTTTTTTTTTTTTTTTTGCGGAAGAGCAATATTTGAACAGAAATGACGAATTTGGTTAAATCATCAGTCGTCTACCATTACGTACAGGTTAAGAGTACAAGCCTAATATTCTGTCAACACGTACACATGTCCCTCAAAATATTTCGTTACGATTTTGAACTGAATCAGATCTTTGTAAACTATGTTAAATGGTATTCAGATGTATGTGCAGTACTATTCCTCACGGACGTTCGCTGTGGACATGGTAAACTTCCGCGGTGAATAAAAACTTGTTCCTCTGGGAAAATCCTAGTATAATTGGGTTCATATTAAAGATAATAAAAAGTTTTGGTACCTCAAAAGTTTCCTTGAATTTCCTTGTCTTAGTTTGTGTTTCAGGTTAAAGTACCTTTCATATAACTAACACTGTGAGACTAATTCGCCCCAAAGTGCTCCCATGTCTTAGTAATCATCCAATTAACTGCGACCAGCAGCCCCATACGCATAGCGACCAGCAGTCCCATACGCATAGCGTACTCGTGCTTCGCATTGCAGCATTCAGGATCATGACAGATTTATTATCGCAGGATAAATGTCAACTTAAAATCCCAAAAATTCTTCAATTTGAAGACTTACCAATTAAGGTGAAGTATTGAAAACAGGCTTCGGGCAACGTTTGGTTCTGCCTATAGTCCTTTTCTGTTCGAATTGATGACTGAATGTGACTCGGCCGAGAGGACCTTGGGAGAGCTACATACACTGAATACTGCAGCCAGTGCATGCGAACACATCACATGCGCACAAATTTCAAATCCATCAACGGATAAGATGTTTGTGTGCGCATGCGCTGGCCGTAGTAGTCAGTGTATGTAGCTCTCCCAAGGTCCTCTCTACCGAGTCACATTCAGTCATCAATTCGAAAAGAAAGGGACTATTGGCAGAACCAAACGTTGTTCGAAGCCTGTTTTCAATACTTCAACTTAATTGGTATGTCTTCAAATCGAAGAAATTTTTGGATTTTAAGTTGACATTTGTGACCCGCTACAACAAAAAGGTCCTAAAGTCGCGCACGGTCGAAGCCGTGAAAATCGAGTTTGAAGTCAGAGCATTAAATTTGGTCAAAACTTACGATTTTCTGATTTTGATATATTATTGGAGTCTAACATGTCTTCTATCATCTGTCGAAATTTTGAGGCAAAATGATCAAAGGAAAGACCAAAAAATAGCGTTTTTCTGAGCCAAGTTTTTTGGCGTTTCAACGAAGCAGAAACTGGTTCGAAATTTTGGATTGAGCGCCACAGATAGGTTCCGCCCCTAACAACGACCAAAGTGATCTCATTGGTCAGTTTGCTGCTTGCTGCTAACCGAAGCGTGAAGCTCGCACACTGTCCAGTCGACTGGTGCTTGCCGGCGGGGTGCGCTATGCTCAGCCACTTCTCACATCCTGGTCACTGATTGGTTGGTGAGGATACCGCCGACGCTGATGTGCTTGAATGAACTCTTCGGGGGTTGCTAGGGCTTACCTTCTATTGTCAAGAGGTGAAAGCTGACTTGCGTGTCCGTTGATCGCGATTGCGTCGAAAGGAAGACTTTTAGGGCGCTTTTCTCGAAACAGTGATTTTCCAGACGTCTCGACATGCTCTCTTTTAAACATCGATATCTCCGCAGCCGATTATTTTTATAAAATGTGTTATATATCAATCTAAAGCAGAAAGATTAGGGGATTATATTATGCAATTTTCAAATAATCGACCTCGCCCGACTTTAGGATCATTTTGTTGTAGCGGGTCACATTTACCCGCGATACTAATTCTGTCATGATCCTGAATGCTACAATGCGAAGCCCATTACGCTATGCGTATGGGGCTGCTGGTCGCAGTTAGCTATGCGTACAATGGGCTGCACGCTGCTGGTCGCAGTCAGTGGTTTCGTACAATATTTATCGACGCTGTACGGCGACGGCCCTGGTACGAAACCATTATTGCATGATTACTAAGACATGAGAACACTTTGGGGCGAGTAATTCTCACAGACAACGTACTTTAACGTGAAACACAAACCAAGACAAGGAAATTCAGGGAAACTTTTGAGGTACCAGAACTTTTTATTATCTTTAAAGCTTGAGTTATACTCTTTCAGGTAAGATACATGATTTGGAGAATTTCCTACTTTTTGAATTTTGCCTTGTTTTGGCTCAATTGTACATCGTTCAAAATTCTGACCCATATATATATATATATATATATATATATATATATATATATGTGTATATGTGACCCTGCACCACAAAACACACAAAAAGTCGCCAGACATGGATTTCTAGTTAAGGGCAGATTCTGAAAGAGCAGTATCTAAGCTTTAGAATGATGTATAATCAATTAAAATGGATTCTCCTAAGCTATATAATATTGGAAAGAATGTGCACACTCTGGAAAAGTTTGAACTGAGAAAAGAGGCTGTGAAGTACAGGGTCTATTCAAGTGCCTAACCTTTACTAAGCCGTGTTGCCCGTGCCATGAATGGGACAAAACAACTCGATGTCCACCATTGTAGCAACAACAATAAAGGGATTATCAGATTAGGCTGTTATTAAGCATGATTAACATATTCTGTCCATAATAAATGTCAACTTTCAGAGCAGTAGCATCATCTTTTCAAAAATTATTAAAGTTGAAAGTGAAGAGTGTGCAAAGGATTTTCAAGAAATTAAAAGGGGCCTGTAAGAAAAACCTTATCACACTACTTTTGGGGTTGTAGAAAAATTGCTGAAAACTCACTTTCCCATTCAATTTATGATCTCAAACTTAAAGGACTAGTCCATCTTCATATACATGTGGACTGAGTGAATGCAGCAATATTTGTAGAAACATCAGTGAAAGTTTGGGGAAAACCGGACAATCCGTATAAAAGTTATGAATTTTTAAAGTACCTGCACAGTCACTACTGGATTTCAAGACTACTAGAGTGTATGATGTCACGTGCGGACAACGATATAAGAAATATAAAAAGAGAATTTCACAAAATTTTAATTTTTGAAAAAAGTGCATATTTCTTCGACTCGTCACTGACGTATGTTAAGGGTACTATTATTCCTCCTTGCCTTCCGAAAGAGGGAAGTTAAGTGTTCTTTTATTATGCGAGAAAAGTTAGAATATCTTGAATTTTTCTTACACTCTCTTTATATCGTTGTACACATGTGACATCACAAGCTGTAGTAGTCTTCTCATCCAGCAGTGACTAAGCAGAAACTTCAAAAATGCATACCTTTAGAACAGATTGTCCGATTTTCCTCAAACTCTGCATTCACTCAATTCACATGTCTATGAAGGTGAACTTGTCCTTTCAGGATAATGCAGAAGAAGAACAGGTCTTTCAGAAAATATGGAAAACTCAAAACTGACTCGATTGACCTGTTTCACTTTTCTTGAGTCCTCACGTAAAATCAAGGGGTGCGACTTTTTGTTCGTTTTGTGGTGCACGGTCACATATATACAGGTCATATTTTTGAACGATGTACAATTGAGTCAAAACAATACCAAATTTAAAAAGTAGGAATTACTTAAAAGCATTTATCTTGCATGAAAGAGTATAATTCAAGCTTTGATATGAATCCAATTATATCAGGATCTTAACAGAGGAACAAGTTTTTTATTCACCACGGAAGTTTACCATGTCCAGAGCAAGGAACGTCCGTGAGGAATAATACTGCACATACATTTGAATACCAGTTCACATAGCATGCAACGATCTGATTCACTTCAGAATCGTAACGAAATATCTTAAGGGGTATATATAGGTATTGGCAGAATATTATGCTTGTACTCTTAACCTGTACGTAATGCTAGGCAACTGATGATTTAAACAAATTCGTCATTTCTGTTGAAATATTTCTCTTTCGTTAAACACTTTCTCCATTTTACGCTCATTTTACAGAAACTCAACGTTTCAACCTGCTATTTCACTTTTCCATACTTTAATCCTTACTCCAAAATAATTAGATGCTTTTTTAAAGATGTAAATGATCTAGAAAGTCTCTATAACCCAACAAACATGGCATAGTTTTCATCACTGAGGTTCGCATATAGCTCACGGACGTTCGGAACAAACAAGATATTGAACAATGCAGTTCTCTGGAGTTGGAAACGCATTCTATTCACAACAAACGGCGATTTCATGTCGAGAACAAACTCTTCTGCAAAATCCTTGATAATTATTACCAATTTTCAATCATAAAAGCTTGTTTATCTCCTTTTATGCTGAGGAATCAAAGAAAACACTTTTTCCATCTCTCGTAGATGAACGTAAAAACGTACGTGTTATCTCAGT
Organism: Diadema setosum; assembly: GCA_033980235.1. Taxonomy (NCBI): domain Eukaryota; kingdom Metazoa; phylum Echinodermata; class Echinoidea; order Diadematoida; family Diadematidae; genus Diadema; species Diadema setosum. The sequence goes on from JAWLSL010000024.1 coordinate 101,450, forward strand.
GAGGTAGTCCATTTGATGAAACATTACGCCTTGTCGCTGATATGTTCCATCAAGCAAATCAGTGAACTCTGTAATTATAACGACTAATATTTGTAAATTTACACTTCAGGTTAAAAGAATCAAATGAAATGTCATACGTTGTCGGTTGTAAGCAGGCTAGCGGTAATAATAATAATAATAATAATAATAATAACTATTTCTTATTGAGCGCTTTTACATGACCTGATCAAAGCGCTGTACATACATCAACAAACTACATTTACAAAGTATAGAAACAACATAGTTACAATTGAAATAGTTCAGTCTTGAGTTTCCTTCTAAACGTTTCTTCTGAATCACGTAGACGGAGTTGTTTTGGTACATTGTTCCAGACAACAGATCCAGCATATGAAAATGTACGTTCGAAAGCTTTGGTTTTTGCTTGTGGGATTTGTAGGACTGTCTTGTCATGTTGTGACCGGAGTTGATATCTGGAGGCTGTAGGGGTGGTTAGAAGGTTGGATAGGTATTGAGGAGCGGTATTCATCATGCATCATTCATCATTTATAGACAAGAAGGGCTAGTTTGAAATCGATACGCTCTTTGATGGGAAGCCAGTGTAACTGCTTCAGTAAAGGAGCACACGGGGATCTTCTCTTTACACCAAGCACTAGGTGAGCCGCACGGTTTTGGACTTTTTGGAGTCTTTTCACATCACTAACATTCATATTTGCCAGCAGAGAATTTCCATAATCAAGCCTGCTCAGAACTAGAGAGCGTACTGCATGGTTACATGCATCTTCTGTAAGATACTTTCGAACATGAGATATGTTTCTCAGATGGAGGTTTGTTGTCTGGCACACTCTACTGACATGATCAGTCATTGACAGTGTCTGGTCAAAATGAACACCTAGATTTCTTACAGTGTGTGATACATTGACAGTAGTGTTTCCAAGCTGAATGCTTGTATCCCCCGTAGGGCAAAGTCTACTAGATGAGAAAACAATGCTTTGAGTTTTGTCCTCATTTAACTTCAACATAATACTCGCCATCCAGTGCCTTAACTCATGGATACATTCCGCCAGTTTAATCCGGGCTTCGTTCAGACTGGCAGGATTGCGTGGGTCGAAAGTACAGTACATTTGTGTATCGTCAGCATACATATGATACAGGCCATGTCGTCTGATGATATCCGCGACAGGTCTGATGTACATTGTGAAGAGTTGAGGACCGAGCACCGAGCATTGAGGGACTCCGTATCTTACAGTATGAGGCTCAGAGAACTTTCCCCTAGTGACGACACGTAGAGAGAGTCCGGTAAGGTACGATGTAAACCATTGTAGAGCTGTGCCTCTGATCCCATAATCAGACTGAAGTCTTGCCAACAAGATCGAATGATCTAGGGTGTCGAATGCGGCACTTAGTCTAGCAGCACAAGTATGACTGCCTTCTTGTGATCAATCTCTTGCAGAATATCTTGCTTCACGCGAAGTAATGCCGTCTCAGTGCTGTGGAAGGCTTTGTAGGCTGACTGGAAGTTCTCATGCAAGTTGCAATCACGTAAATAAGATGTTAATCTGGAAGATACCACATGCTCGGTTACCTTCGACATGAAAGCGATGTTTGATACTGGCCGGTAGTTTTCCATGACTTTCTGGTCCAGTGACGGCTTTTTCAACCGAGGAAAGACAATAGCCTCCTTCAGTTTATCTGGGAATACAACGGAATTCATGGATGTGTTTACAATATGACTTATGACTGGTACGAAAACATCGACACATTCCTTTAGAAGCCAGGTGGGTAATGGGTCAAGGTCACAAGATTTACTGGGAGCTCTCAAAATTACCTTCCTTATTTCACTGTCGCTAACATAGCCAAACTCAGTGATGGCATATCCTCAGGATTATCTTGTGGGGTAGACATGAAGGGAGCAGTGGACGATGAGACACTTCCAGAGATATTGAATTCAAGGGATTGTCTCATGCTGGATATCTTATCATCAAAATGGTCTGCAAATTCATTGCTGAGCTGAAGATCAGCGTCTGAGGCATGTCGCTGTTGCTTATCTGCAGTTCCCAGTAGAGAATGGAGTTTTGTGTACAAACTCTTTGGATTTGACGAAAGAAATACATCAGTGTACAAGCTTCTCTTAGCTGTCTGAATAACTAGGGTGGCATGGTTTTTCTGTTTGACGAAGAGCTCGCGATCGCATGGTGCTCGTTTCTTCCGCCACTTTCGTTCAAGCTTCCGACGCTTCTGTCGAGCTTGGTGCACTATCGAATCATACCAGGGAACGCAGGGTCGTTGCTTCCTTGTGCGTGTTGATCCTGGACAGTGAACATCGAGGACGCGTCTGATAGTTTCATTACATGAGTCTATGGCTAAACTGCTGTCATCTGTAGTCAAATCACGGAGAGTCGTCAGTAGATCTTGTCCAAATGACTTCCTGTCAAGTTGGCGGAAGTTACGAGAAGTTGTCGTTTTCTTCTGTGGATCCATGGTTTCTCTCTCTTTAGGATGCAGCCCACATTGAAATGATCAAAAAGTGCTTTATCATTCACTGAACATTTGGACACAAGACAACTGTCTTTTCGTGACATGATCAGATCTAATGTGTGGCCCATATTGTGGGTAGGTCCAGTTATATCTGCCCTCAACTGAAAATCCCTATATATATATATATATATATATATATATATGTGTGTGTGTGTGTGTGTGTGTGTGTTTGCGTGCGTGCGTGTTTGGGCATATGCATAATTATGTGCAAAAAGAATCAAAATTGGGACGATAACGTGACATCTTTACCATGTCGTTCGGTGGCTCCCAGGTAATCTGCAATGACAAAAAAAAAATATACTTTGTCCATTATCTTTGTCCAGGCGTTTATGCCTGGTTTTCTCAGTGTGATTGTCTATTTATACAAACATGGATGGAATAGAAATCTGCGCAAATAAACCATAAGAAGTAAAGAATATGTTACCCTGCACCTCAAAACAAACAAAAAGTCGCCAGACATGAATTCTTAGTTAAGACCATATTCTGAAAGAGCGGACTTTAAGCTTCAAAATGATGTATAACTCAAATCAAACGGACACTCCTAACCTATCTAAATACTGGAAAGTAGGCACAAACTCAGGAAAAGTGTGAACTGAGAAAAGAGGCTCTGAAGCGCTTAATCTTTACCAAGTCATGCTAGCTGTGCGATGAATGGGACAAAAAAACAGGAAGTAAACCACCAGAGTAACAACAATGAAGGGATTATCAGATTAAACTGAAATTAAGTATGCCTCATTAACACATTCTGTCCATAATTAATGCCAACTTTCAAAGCAGCAGCACTATTCTTTCGAAAGTTATTAGAGTTGAAAGTGAAGAGTGTGGACAAGGTTTTTCAGAAATGAAAAAGGGATTCTAAAGACACACTATTCTACCAAAAATGTTCGAGATAAACTGCTAAAAAACACACTTTCCTGCCCGTTTTATGATACCAAATTTTAGCATAATGTAAAAGAAAACCCGCTCTTTCAAGAAATATGAAAAAGTCAAGTTCGGCTAGGTTGACCCATTTCACTTATTTTCAGACCTCACGCAAAATCAGTGTGTGCGACTTTATGTTCGTTTTGAGGTGCACGGTCACATTTGGGTGTGATTTCAACATAAACAACAATCTATCGGCTTGAGGACGTATTTCCCAACATATCTGGAAATTAAAATACATAACACGATGAATGATTGTTTCTGTTCTTTTCCTGAAGATAAATAGGTAGTGGGTATACATTATATACGGGCAAGGATGTAACGAAAAATGACAGGCAGAAATAGACAAATATGTTATAACAATACTTAACAGTGCAGTTACCTCCTTGGCAGAAGTGTGTTGCTTGGGTTGTGTTGTGGCCGATTGTGGCGGACTGAGGGGGAAATCGTGTGATTTCCTGTGAAGGATCAGTATGTGTTATGCGGTGCTCCGTGTCTGGCAATGCTTTTGACGGATGGAAACAAAGAGATGGCTAGTTTGTCGATCAATATTAGTGTGCTAATGGAAGAGTGTGTCATTGGGCACAGTGTCTCACAAGCCGTAGTGTTTCGTATCTTATCAGTCACTGTACCAAAGACCTCGTTTCAAAATACTGTGCACACTTTATCGACGTTTTTTTATCTATATTTGTGCACATGTTTTAATTTTCAGCTCATCAGGTCGTCTTATTCCCCTTTCTTCACAAGAACTGTCATATTGTACATTTATTCGTTATGAGCATAAGAAGATTAAAAGCATGCTTTACTTACCGATTTCTTCCACCAAACAAGATGGGATTGTTGAGTTCCAATTTGGATTGTCAGGCGATTGTCCAGCGACGCACTGAATAGTTTTGCTTCCGTTAACTTCGAAACCTTCTTCACAGGCAAGATTTACGAATGATCCAAGATACGCGCTGCCATTCTGAGACCAACGTCCATGCTGCACGTTGCCAGGAGGGTTGCAGAAGCCAACAGAAGCTTAATTGGTCGGAGACAAGCGAATATATTGATTCAATTTCCAATGCATATGGATTTTTTCAATGATATAATTATTTGACAATGTAGCAATAACTCATCGGGACGTAGGTTCAAAACAGTTCACAATTAAGAGTCAATTCTCAGAAAAAAAAAAGACTTGAGATTAAAAAAAAAAGAACACATTGTCTGTCTTTATCTTTTAGCGGTAAGCTTAACGATTGACGCAATGCAGTATGAACAATTGGCAATATGCCTGAGCATGAATATATAATGATGATGCGTGCAGCGACAGTAGTTTTAAGAAATAGCTGGGCATTCTACCGAAAATCGAGAATTTCGTCCCCTTCTGCTGTACTGCTGGAGGGAATTGGCAATTGTATTTAAGTTTATCAAAATTATATATGAAGGTGTACAACGAATATGATTTATTATGATTAAGCTTGTGTGTCACATCGACTACCTGGTAATATTTGTAAAGATAGATTACCTCTTTTTCTACTGATTTTAACGGGTACGTTCTTGGTGCTATATACGACAAGAGCCACATCATACCATTGTAAAGTGAGAACCAGGTTGAATTTCTAGCCGTTCCACCACACCGTTCATCGCTGTTACCGGGACATTTGCTGTTACACCGTTCGTCATCAACTATATCCGACCAAGCGGTGTCTACTATGTCTTTTCCTTCGGTGGTATTAAGGCAATAACATTTATCCCGTTGGATGAAAGAATAGTTCTTCTGCTTCTCCCTGCATATCATAAGACAGTCTTCAACCGATGATATGAAGGTGGGTAAATGAAAGAAGTTCGCTTTGGCTCCTGCAATCTCATAACAGCCTTGATAACCAGGTCCTAGAAATAATGGAAATGGAAACAATAAGAGAGAAAAAATATAAACAAAAAAGGAAGAGAAAGAGAATAAGTATACATATCATTTTTGAATAATGCTTTAAAGAAAAAAAATGAGAATGAAAAAGAAGAATCGCAGATAACAAGATTTGAGGTGAACTTTGATTACCAAATTCATAACACATGTACATCACATAACGTTTGATTCATTAACCCTAAACTTTGAATATGGAATATATTCCATAAGGCTGCAGATTAAATTGTTTATAAATTTTGTAGTTTACAAATTTGTAGTAGTATTTTATAGTATATGGGATATATTAAAATTAGATTTGGAAATTTCTCAACTTTGACAAATTAGGTGATCCGATCTTTCCGAAATAAATGTTTTGAGCTCCGAACCCGCTTTGCATGATGCTATCTGTTACACATCTGTGATTTCGGGCACTTTGCCATGCCATTTTGTAGATTCTCATCAAAGAAAAGAAAATCGAACCTCTCATTTTGCGTAGAGATTTTAAGATTTGATTGGGCATTATACTAACAATGATGCAAAATGAAAATTGTGTGCTTTTGAAAGTTATTTTCTGTCTCCCTTTCATTTGTTTTTTTTTTTGGGGGGGAAGAGATGTAGGCCTACCTATGGGGTCAATAGGCAATGTATTTATTTAAAGAAATACAGGACGAAATTTGTTTGATCATTGACCCTACTTCAGAAAGCCACGATGGCGTCGGATTAGAAAGTTGTTACTCATGAAACGATCCATATGCCATGGGCTAAATGGTCACAAAATATGGGAGTGATAGGGCATGTAATTACCAAGATACAGGGCAAAGTAGTCTTGACCCTTGACCCTATGTACCTCGCATAGCCTACATGGCATCTGAGTTAAAAGTCGTTGTTTTATGAAATGATCCAGGTAATATGGTCCATATGTGTACAAAATCTGCAATGGCTCCCATTGAGCATTCAGCATGATACAAAATAAAAAAAAAATATTTGACCTTCATCCTCATTTGCACAGCTAAAATGGCGTCGTTATTTTACAAAATGAATCATGTATCGAGGCTCATGTCTGTGCAAAATATCGCGGTGGTTTATACACTGATAACAATACAGAATGAAGTATGTTTGACCTTTGACCCCACTTTACAGAGCCAAGATGGCAATTTAGTAAAAGGTTGTTATTTTGTGAAATGATTCTTGCAACATGGTACTTACGTGTGCAAAATGTCGGGAAGAGAGGACATGTATTAACCAAGACAGAGGACTAAATACCTTTGACTTTTGATCTTAATTTACGTACCCAAGATTTCGTCGGTGTTTTCACGAGGTGGCACGACCGGCCAAAATCGAGTAAATTTTCGATTTTAAGATTTTTGCATATTATGATAGTAAATACCGAGATCTACAACCTGACAAATTTTTGAACCTCAATCTCAAATAATTACGTAATAATAACGACCGTGTCACTTCGTGAAAACTTCGACTGGTCGGTCTACGATTTTCACGAAGTGGCACGATCGCGGGTTGATGGTGCGTATACGCCGGACGTCATCATAAATCATTCATCTGTCAAACGTCCTCGTACGCGCGCGTCTAAAATGGCTGCGCCCAGAGCAACGGAAGCTAGACAGATGAAATCGGTAAAGTTACATTTCGCTCTGTATTGACACTTTAATTGTTCATTTTTCACATTCTTGAATGTAGATTTATCAATGAGGAATTAGAATATCAAAACAGCGTAAATATATGTATTCTTGCAGATCACATTGACTTCGTTTGGCGCTGTCATAGGTTCGTTATCTACGTGTGCAGTCCCACATCTATTATTCGGTGTAAGTGGAGAATAGGCAGGGAAAGTGATTCGAACTAAAGTCAAAATGAACACAATTACAGGTTACAAATATGTAATGCAACGACCTACTTCCCAGGTGGCAGGTAGACTGATTTAACTCTCATATCTTACTTGAGTATGTCTGAATCTTCCAGGAATTTAGATCCATTTAAGGGAGTCTATATCTAACTGTTAGGCCTACAACTTCAAGATCTAATTAAGATAGTTAACAGTGTTACAGTGTTGATAGTGTTCTTGACCTGTGCAAGTTACCTGTCCAGGTTACTCTAAAAGTGATGTTATTTCACTGACTGCCTTTGAATTCTCAATGAAAAAAAAAAAAGATTTGAGAGTTACTTCTGCTAAAAGTCTAACGTTAAATCAGGGAGGTCCTCTTCCCACCTCCCTGTCTAAATTCAGGCGTTACCAACAACAATGAAGACTTTGATAATGTTGTCGAGAATACCGTAACAGCAAATTTGATTTGGATAGACAACAAGCAAAATGCAACGTTTATGCTCAGCAACTGAATTCATAAATTGTTCTATCATGCTGTATTATGAGCCTAAAAGCCTCAATGTGGTCGTAATTGGCTTATACGTGGCAAGTACTTTTGCCTTAGTTTGCAATTTTTCGTTTTGTTTGTTTTGATTTTCTACAATCTATGGTTCTTTGAAACACTAGGTTTTTTTTTTTCGGGGGGGGGGGGTGGAGGCTGGGGATTCTGAGCTGGGCAAATTGTAAAATTAAACCAAAGAGATGTTCATTGTTCATAAACTTTAGATTCTCGTAAGCCGTAGAATATAGACCTGAAAGGGATGGGGGGGGGGGGGGGGCAGTGTGATGTTTTGCAAATCTGTGCATCAATTTTATGATCTTGCAGAACTGGTAGTGATGGAGTTTCATGTGACTGACATCTTTCATTCATCTTCCATTACAAACAGATATTGAGGCTTTTGTGTGGACCACCCAACAACTTGCAGACTGGAATGAAATGAGTGCCGTCCTTCGATGATGGGCTACTTTACAGTATTGCACTCCATACCACATTCCTGCAGATTTCTCCTATCATCTCGAGCTTGAACAAGAACCGTAAGTTACATTGCTATCTGTCAAGGATTTAGAGTAAATTAGACAGACCAGTGTGTAATAGACAGTGCAGGCACACTACTAGTAATAATGATATTCCTAATATGATTTGCCACATACCATACTGAAATAAATGTTTTGTCTTACTCTTTCTTTAATTACAACTGTATTTGTAGTTTTATGAATGTGAAGCACTGACATAACATGGAATCCAACATTTTGACATCTAATTATCTGTAGTCATGTTGCATTTTGGTATAAAGGCAATGTTGTCCCTCAGTCTGATTTTGATGTGGTAGCAGTATGCATTTCTTCAGTGTCATGTATCTTTCAAGACTGTTGTAACAGTAGTTTTTTATTGTTAGTTTGATTATTGTTGTGTTTTTATTTTTTATTGGGGGGGGGGGGGCAAGGGAGATGAGGAAGAACAGTTATACACTCTGTACTGATATGAGATACCATCAACTTTGCAAAAGTCAATGGCACATACTGTATGACAAATTCTTGGCAGAGACGATGAAAATGAACTGTCTCAATATACATTTATAGTTTTACTCATGTCAATGTGCTTTTTTCTTTGTTCACTCAGAAGTCAAATGTCTGAGACATTACTTACATGGAATTGACTATGTCACTGATTTTCACTTGTGATGTCCTGCTTTCTTTATTTTTTACTTTGGTTCTGCTCCTGATTCTAGTCAACAATATGTTCATTCACCATTTCGTCTGGCATAGCATCCTCTTCTTACTGCACTCAAAGGTTACATTGTGCACCATGCTAAAGGTGAGCAAGATCAATAAACAGCAATCCATGCAACACCTTTTCATGTAGTATTTGGTTTTATTTTGTCACAGACAATTACTAAGAAAATCCAGTGTCAATGGACAATTAGGTGTAATCCTACTACAGTCTTGTTATGCACATTATCACATTGATTTAAACTTTATGATAAAAAAAAAAATGCATTGGCACTTTTGAGTAAAACATTACCAAAGTGTTGATATGAAAGGAACATTATCATATAATTATTTTCTTAGGGAAATCGGTGGAGTTCTAGAAATTTGTAAAATTAATTAAGAAGTATGCTTTGACTTTTGTATCAAATGTCATCATTCTCCTCTGCAATGGAGAAGTAACATTGTCTGTGAAAAACAATTGTTCCTCTTTGCATAGGGAGAGAAGCAGATAACAACTGTCTACTGGAGAAAGCCAAGAGAAACCCGAAACAGCTACAAATGACTAGGGTGGCTGAGCTGAACATCTGCACTAAAATCCAAGCCATTGGATCATTGTGGAAGGAGATTATAGCAATATTTCACCACAATCACAGAGTTGCTCCACACAGCAGCATCAAACTATTCACAAGAGTGTGTGCTTTATGAATGGACAGGCAGGTTCTAGCAGAACATTATTTCGATTTTTTTTTTGATTTTCTATTTAATGACTTTGGGTTTGTATGTGTGCAGAAATGGGGGGAGGGGGTAGTGGTGTCATAAAGTAGGACATCATTTTTAATAATGATAATAATAATAATAATAATAATAATAATAATCATCATCATCATCATCATCATCACAATAAAAAATAGTAATAATTATAATAATCAACAGTGCTTTAATATATAGCATATGGAAACATTCTGTATGATGCCTTTTGTGCTCAAGGATAGAAATGATTGAACAAAAACATACAATTGCAATTACAATGATACTCTTTTTCACGTTTAGACTGTAATGGTAGAGACATTACAAGCAAATGTATGCCATTGCTTTTTTATTCAGAATAACAAATAAGTCACTACCTTTTGTACGAAGGTTTCTCTCTGGTGTGTTTCCTATTTAACGTAGTTCTTTCAAATAGTGTGGATTCAAAAGTTAATATCAACATTTTGATCTGTATATGAATTTTGACTGGACGCTAGTGCAAGCTTCTTAGCACTGGTAAAATTTTTGTTCATTTTTTTTTTAATTTGGACACTACTCTTGCAGCAGAGTTTGGAATAGCTTGTAATCTCTGTATCTGTTTGACTGACAATCCACAAAGTAAATTAGTGACAAGATCAACATGTCACATTAAGAAACCATGAACTGAATGTACTGCTGTGCGTTTATCAGTAAAGTCTCAAATTTTCAAAATATTGTATGTGAAAGAATCAAGGAGACATTAAGGGACATTAATCCTACATACTGTATCTCTCACCGTCACCTTATTCACTGACATTACTCTTGATGACCATCAATCCACGGGTCTCTCTATACTGCTTTGTCACATTGATGCCATCCTCAATTTCCACTCTATCATACTTCCCCTCTCTGACTTTAAACAGTGCTTTTCACAACAAAACCATAGCAATGTCAAATACCATATAGATGTCTCTTCTTTTACATTGTTTATGGACCAGCTCTCCCATCAAACTATTCATTTTGTCTCCCTTAGCCCAGCCACCATTAGGCCAAACCCATGAACAATTTTCAGTATTTTTGAATTATGCCTACCCCAGCACCTGTGACACCCACAGTAGACATAAACTAAAGTCAGGACCAAGTCAAGTCAAGTTGTGCAAGTTAGAAAGGTATTAGTAGACTGCAAGAGGGATATAAACAATTGGATGCTTACATTTCCTCTGCTTGCTCTCTCTCTGCAACTAAAAAATGCCTAATAAACTTTGACAGAAAATGTTTTCTTGGATGATAGATGTACTGCAATACATAGCCATATTATTGCAGTCTGTGTCCACATCAGAAATTATGGCCTAGACATCATTATCTATGTCTTTTTATATTGCATATTTTTGTGGATTTTACTTTTGAAACAATAATGAGTAAATGCAGATCTGATAGCCACTTCTTACTGAGCTTAGATAAGGAACTTTGTATATGGTATCCTCTAGCAGTGAGAGAAAAGAAAGGGAAACATGAGGATTTTTATATCTTGCAAAATAACATGGTATGGTAATGAATAAAATTTCAGGCACATACTGTGCATAATATGAGTGCTTACAAACTTTTACAAAATTAGGGAAGATCAAGACTGTTTGCAGAAGATTTATAATACACTTTGTGAACTGTCACAGCAATTTAAACATCAATTGTTGTTCAGTCACTGTCTACGAGATTGTATTGCCTTTAATATGAAGAAGGTTATCCATACCAAATCAGCTAGTGTCTTTGTAATTATGTACTTGTATTCATATCATCAAATTCTAGATTGATTATAAAGTCAATGTTTGGTAAACAGCATTTGACCAGGTTGAAGTTAGGTGATGGGATATGGAAGGAGGTGGAAAATTTTGGTCATTATTTTGTAAGATTTTAGGGCTTTAAAGGCAAGAGTCTGTCTAGTCTCATACGTCTGAATAACATTTTTTGAATCTACCAAAAAATAAAAGAAATATTGTAGTACCCTGAATGCCATGAAATATAGATATAATCAAGGTGGATAATACATACAGAGCTTGGTATAAATGTTAGAACATAACAGAAACCTTTGTTACATCTGAAAAATAAATGAAAGGTAATGTACTGTACCTTAACTTCATTCAAGTTGGAATCTGCATTATATGAGTAGTATGATCCATGTATAGTTTATTGAAAAGCCATATTTAAAACTCGTGTACACACGTGGTAATAAATCTATGAATGAGAACAGATACCCAAGTAAAGCTCATTTAGTTTTTATGTAATTTAAAAAGTTTTTTAAGGTGTCACATGTAGGAAATAAATAGAGAGAGGGATTGTGTGTTTGTGTGTATGTGTGTGTTTGCGTGTGTGTGAGGGAGAGAGAGAAAGAAAGAGAAAGTAAGGGTGGGAAAGAGAGTGAAAGAGAGTATTACCAGCACAGAATTATTTTCTTTACAAGAATGACACATTCACAAAGCAATAGAGCAAACTGATTACATTTCATATTCGAAAACAACATGCTTCGTGGTTATAGCACGAGATACAGTAATGCTCCGAGGAAGAGAGTGAATCTTGAAAATTATGATTCGAAATAATGTGCAGAAAGACCGATGCAATGAGCTGAGAGCAATGATCAATGTGTAATATAATGAAGAACAACTCAATAATAATGCCTTTCTGCGAATGGATGAGAGATTTAGAAGGGGGAAAGAAAAAAAAAGTATCAAACAAAATCTTGATACCCAATTCATATCACTAGTATACATAGGAGCATCGCTAATGCGCGCGCTCGATTATGTGCGCGCGCGGCTATGAGAAATGATGAAGATAACCAAACGCGCAGCGCGTGCGCGCCGATGGTGTCACTTCGTGAAAAATGAAATCCGCACCATGCGCGAAGAATCGAAGCGGCACGGCCGACGGTGCCGGTTCGTGAAAATATTGGAAGCGTTGTTTACGTGTTTTTGTGTTTTCACGAACCGGCACGACGGACTTTGCCCGATATTTCAACGAAACTTGTGTTTTTCACGATGAACCAAGAACATGAAACACACAAACAACTCCTAGTCTGTCGTGCAGTGTGATATTTTGGTAACTGGACGTGAAATATAGGCGCAATCATGGATTTTGCAAAGGCAAAAACTTCAAACGCGATTATCTCGAAACTTACTTTCGCGGCTCCGGGGCCGGCTGTGCCGGTTCGTGAAAACACCAGCGATTTGTTTGTTTGTTTGTTTGTTTGTTCATTTCCATCTGAAAAGATGGCTGGATAGCCCATATTCAGCTGTAACTAATGTTAAGATGGTCTTCCATGGGTCAAGTTGGATGTGAGGTGGGACCATCGGCACCGGGTTAAACACCCTGCTGCTTGCGATGAAAGAATGAAGCAGGATCTTTTACGTGCATGAGTTGTTACTCTCTCATACACGGGACTTCCATTTCATGTCCTATACGAGGGACAGTGTGTTTTGCCTTTTGCTAGAGGGGACGGTATGCTTACACACAACATTGCTCATTCCAGACTCGGGTTCGAACCCAGGCCCTTAGGACCGTGAGGCAGACGCGCTACCGACTAAGCCAACTTACTTGAAGAAGTAGTTGTTATTTTATGAAATGATATTCGTGACATGAACTAAACATGTGCAAAATATGGAGTGGAAAGAACGTGTTGTTCCTGATCTATTCCACAGAAAGTGGAAGAAAGAAAGAAAAATAAAGAAAAAAAATAAGGTATTGTAAATTAATTTGACGGAGAAGAATGAAAGGATCAGGAAAAGAAAAAGTTAGGAAGGTAGAATAAAAATTGCTAAAGAAATAGCAAAAATAAAAGGGTTAAAAAAGCAAAATAAAAGTCTAGGCAACGGCGAGCCTCGAACATGAGCCTTTAAATGGAAAGTCCGATGCTCTATTCACGAAGCTATTTCACCCACCATTGGCTCTGTCTATTGAACGAAATGATGCTACATCTACGCCAAGTACCAATTTCAACCAAATTTTCGACGTGATTTCGAGGTCGAATGAAAAATGAAGGGCACAATCATGATAGCCCAAAGAGTCAGCGACAATATATCAAAATGTGGGAAAAAAAATCACCGAATGATAAGTGAGCTAGTTTTTAATAAAGACAGTCATGTCAATTTTCATTTCCAGAAAAACTGCACTCCCATAGAGAAAACACATAAACTGGTCAAATTTTGACAAGGTTACATTCAAATGATTTTTTCGAGGTGATGACCTCAACCAAAATTTTGAGAGCATTAAACAAGCTGCAATATACTGATACTGGGTGAAAATCAGCCTAGGAAAAGTGAGATGCGCTCGAGTGAACTTGAAATTTTATGACGTCATTTTGATTTTTTTAAAGATTTCATTAAGGGATTTGATAACTTTAAATCATTTTGCCAGCATTGTTCACCCACGAAATGATATGCACAACTCACCAGCTTCCAGAATATGTAAAGAAAATGGGGGTGGGTGGGTGGGGGGGGGGGGATAGGTCACCGTCCATCCTGACGAGTTAAATTGGATTTAAAATTGGCTGTTTGTTTGGTATAATGCACTCTATGTCACCAAAGACGCACGTGCGGAATTTTAACTTTGACTGGCCCGTACGAGTTATCATTGGGTCTGATTGACTTGAAACTTAGTAGAATAATACTATTCCTTGACATTTTAGACATCCGTTCCATGTGAAAAAACGAGAAAATGTTATTACATACAAGCTGCGTGTGCGAATATGCGCGCGCGCGTACGCGTCCGTCAATTCTTCAATTTTTTTTTCAAAAAATGCTTCAAATGATCTGAAACGTGTGCAAAACAAATTGGAGCTCGGTTGGAGAATGTCAACATTTCAACGCGCGCGTACGCGTGCATTTTAAGTGCAGAGATGAATTTTGAGAATATGAGTTGAAAGAGCTTAACTTAAGCTACATGAGACGTAACTTTCATTGAGAAACTAAATTCCATTAAAGAGATATGAATGAGAATGCAATTTGAGATAATAACGTCATTGTGACGTCACGTTCGACAAATGACAATGATACGTTAGATCTGTCATCTTTGGGACATGATACATAATAATGGTGTAAATTTAAAATTGAAAGTAGAACTTTATGACAAACTCTGCACAAGATTTGAGGAGAAAGAAGTAAAGAAGATTAAACAATAACGAAATAAAGAATCAGTATAGATACACAAGGTGATCCGAGAGGATACTCGGATCACCTAATCAAAATCAGAGTGATCATTGTATCACAGGTTTGCATGTATGTATGTATCTACATATTTTACTGTGTATCACAAAACGAACAAAAAGTCACACACACTGATTTTGTGTGAGGACTAAAAATAGGTTAAATGGGTCAACCTACCCAATCTTAAATTTGTCATATTTTCTGAAAGAGCAAGTCTTCTTCTCTTTATTATTTAGTTTAGGATCGTAAAACAAACTGGAACTTGTGTTTTCAGCAGTTTTTCTCGATCACTTCTTGGTGGAATAGTGTGATTGGGTGTTTCTCATACAGCAATCTTTTCATTTCTCAAAAACACTGTCCACGCTCTTTACTTTCATCTCCAATAACTTAGGAAAGTATGATGCTACTGCATTGAAAATTGACATAAACCATCTACAGAATGTGTTAATTTTAAAAGCATGCTCAATTTTATCTTAATCTGATAATCCTTTCAATGTTGTTGCCCCGATGGTCAACATCCTGTCTTTGTTCCAGTCATTATACAGCCAGTATGGCTTGGTAAACATTAAGCGCTTGAATAGACCCTGTACTTCAGAACCTATTTCCTTAGTTCACACTTTCCAGGGTGTACTTTCTTTCCAATATTCAGATAGGTTAAGAGAGTACATTTGATTTGAGTTACACATCATTTTAAAGCTTAGAGTCTGCTTTTTCAGAATCTGCTCCTAACAAAAAATCCATGTCTGGCGACTTTTTGTTGGTTTTGTAATGCAGAGTCACATAATGTGTGTGTGTGTGTGTGTGTGTGTGTGTGTGTGTGTGTGTGATAGGGGTGTGCGTTTGAGAGATATGAGAAAGGAAGGAGAAAACGGTGCGTATAGCTTTGACATTACTTTATTATTCCTTTGCCTGTTCTTCCTTTCTATTTTCGTTGTGCAAGAGTGCGACAATCGAACCCGGCGGAGACCAACTTTTCAACTCTTGTTAAACTTTTCCGAAAAGGAAGAACATTGAGAAGAATAATGATGTCAAAGCTACGCACCGTTTTCTCCTTCCTTTCTCATATCTCACATATATGGAAAATTAATTCAGGAGAAGCTAAAAAGCTGTTTGCAGCGATGTTTCCTTAAAAACATATATATACATATATACACTCAACACAAAAAGTAAGTTCCCCCATAGCATTTTTGGATATATCTCAAAAAGTATTATACCGATATTCATAATTCAAACGGAAATGGATAAGCAATTTTATTACTCATAACATGAGTGGCAAATCATTGCCACCAGATATCATTATTGGTGTGAAAAAAATGCATTTTGTGTCAAAATGCATGGAAACAAAAGTTGCACTTTAGTGATTTGCAATGACTTTTACACAAATAATCAAACAATCACTCATGATTCTGAACATTTAAGCATGGTTCTTTGCATATTTCTCTTTCTCTTCTTTTCATAAGCATACAGTGAAGTATTTGATAATTGATATGTCCACTATCCGCTTCAATGACCAGCTGGCATCTCTTCCTCATACTGTTAACTAAAGTTTGTACTTGGCGCTGCTCAAGGTTGGCCCATGCTCTCTGCAAGATGCTCTGCTGAAATTTTTTGCAGTGAAATGTCATCTTTCACCTCCTTGCTCGCTTTCCGCTTAATGATATCCCAAAGATTATCTACTGGATTACAGTCAGGGGATCCTGCAGGTCACTCCATAAGTTCGATGGCATTTCCCTCAACAAACTGATCTAAAACTTGAGCGCATGATGCAAAATGGCCATAGGCACATTAATGTGATCAACCCTAATTGGAATTACAAATCACATGGCTTCTACCAACATTTTCATATCGAAAAGGCTATTGTTTAAAAAGCATGCATAACATTTGTTTAATAGGGAAGCACATTGTACCTGAAGAAATTCCTGAGAATTACACAATTAAAAAAGGTCATTCGCTACCTTAGATAAGAAATGTATACAATATACATTTTTTTTTACACCAATAATGATATCTGGTGACAATGATATGCCATTCATGTTATGAGTAATGAAATTGCCTATCCATTCCCGTTTGAATTATGAAAATCCGTAAAATATTTTTTGAGATGTATCCAAAAATGTTAGGGGGGGGGGAACTTACTTATTTTGCTGAGTGTATATATATATATATATATATATATATATATATATATATATATATATATATGGGTGAGAATTTTGAACGATGTACAATTGTCAATTTTCGCACCTTATGACATTCTTTCCCTTAGAACACGCCAGGATGATCTAAGAAACCAGATTTTTCATGTCATCTCAAAGATTGGTAAATTTCCTTTCAGGAAATGTATGGTTTGGCTGACTTTTGCCTAATATTTTTCATTTGACAAGGACTTAAGGCGTAAAAATACGGTAAAAACGCTATTTTCACAATAATATTAATTTTGTTTTTCAAACTAATGATGTGCCTTTTTTATGGTACGTGGAATCTAATATCTGACCATGTTCTGGATCTGACGTATCATGAGTATGTACCACAAAATTATAAGAACTTTATGAGCACGTATAGAATTACAGAGAACAATTTAAATATCAAAGCCCTAAACAGACGAACGTCCGTAATGCTTTTGTTTCTATCGCTGCTGCAAATTCTACTTTGTTGTCCCAACTGGAATGCATGCGAAAATTTGGTTATTCTCCTAATGAACATATCCTGCAAAAATTGTACGTCTGCTGGCTGTACATGGGATGTAACATTCTTTTAAGCAAAATTATACTCAGTTTTCGTCACGGACGTGCTTCCGCTATTTTCTAATAGAGATCGTAGCCCATTAAACGTTATTGGCGATATTGTTCTAAGTCGTAATCAACTAAGATCTAGCCACACGATTATGTACTATTTTTGTTTTGAGTTTCTGTCCATCCTTTGTCAAATAGTAACCGAAATTAAATTTTTTGACGAACCTCCCGGAAAAAAAGAACGTCCGTGATTATTAAAAGGTTTTGGAGTGGGACACCATCTTGCTTTGATGGCGAAGGTACATTTTACCTTTGGCTCTCTAGCCGAGGAGCTGCATGTCATTTTTGGAGCGGACTGAGGCTCGTCCGCAGTTTTTGGACCATGCAATTCACCGAAAACCAAGCAAATAATTAATATTTTCTCTGAAAATTCACCTCCTAATCCCCTCTGAGCAATATATATGTTGTAAGGATGTCAAATTTCTTATAATTTGCATTGACAATACCTTTTCAAATTTTGAAAGAGTTAGGAAGGCTAGGTACTCTCAGCCGATTAGTTACCCGTCCTGGAACATGACACTAGTAGCAGAACGAACGTCCGTGACAACTCCAGCGAACGTCCGTGACGTATGCAATCCTACCGATAGGGATAACTTGTCCCGAAAGTGTCCTGTATTCTTTAAAACTTTTGGCTCCAATAGCGACAAATAAAGTTTAACAAAGTAAACAATGAGTTTAGAGCTGTAGTTTCAGCAATTTTAAGGCGTTATGTGATCATGATGAACAAACAGTTGAAAATTCGCTCACAATTTTACGCTCGTTTTCCCTCTAATTATACAATGACAGCTTAACACTGAAAACAAAGTTATAGGAAAATGGAATTTTGCGTAATCTGTAATTTCTGTGCATTTAAATTCCTTTCTAATGAGGTTCTGGAGACAATTTGTACTGTTACAGGTTCTGAAAGTTTCGCTCACGGACGTTCTGTCCGAGAAAGGAAATTTTTGATAATTACAAATGTATCACTGCACATTAAGTTAAAGTTACTCGAAAATATTACCAAATCACCGAGTCGCTCATACCCAAAAGTGAATGACGTTCAGCACTCAATTTACCTATAATAACAAACGGAAAACGTTTTGATCACGGATGTTCGTTGGTAGAATACGTCAATGGATTACATAGTAGGAGAAAGAAGAACAGTGCCACTTTTGTAGTGACAGATGCTCCAAGTGTTTATCTTTTGAGTATGGTAGCTGCCGTCTTAAACAGAACACATCCAGTTTTGGTCTCCCTAACGGACGTTCGCTGTAATTGTCATGATATTAAATGCCATAATTCATTTTTATTTTTCTCTTCACGACGATTTTTCTCTCATTCCCTAAGTAGCCTGAACATGCTGCGACCTAAACAAAACAAAACAAAACAAAACAAAACAAATCCGAAAAGTGCTACGCAATCACATTCAGGATAACGACTGAAGAAGTCTGTAATGGGCATGTGTTGAAGAAGAAACGGAAAAGTTTCAAAAGGACGTGGAAGCCCTTGAATGAAAATGAGAAAAAAAAAAACAGAGAAGGGATCGAGCTCCAACACACAGAGAACAGAATTGCCAGTGCACTCCCGTTATACCAAATTCCTCTGTATTTTTTTTATTTTTTTTATTCATCGAAATTCCGTCACAAGCGAACAAAAATAGTGCAGTATACAATTATTGTCTGATGAAAACACGCAAATCCTCCGCTTATCATGACATGGTGTTTTTTTTTTTTTTTTTTTTTTACTCATCAATGAAAAGCAATGTTAATTTTTAATAAATTCTTTCCAATATTTTTTTTTTCATTTTACATTTAAGAGACAGAGAGATCGTCAATTTGTTTGTGCTTTAGTGCTTACTTTGAAAACATATGCTAAAAAAGTAATGATTAAGAATAGGTTTAAGGTTGCATTTTGATACGTCCGCTCTTCCAAAGATTCGTTACTCCGAATGTCCAACGGTTTTTATTCCGAAAATGAGAAAAAAAAAATGTTCGTAGTTAATTCAGGAGGTTTCTTATTAATGATGTTCTTATTCCGAAAGTTTGTTAGCCCGAAAATTAAATATTAAGGTTCATTATTTTTAGGTCCGTTCTTCTAAGAATGGAATGGGCCTGACATTCGTACGTTTACATTGTGACGTCACTAATAGTCTTCACCAATGGCTTCCAATAAGTTCTTCCTCCTGAATGATGAGGTATCTGCTAACGCTAAGTCCGTAGACGAGACAATCACAGAAGCAGTGAGCTACGCTGTTGCCGCTTCTGGTGCCCGGCCAAAAACAAAACAAACGAAGAAAGAGAACTTGAAACCGAAATCGAATTCCGCTCTAAACAATGATCAACTGGCGGACGTTGTGAAACAAGTGATAGAAGCAATCCAACCTGTCATAGTCCAGTCAGTTATAGCCGCTGTCACTACAGCAATGACATCGGTGATGGAGGAAATCAAGGCAATGCGACCCGAACCTGCTGCCCCCGTTGTCGATCAGAGCACGCGAGTCCTTCGCTATGAGCTTGACAAGTTAGAGCAATATGGTAGACGCGAGAACATTAAGATTTATGGCGTTCCTGAGAGCGTCAACGAAGACACGACGGATGTTGTAGTCAAGCTTGGTAACGAACTTGGTGTCAAGCTGGAGAGAGGGGACATCAGCATCGCTCATCGTCTTCCTGGCGGTAAGGACAAGGAGAAGCCTGCAGGGATCATCGCGAAGTTTGTTCGACGCGAGCGGAAGGTGGAGGTAATGAAAAAAAAAAAGAGAAAGTGCTAAAGGAGAGGAAGCAAGCGGTGTTCATTTTTGAAGATTTGACCTCACTTAGATCCAAGATGTTGAGGTTAGTCAGAGCGGATACATCAACGGTCCAGAGAGCATGGACTATTGACGGTAAGATCAATTGCATGCTAAAGGATGGGTCAAAACAAGTTGTTGATACACCGGATGACCTGTTCAAGATAGGGTGGACTGAAGAGCGAATGAAGGCATCCGGCCTGTTTGAGGCGAAGTAGGAGTTAGCCGGCCCAGCAGAGGGTATACATGTAGCGAAGCAAGCACGCATAACCAGCTTAAATGTGTGCGGAATCCGTACAAAACTGTTTGAGGGATCTCTAGAAACTTTCATTCAAGACTTTGATATCATTTGTTTAAGCGAGACAAAGTTTGATTTTTTTTATGATGACCTTATTCCGAATGGTTATTCATACATTTCCAAAGAGAAAAATAATACTAATAGAGTACCTCACGGAGGCATCCACGGCTTAGATATTTTAGTTAAAGATCATATCTGTAGACATGTTTCAGTTGTCAAAAATGTAACGTCTGAATCAATTCTGTGGTTGAATATAAATGAGAATGCATTTGGATATCCCTTTCTCCTTGGTGCTGTGTACATTCCACCAGAGAATTCAAAATACTGCAGTGATTCCATATTTGATGACATATCAAGTGATTTGATATTTCTGACGAACCAATTCAATGTGCCTTTCTGTCTGGTAGGAGACTTTAACGCGAGAACTGGAAGTTATAGTGAAATATTAACTGATGAAGATGGATTTAGCAGTTTCATACCTCAGTATGATCAAAATTGTGAAGAGTTGTTGTGTACATCTGATCTCTCTCATACAGTTGTATGTCCAGATAGGAATAACAAGGACAAAGTAATCAACAATCATGGAAAACAACTTATTGAATTGTGCAAATGTTTTAGAATGGTAATTCTCAACGGAAGGTCGAAGTCTGATAGACATGGGCATTATACGTGTGCGAATTCGAGCACAATTGATTATTGTGTGGCTTCATTTGATTTGTTGCGTACGTTTGAAGACTTTGCTGTTGACATATTTGATCCACTGTTGTCTGACAAACATAGTCCTATTATGCTATCATTATCGTTGTATACAAATTCGGCCTGTAGGATGATATTTACAGAAACAAAATATTGTCAAACAAAACCAGTGACTAAAATTAAATTTAAGAACAACATTGATTTAGATGGCGTTGATAAACTGTACATAAAAATGACCAGCATGTCTACTTGTGAAATTTCGCAAGAACAATTAGACGATTTAGTGTCATCTATCCAGCAACTACATCTAGACGCAGCGGAAAGTTGCAGTATGGTTAAAACTTATTGTAATAAGGATAAGAAAGTACACAAAAATAATAATTCTAAACCATGGTTTGATAGTAGGTGTAAAAAGTTACGCTCAAATTATTTTCGCCTGAAACGTTTGCTTAAATCTGAGAAAACTTTAAACAGGAAACAGATCTCAGAGGAGTTGATAAAGCAAAAACGTATTTATAAGAAGGACTTAAGAAAGGCAAAAACTCAATACAATAGTATCCTACATTCAAAATTGCGTAATGCTAAAGTAATTCAACCGAGGGAATACTGGAATATGCTCACCTCGTTAAATGATAAAAGAAATGAAATTGATATAGACCTTAACGTACTTGAAAAGCATTTTAGAAATCTTAGTCAGACTAAGGGCACCGAAGAATCTCCTTTGTACACTCCTATCCCAGTTAGTCCAATAAATGAAGATTTGAACAAACCTATTGATATTGACGAATTGGTCATGCAAGTTAAACGTTTGAAGAATGGTAAAGCTTGTGGAGTTGATCAAATTCTGAACGAATTTCTGAAAAACCCTTCTGGCCGTTTGCTATCTTGCATTGTCGTACGATTCAATATTGTTTTAGACAGTGGTGTCGTTCCTTCTGATTGGACAATTGGACTAATTAGACCTTTGTATAAAAAGAAAGGAGACGCAAAAGACCCCAATAACTATCGAGGCATCACTTTGCTCAGTTGTTTAGGGAAGCTCTTTACAAGCATATTGAATAAAAGGTTAACGTCTTATCTCGAGGACAATAATTTACTTGGAGAAGAACAAGCTGGCTTTAGAAATGGCCATTCAACTCTCGACCATATTTTTGTTTTACATTCCATAATTGATTTGTATTTAGCCGAAGATGAAAGAGTATACTGTGCGTTTTTTGACTATAAAAAAGCATTTGATTTAGTAGATAGATCAGCTCTATGGATGAAACTTTTTAATGCAAATATTAATGGAAAATTTTTTTAAAGTTATACATAACATGTATGGCCAGGCAAAATCGTGTGTAATAAAAGATAACGAAGAGTCCTCCCTATTTCAATGTAATATCGGGGTTAGACAAGGAGAAAACCTTTCACCCATGCTGTTTGCCCTCTTTCTCAACGATTTCAGTAACTTTCTAAAATGCAAATGTCATGGCTTGGATTTAATGCCAAAAAAAGCTCAACAAACATGCCAAACAAAGTGAAATCCAAGTGTACATTAAACTTTTCACGTTACTCTATGCAGACGACACCTTGATCTTAGCTAAATCACCGGGTGACTTGCAGAATGCGTTAAATGCACTATCTGAATATTGTTACAACTGGTCATTACATGTTTATTCAGACAAGACAAAAATTGTTATCTTCTCTAGAGGTAAACTTAGGAAACTACCTTCTTTTTATTTCAACAATAGCGAATTATCTGTAGTAGATGATGACGTATATTTAGGCACAACATTCAATTATAATAATACATTTAAAAAAGCGCAGATGAAACAGTTGAATCAAGCCAAAAGAGCTATGTATAGTTTGTTATTAAAATCACAATCATTGGATCTACCTATTGATATACTGTTAGAATTATTTGACCAACTTGTCATTCCAGTTCTTCTCTATGCAGCGAAATCTGGGGGTTTGAAGTTATACGTGATCTCGAAATATTTCATGTCAAGTTTTGTAAACAGATTTTGAAATTACATAAGTCAACGGCAAATTATATGGTGTTAGGCGAGCTAGGTAGATACAGTCTTGACAAATATATTATCAATAGAATGATCAATTTTTGGAATAATTTAGAACACTCTGGAGAAAACAAACTTTCGGGAATGATATATAGAGTTTTGAAAGTTTTGTATAATGAAAATGTATATCAGTCTTTGTGGCTGAAAAAGAATAAAAACTACCATTGATATGTTGGGAATGTCAGATCTGAGGTTTAAATGCGAAACGACAAATAGTACTTGGATAAAATGTTCAATTGATCAACGTTTGAAAGATTGTTTGTCTCAAAACTGGTACTCTGCTATGTATAATAATCCTCAATGAATTAACTATAGCATCTTTAAAAATTCTCTTCAATTAGAAAAAAATTAATTACTGATCTTCCTAACAAATATCGAATACGTTTTTGTAGATTCCGCTTCCAAAATCATCGTCTTCCTATAGTTACAGGGAGATATGAGAATGTTAAGAGAAGTAATAGAGTATGCAATCTTTGTCAAACACAACTAACTGGAGATGAATTCCATTATTTGTTTGTTTGTCCGGCTCTTTCCACGGAGAGAAAATTGTATCTAGACAGTAACTTCACAAAAAGGCCAAGTACTTTCAAAATGGAAAAATTATTTAATACAACCAACTTAGGCACACTTTTAAATCTGGCTAAATATTGCAATACCATAATGCTTCATTTTTAATCTTTTTTAGTCATGTAATTAATCAAAATAGTTTGACTAATCATCAAGCAATTTTTTTTGTAATACTTTGTCGTGTATATAATGTACAAAATTTTACAATTATTGTTACTTTTTGTTTTCTGTTGCTGCTGGTGCCATGTTACGCATCATTGTTTTACTGTCAAAGTTCACCTTCAGATGTATTAATATGACAAATAATTTCACATTATTTCTTATCTAAGGTTATACAAATTGATTTTCGATATACATAATTTTTTCCTCTATGTGTAAATATGTTTTATACTTCAGTGTAAATATGTTTCATCATATTACTGTGCAAATAAGTTTCAAACTGGATTAAGTGTAAATATGTGTAATAGTGTAAAAGTGTTTAAAAAAATCTGCATCAAAGTGTAAATATGTTTCAAGTTAATAATAAAGTTGAAATTGCGTTCTCCAATACCCTAATGGGGTGACATGAAAATAAAATTACTGTCATTACTGTAACAATTCACAAGCGCGCAAACATCTTGCTAGTTGTTTGTTTCATACACAGTTTTAGGGGCTTCCCCTTTTCAGCGCTGGGATGTGATTGCCGAGTCAACTTCCAAGACAAGTTGAAGCCGGGTAATTTTGTGCAGTTTGTGCTTGCTCTGCTTGATTGTATAGATGATGATAATTATATTGGATGGCCTTGATTCATGGAATACCAGGGAATATTGCACTCGTTAGGGTCAATATTGCACTCATCTTCGATTCGTGCAATATTGGCCCTAACTCGTGCAACATTCCCTGGTATCCCATTCATAGCTATCCAATATAATATAAATATGGTTTGTTACAACAAAAAAAAATTGTAGCGCGTCATTTCGGAG
This sequence comes from Diadema setosum, assembly GCA_033980235.1. NCBI lineage: Eukaryota > Metazoa > Echinodermata > Echinoidea > Diadematoida > Diadematidae > Diadema > Diadema setosum. The sequence goes on from JAWLSL010000024.1 coordinate 126,437, forward strand.
GCTCGTTATTCATACAGTTTGTCAGTCTTAAAGTTGATAGAGCTCGTATAATCATGCAGCTTTTTTATTCGGTAAATGAAAGGAATCTCCGAAGGTTAATCGAAAGGTTTATTAATTGGATCATGAAAAATCAGGTTCGCTTATCCAAATGTGGAGAAACAAGTTAACAACCAAATCCTCCAAATTTCAAAACCTCATGATAACCGTTTTCACCTAAACGAATATCAGGCCCATTACACTTTTAGAAGAACGGACCTAGAAATAATGAACCTCAATATCTAATTTTCGGACTAACAAACTTTCGGAATAAGAACATTTTTAATAAGAACCCTCCTGAATTAACTACGAACATTTTTTTTTTTATATTCATTTTCGGAATAAGAAACCTTTGGACATTCGGAGTAACGAATCTTTGGAAGAGCGAACGTATCAAAGTGCAACCTTAAACCTATTCTTAATCATTACTTTTTAGCATGTGTTTTCAAAGTAAGCACAAACAAATTGACGATCTCTCTGTCTCTTAAATGTAAAATGAAAAAAAAAATCTTGGAAAGAATTAGAAATTAACATTGCTTTTCATTGATGAGTATAAAAAAAATCACCATGTCATGATAAGCGGAGGATTTGCGTGTTTTCATCAGAAAATAATTGTATACTGCATTTTTTTCTGTTCGCCTGTGACGGCATTTCGATGAATAAAAGAATAAACAAACAAACAAAAAAAAAAAAAAAAACTTCTCCAGAGGAATTTGGTATAATGGGAGTGCACTGGCAATTCTTTACTCTGTGTGTTGGAGCTCGATCCCTTCTGTTTTTTTTTTCTCATTTTCATTCAACTGCTTCCACGTCCTTTTGAAACTTTTTCGTTTCTTCTTCAACACATGCCCATTACAGACTTCTTCCGTCATTATCCCGAATGTCATTGCGCAGCACTTTTCGGATTAGTTTTGTCTTGTTTTGTTTTGTTTTCTGTTTGGTCACAGCATGTTGAGGCTACTCAGGGAACGAGAGAGAAATCGTCGTGAAGAGAAAAATAGGAATGAATTAAGGCATTTAATATCATGACAATTACAGCGAACGTCCGTCATGAAGACAAAAACCGGATGCGTTCTGTTTGAGACGGCAGCTACCATACTCAAAAGATAAACACTTGGAGCATCTGTCACTAAAAAGTGGCACTGTTCTTATTTCTCCTACTATGTAATCCATTGACTTATTCTACCAACGAACATCCGTGACCGAAACCTTTTCCGTTTGTTATTACAGGTAAATTGAGTGCTGAACGTTATTCACTTTTGGGTATGAGCGACTCGGTGATTTGATAACATCTTTAAGTAACATTAACTTAATGTGCAGTGATACATTTGTAATTATCAGAAATTTCCTTTCTCGGACAGAACGTCCGTGAGCGAAACTTTCAGAACCTGTAACAGTACAAATTGTCTCTAGAACCTCATCAGAAAGAAATTTCAATGCACAGAAATTACTGATTACGCAAAATTCCATTTTCCTATAACGTTGTTTTCAGTGTTAAGCTGTTTTTGTATAATTAGAGGGAAAACAAGCGTAAAATTGTGAGTAAATTTTCAACTGTTTGTTCATCATGATCACATAACGCATTAAAAACTCTGAAACTACTGCTTTAAACTTATTGTTTACTTTGTAAAAGTTTATTTATCGCTATTGGAGCCAAAAGTTTTAAAGAATACAGGACACTTTCGGAACAAGTTATCCCTATCGGTGGGATTGCATACGTCACGGACATTCGCTGGAATTGTCACGGACGTTCGTTCTACTACTAGGGTCATGTTCCAGGACGGATAAATAATCGGCAGAGAGTACCTAGCCTTCCTGACTCTTTCAAAAATTTGAAAAGGTATTGTCAATGCAAATTATAAGAAATCTGACATCCTTACAACATATGTATTGCTCAGAGGGGGATCAGGAGGTGAATTTTCAGAGAAAATATTAATTATTTGCTTGGTTTGCGGTGAATTGCATGATCCAAAAACTGCGAACGAGCCTCAGTTCGCTCCAAAAATGACATGCAGCTCCTCGGCTAGAGAGCCAAAGGTAAAATGTACCTTCGCCATCAAAGCAAGACGGTGTCCCACTCGAAAACGTTTTAATCATCACGGACGTTCTTTTTTTCTCGGAGGTTCGTCTAAAAATATAATTTCGGTTCCTATTTGACAAAGGATGGACAGAAACTCAAAACAAACATATTATGTGGCTAGATCTTAGTTGATTTCGACTCAGAACAATATCGCCAATAACGTTTAAAGGGATGGTACAGTACTGGTGGAGATGAAAATTGGGCTTTTAATTTTTTGCGAGATACCAAGAAAACACTTATGATATAGTACAGAGTATACCATTCTAAGAGGAATTAAAAGTTTATTTGATGAAAATCGGGTTTAGAATGACTGAAACATCCAAAAACAAAGCAAAACAAAGCGATCGTAATAAAGTGTGCGTCCCACACTTTATCAGAATTGCTCTTTTTTGGATATCTCAGCCATTTCAATACCAATTTTCATCAAATAAACATTGAATTCCTCATAGAATTACATGCTCTTTCATATTTCATAAGAGATTTCTCATTATCTCACCAAAAAAAAAAAAATGTTAGAAACCTGAAATTAGGTCTCAACCAAAACTATACGATCCCTTTAATGGGCTACGATCTTTACTAGAAAATAGCCGATGCACGTCCGTGACGAAAATTGAGTATAATTTTGCATTAAAGAATGTTACGTCACATGTACAGCCAGCAGACGTACAATTTTTGCAGGATATGTTCATTAGGTGGAACACCAAGTTTTAGTATACATTGCAGTTGGGACAACAAAGTAGAATTTGCAGCAGCGATAGAAATAAAAGCATCACGGACGTTCGTCTGTTTAGGGCTTTGATATTTCAATAAATTGCTCTCTGTAATTTTATACGTGCTCATAAAGTTCTTATAATTTTGTGGTACATACCCATGATATGTCAGATCCAGAACATGGTCAGATATTAGATGCCACGTACCATAAAAAAGGCACATCATTAGTTTGAAAAACAACAATTATTGTGAAAATAACATTTTTACCGTATTTTTACGCTTTAAGTCCTTGTCAAATGAAAAATGTCAGGCAAAAGTCAACCAAACCATTCATTTCCTGAAAGTAAATTTACCCATCTTTGAGATGACATGAAAAAATCTGGTTTCTTAGATCATCCTGGCGTGTTCTAAGAGAAAGAATGTCATAAAGTGCGAAAATTGGCAATTGTACATCGTTCAAAATTCTCACCCATTGTATTATGTGCAGTTAGACCACTGTTTTTTTTTTTTTCCATGGGGAAACAGCAGACTCCTGGCCATCTGTAGACCGAGTGTAGTTACTGCTTTTTTTCGTGGAGAAACTACCCAGAATCAAGGGTGAGTCACCGCAGTAACTACATTTTCCTAAATAACATTTAAAAAATAACGGGAACATAATTTTTTCCTAGGTATTGTTAGACAACTAGGTATGGTGCATAATCATACCACAAAATTATTTTTTAATGTTTCTGTGTTTTTAAAAAATCTGCAAAAAGCACAAAATCGCATTTATCTCAGCTCAGCAGGGGCGGGCAGACCTATGCATTCATTGCTCATTCAGTTTCAAGCTGCCTTCACGACTGTGCACATGCTCCTTTGGAACAATAATTATTTGAAGAACACCGACATTGTTCAATGCATGAAACACACGTGTGCATGTACGTACACACATAGGCCTACATGTGTATGTAAGTTCCCGGTACTTATAGATGTATGCAACGATGATACATGTACATGTAGGCAATGCAAACAAATTTGGATAACCTGTCTACAGCCAGGGCTCCACACTAACTTTTATTTTTGGTGGCCACCAAAATCATTATCTTTTCGTGGCCCGAAAAAAAAAAATCGAGAACTTCATAAAAAAAACCTAGATCGGTCCTAGTAAACATAGAAAAATAACGATTAAGTACTACTGAAGTGATACAGGTATCCATCTCTAAAATAAATGAATAGAAAATTCAATCATGTTACCGTAATTCTGAGTTCTAAGATTTAGCAAATACGCTTATAGATTATCATAAAAGTTGATGCCTATTCAAGTGGTCAAAACGTAAGTTTGAAATGATAAAGTGGAAGGATTTGCAGACATTTGTAAACATCCGACATTTGGCATTGTAAAGAGCCGAAAGTTACCGTTATTCATTTCCGATTGTAAAACCTATCATCTAACATTTACTTGTAGTTTTACACCTTACGGATCCGAATGTTACCGTGAATCATTTTCAAATGTAAAAGCAAACAACTGACATTTATTTTAGCATCTTACGGAGCTGAATGTTATCCTTATTCATTTTCGGACGTGAAAGCAAACATCTGCTATTTACTCTAGCATCTAACTGAGCTGATTGATACCGTTAATCATTTCCAAATGTAAAAGCAACAATCTGTTATTTATTTTAGCATCGTACGGAGCAGAATATTAACCATTATTCATTTCCAAATTCAAGAACAAACATCCGACAGTTATTTTATTATCGTACGGAGCCTAATGTTATTGCTGTCCACTTCAGAAACTGAAGTGAATCATCTGGCAATTATTTTAGCATTGTACGGAGCCGAATTTTATTTTTTTTTTTATTTTTGAACGTCAAGGCAGACATCAGACATTTACTTTACCATCAAACGCAGCTGAATGTTACTGTTATTCATTTCGAAATATAATAGCAAATATCAGACATTTATTTTAGCATCGTATGGAGCAGAATATTACTGCTTGTCACTTTGGAACGTAAAAGCAATCACCGGACTTTTGTTTTAGCATCTTCCGAAGCTGTATGTTATTGCTATTCACTTTCAAAAGTGAAAGCAAACATCCGACATCGATTTAATCATCGTACGGATTTGAATATTATTGTTATTCATTTCCAAACGTCAAAGGGATCATTCGACATTTATTTTAGCATCTTTTGGAGCTGAATGTTATTTGCTATTTACTAGTGAGAGTAGATTCTAGTGAGAGTAAAAACTGACAGTTTGCCACGGGATTTCTTTCAATTATTGTTGAACGAATCCGCAGGCGAAAAAAAAAGTAAATGTGACCCGCGACAACGGTTTCAGGCAAAAGTCGCAAGAGCAAATTCCCTCCTAGGCGGGGTACAAAGATTTTGACCATTATTTTTGTCGATTTAGGTTTTTTGCAGAAATCGAATCTTTGATATGTTTTCTACATCTACACTAAATTTCATAGCATAAGACTAAGCTTTTCCTATCGAAAATGGAATTTTAAGCACTCTATGTTGGATCGCACTTGTCAGTTTCGAGCTTCTTTCGAACGCCGCGCCAATATCCCCAGCGTTGCTACGGCGCATTGTCTCGCATGCGATTGGCTGGTGCGTCGCATACATTTACATAATTCGGCTTCGGAGACACCAGTTGCAGCGTGTGGGGAATGCTTTGTCCACGCGTGCACGATTACATGCTCCATTGTTCTTGCTATAGTGGTTGATACGCTCGCTCTATAGTGCGTGCTCTTCGTTTGGCTTTCTGTCCAAACTATTCTACCGCAATGTCCGACAACCGTGGAAGTGAAACAAAAATCGTGTAGCATGACATAACCGTGTGAAAAGAAAACTAAATATTCTCAAATTTGTCTACTTGTACATGTAGTAAAGATTAAGACAGCAAACTGACTCAATGGAAGGCAGATAAGAGGAAAGGAGCGGTCACATATGACCAATATTATATTCAAATACTACACGTCAAAATCGCACCAAACTAACGAGTCGTGTTTTTTTATTTTTTTATTTAAGCATGACCCTTGCCAGCACTAGCAATTCTGCTTTCAAAAGGGTCGCCAATGATAAAGACAAATCAGCCACGATGAAAACGCGATTTGTAAATGTGTGGATTCGCCACAGCTCCTGTTACATATTTCTATGCACACAGTCATGGCTTGTGGATGCCATTGCGTACTACATGCACCATACACGTCATGTACATGTACACCATACGTGCAATTATCGTATTCGCCATCTTGAAAGACGTACTGGTAAACAAACCCGAGCGAAACGCATTGTTTTTCGGCTCCACACGCTGAGCTCCGAGGAAGGTGCCCGGGAAATTTGACTCTCTCAGTGAGCCAATCAGAAGGCGATGTGGTTGCTAGAGGCGGGGCTTAACATCGATTGGCACCATCGTACGGATGGGTGATTCTCCCCTCGCATCGCCGCTCGGACATTGTCTTTGAGAAAGAGGTGAATCTTCAAAGCCTGTTTTCTCGCAATTTTGTCAGGCTAACAACTAAAAAAGTGCATTGTATTTCTCTTTCTACGCCCACTTATGGTGCCGAAGAATACAAGTGTTTTATATCAATGCAAAGCTTAGGAAATGGGCAATGTGATTCAGTGAAAAAATGAATTTTCAAAATTCCCGACTTTTGCCTGAAACCGTTGTCGCCGGTCACAAATGTTTGATGCCTTTCAAACTTAGCTGTAGCATATTTCTCCCCGTGTCCCATTTCTCCCCGGTCTCCCCCGTGCTTTATTTCAGGAGAAGGCACGAAAAGCGCGTATTGCGAGAAAGGTGTCAGAAACATGAAGAAAAGAAAAATCTCTGTCACTTTTACCTCGTCCTCTTGCATTTCTACGACTAAATTTTTATCAATGACATTTTTATCTCTGGCATTTTGACCACTGACATTTCGACCACTGACAACTTTACCTCTGACATTTTTACCACTGACATAATTATTTACCTCTGACATTTTTACCTCTGCCATTTTTACATCCGCCATTTTTACCTGTGCCATTTCACCTCTGCCATTTTTACCTCTGCCATTTTTACCTCTGCCAGTTTTATCTCTGACATTTTTACCTCTGACATTATTACACCGAACCCGTAGCTGAATCTTACCGTTATACATTTCCAAAAGTATAAGCAAACATCAGATATTTATTTTAGTATCATACGGAGTCGAATATTACCATCAATCATTTTCAAAATGAAAAGCAAATATCTGACATTTATTTTAGCATCTTACGGAGCCGATTGTTACCGCTATCCATTTCAAAAAGTAAAGGCGAACATCCGACTTCTTTTGGTGGCCCGCTCGGGCCACCAAAATCTTAATTTCTGAAATTTTGGTGGCCCCACGCGCGTTTTTGGTGGTCCCGGGCCACCGGGCCACCGTTAGTGTCGAGCCCTGCTATAGCGGCCACCTGTCTATAACGGCCACTTTTTCGTCTCAATTCAATTCAATTCAATTCAATTCAAAAAAAATGAAACTGCAACATACGCCATCGTGGACACAAGCAAACTGAATTCCAGGATGTAGGAGTAGTAAGACGCACCCTGGAATGATACAGCGAAGAATTGGGTACATATGCTGGAAAAAATGTAGTTCAATATTTGATAACATCTGTTCTGTTTAATAACATCTGAGGAGGACTTATATTTGACAGATAATTTTACTCAATACTAAAAAATGATTGATATGTAATTGATTAATGCATGTAAAAGAGAGAAAGATGATGACTTAATTGAGATAATGAAACATACCTAATTCGGTTGTATGTTATAGGATTTAAATAAAATAATTTCAATTTATTCTGAAAAGAATTCAAAATTACTCTCTGATATTTAACATTTGTGAATTACAACCATTTAAAGAGATATATTGCTTCCTGTTCATGAGGTAGCTCTTGAACCACTCCAAGGCCTTCCCATGCGCTCCGTAATGATGTAATTTATTAAGTAAAATATCATGATTAATGGTGTCGAAGGCCTTGGAGAAGTCCATGAACAAACCTATTAGATGTGAAGATCCGTCAATAGCATGTGCCACTTTTCCCACAAAACTTGATAATGCATGTATAGTGCTATGTTTTTTCCTTAATCCGAACTGAGAATTTGAAAGTATATTATTAAATTTTAAAAAAGTAATAGTTCTTTTATAAACAATTTTTCAAGAATTGTGGACAATATACATAAAGAAATCGGTCAGTAATTACTGACATCCAATTTGTCACCTTTTTTAAACAAGGGATGACTTTTGCTATTTACATACTTTCGGGGACAATGCCATTAAAAAGAGATAAATTGAATATGTGAGATACAGGATCCGGAATTGAAGATATTACCCCCTTCAAAAGAAAATTACTGATGTCATCGTGTCTAGCACTTTTTTAAAACTAACATCAGAAACGATGTTGATTATCTCTTGATTATATGTTGGTCTAAGAAACATTGAACTAGAATTTGGTGGACCTAAAAATGCAGAAAAAATGTTTCGTTGAAGGTGGAGTATTGCTTGCAAGATTTTCCCCGATTGAAGAAAATTGATTATTCAAAATATTACAAATTTGATGAGAATCCTCAATGGTTTCATCATCAAATCTAATTTTAGTAATATTAGATTTATCATTTGATATATTCATTGCTTGCTTTAAGACTTTCCATGTGTTTTGCATATCATGTCTATAAAATTGTAACTGCTTAATATGATATTTTTTCTTCTCTATGAGTATAATTTTCATCAAAGTATTTCTATATATTTAAATTTTGATTGCTCAGTAGGGGTCATTTTGAATTTATAATATACATTATTCTTTCTGTTTATTGAACGCAAGTGTAATTTAGAGATCCATGGGAGCCTGGTTATTTTTTTTTTTGTAATTAGATGTGTTTTGTCTATGTTTTGGAATATGGATATCGAACAGACGAAGAAAAATCTGCTAAAAATATTCAAAAGACAAATTAGCATCATTTGTATCAAAATACAAGACCAGTTTGTCGCGTCTAAGCTAGCACCTAAACTGGCTATATTTTCATGTGTGGTTCTTCTTCTTAATGAACAACCATATCTATCAATATTATCATTTAAAGAAAAACTAGTAGAAATTGGGAAATGGTCTGTAATATCACAAAGTAGTATAGGGGAATCGGGAAGAGGAAAAATATTGCAAAAAATATTATCAATAAGGGAGACGGATTCATTTACTATACGTGTGGGTTTAGATATCAAAGGCAAAAAAAGATTCCTGAAGCAGATAAAAGTATTTCAAAAAAAAAATCCTGTGACATATCTTTTTGTTTTAATAAATCTATACTGAAATCTCCCATTATGAAACTTTTTAAACAAAAATTGGGACTTCACCAAATACGATAAATAATCTAAGAATGATTTAATGTTTGCATTTGAAGGGCTATATACTACTCCTATGATAATATGTGACCCGCTACAACAAAATGGTCCTAAAGTCGCACACGGTCGAAGCCGTGAAAATCGAGTTTGAAGTCAGAGCATCAAAATTGGTCAAAACTTACGATTTTCTGAATTTGACATATTATTAGAGTCTCACATGTCTTCTATCATCTGTCGAAATTTTGAAGCAAAATTATGAAAGGAAAGACCAGAAAATAGCGTTTTTCTGGGCCATGTTTTTTTTTTTTTTTGGCGTTTCATCGAAGTAGAAACTGGTTCGAACATTTGGATTGAGCCCCACACATAGGCTCCGCCCCTAACAACGACCAGAATGATCTCATTGGTCAGATTGCTGCTTGCCGCTAACCGAAGCGTGACGCTCGCACACTGCACAGTAGAATGGTGCGTGCGGGCGGGATGCGTTATGCCCAGCCGCTTCTCCTGGCATCCTGGTCACTGATTGGTCGGTGAGGAGACCGCCGACGCTGTGTTTGAATGAGCATTGCGGGGGTTGCTAGGGCTTACCTTCTATTGTCCGGAGGTGAATACTGACTTGCGTGTCCCTTGGTCGTGATTGCGTCGCAAGGAGAACTTTTAGGGCGCTTTTCTCGAAACAGTGATTTCCCAGACGTCTTGACATGCTCTCTTTTAAACAGCGATATCTCCGCAGCCGATTATTTTCATAAGATGTGTTATATATCAATTTAAAGCAGAAAGATTAGGGAATCGTGTCATGCAATTTTCAAATAATCGACCTCGCCCGACTTTAGAATCATTTTGTTGTAGCGGGTCACATATTTTTACTGCCAGGAAGAGTTATTTCAATAAAAAGAGATCCAATCGAATCAGTCATGCTGTTAAGCTCATTGCGAACTACATAATCATAAATTATTATTATTTTTTTTTGTGAAACGCACAACGCAACGCTCCCACCCATCCTATTTTGCCTGTTGTTAACTACAAGATCATATCCGTCGAGAGCGTATGGAAGACTTGAATCGTGGGAAAGCCAGGTTACGGTTAAACCTATTGCTGAGAGTATTTGCCTGACGGGATTATTCAAAAGAAACCGCAATTCTTCAAAATGTTTATGAATACTCCTGATATTAAAATGTATAAGAGAAAAAGTGGTACCATCATACTCCTTAACATCATTATTAAACTCGTTGTGAGTGAAATATTCAGAAGATGGACTTTGGAATTGGTTTTCTATTTCAAAATCATAATCAAATTCTTGCGACAATGAATTAAAACTTTCTGAAACATAATTTTCAAAAGAAGTGTCATTTTGAGTGATATTTGCTTCACGTTCTGCCAACGAAGGCCCTACCATATCAAAAAAGTCATCATCATTGACTGACTTGAATGCTGTGTCAATAGTATTGTGTATCAAAGGGTGAACGTGATGTGCGTTGCTTGTGTCCACGAAGGCACCTGTAGAGGGCAGTACTGAGGATTTTGACATCTTGAATGTCTGTGATGTACGGAACTTGATTAAAAAATGCACAGTCTAATTGGAGCCAGAGTCAACGGATACAAAACAAACTATGCAAGTATGTCAGAACATTATCGGCAAGTGACATGAAAGGTGGCTCCAGATGTCCTGTGGGTACCAAGGAAATTACACAATTATAAAAAGATTAGAAGTGATGATTTAACACAAGTTCTTTGCTTTGGCAAACTCACGCAGATGTTTAAATTTGTGGGTAACAATAAACCCTCTTGTTTGATTTATACAGCGCAAGGATCTTGGAGGGAGAACAAAATATTCACTGTGGTTACAAAACTTCGGCATTCTGCATTCCAAATGACCATGTATGAGCATAAGGTTCAAGTAACATATTTAAAGCTACCAATTCTTAACCTTCATGTGGGAAGACGATGACCGGGGAGAATAACATTGTGTACGCTGAGTGTATGAATGCATCTGAATGAGGACTGTTACATAAGTGGCGTAATTCATGCTGACATGCTACATGTGTGCACGGAATGCAAACCTATAACTCTAGCATCTGTGTAGGAAGGTAAGTGGAGTCCAAACCAAAACAAAGTACAATGTATAAGTAGAGATAAAGGCGTATGTTGCGACACGGATTGTCGCCCCTACACGGATTGTCGCCTCCTGCTCGGGGCGACAATCCGTGACGGGCTTTGGCGGCACGGATTGTCGCCCCGTCACGGATTGTCGCCCGCCCTCGAAGCACATTTTGCTGGGTAATATCGTTCTGGACACAATCACTGAAATACTAACACATAACTTACATGGCTACATCCATGCTAACATGCCATGTAAGTCATGGTCATGGTGACTTCAAGGAAGTGTGTATGTACGCGTGCACATGATAATTTAGTGTCCGTTTGTGCGTGTGTGTGTGTGTGTGTGTGTGTGTGATGAAAGAATGTGTTTATTATGTCAGTTTTTTGCGTATGTGTTTTTTAGCTGCGCATGGGGAGGGATACCTAGTAAGCTGTTGCTGGCATAAACGTTGATATTGATTTTATCAGCAGCTTTGAATTTGATGAGTTTGTTTGGCAGATTTGTATATGAATTCGGAGTGGAGCTTGCGTGCGGGCGGATGCTGCTTTTCTGCATACGGTCCATTATGTCTTATTCATCAACATTGGGAAATCGTTTCATCAGGAAGGAATGTGATATCGGTTCGGGTGTGCGTCGGTATGTGGGAAGGGGGTTACATTTCGTTATTGCAAAATTTGTTATTCTGAAGGTTCATTCTTCCGAAGGTTCGTTATTCCGAATTTCATTTTTGGATCAACGAACCTCTAGGTATAGGGAATTGCGTGTTTCGGATAAAGGAAGGCTCGGAAAAAACGAAACTTCGGAATAACGAACCTTCGTGTGTGTGTGTGTGTGTGTGTGTGTGTGTGTGTGTGTATGTATTTGGGTTGGTGAATGTGGGTGTGGGATGATTTAGGTTTTGTTTAATCAGGGGTTGGTGGGTTGGGGATTGGATTTGAAGAAGGATAGTTATAAATGGTATGAGAGATGTTGGTAGGATTTAATATTTAGGATAGATGTAGGCCCTAGATTTGTTTCGGTTGGGGAGGGGAGGGGGTGGTCGGGTTTTTTTTTATGACTGATTTCATTCTAGATTTGTGTAATGCATTTGTGTTTTTTTTATGTATATGCCCTTGTAAGTAAGAAGGTGTCACATGATCCAAACCAATATATTCAAGGAATATAGGTTTGGTAGGGCCCTACATGTCAAAACTTTCCCGTGAAGAAATTATTAGTAGGGTTGGTCTATAATCGAGTTATCTATGTTGAAGTAAGATTATTTGTGGTATAAATTGACAAATGGATTTGTTTGTGTTTCGAATTGCCATTTGTAACTTTTTTTTTTGTCATGTTACACCCAGGATGGGTCGATTTAAGAATGATTTGAATGAAATCAATAAATATCAAGGAAAACACGTGTTGAGTTGGTTTATTTGCATTATGAGGATTTGTTTGAGTGTTTGTTGGTGTTTGTTTGTATTACGTATGTATTAGCGGTGTGCAATGGCAGTTCGTTTGTGCTAAAATCTACTGACGATTGACAAATTTTTTACGGCGTGTGGAAATTATTCGCTCATGCATAAAGCATGCCAAACCTATTCTGGGACAAAGAATAGTAGTATGGACGTTCTAGTTTATAAGACTGATGGAAGAAAATGATTGCAGTGAAAAATGAACAAAGACAAATAGCATTTGGGGAGGGTACCTCCCTCGTATGGACTTTCTCTCGGTCTCTCTCTCGCCTAGCCCGCCTCACCGCTGATATTGGTTGACACACCCATACTATTTTTAGATCAGCGCTGGTGTGAATTCTTTAAACAAGTGCTCATACACTCTGAAGGCGTTTGTATTGCCGCAGGTGCGCCACTATATTCCACATACACACGTAAGCATACAGGCACACGTATACACACAGACAAACAAACCATTACCACTATACAATCACCACACATGCACAGTTTTTACATATTATATTATTATACTCCAAACACACACACATACACACACACACACACACACACACAACAAATCATACACATCACATATCATGCAGCTCACAATACACACACACACACACACAAACACGCACACACACACACACACACACATACGCATAACTTACAACCCATCCCACCAAAGCTTAACACCGGAGGAACCACCCCGAGCCCGGGGCGATAATCCGTGACGGGGCGACAATTCGTGTCGCAACATTTTTTTTTTTTTTTTTTTTTTGCCAACACGGATTGTCGCCTTCGAGGTCAAAAACTGGGAACTGCACAAGCGTCACGGATTGTCGCCAGGCGACAATCCGTGACGGGGGCGACAATCCGTGCCGCCACCGCCCGTCATGGATTGTCGCCCCGAGCAGGAGGCGACAATCCGTGTAGGGGTGACAATCCGTGTCGCAACAGGCGTACTTGATGCTCACACTCCACCAAAACTATTGTCCTTTCGTACATACAACACACCTGCCAAGTTATACTCAAGCTATACAAAGCTTATTATATCTTGCAAATACTTTTGTAGTATTATCAACATCCCAACATAAAAAATGAAATACAATTCTGCAATTAATATCAATGTAATGTTTCTTTGAGTCAGATATCGGAGGAAAAGTGAAAAATATATTTCGTTAAGAATGAAAATGATAAAGAGGGAAAACAATATGGCCATGATCAACTATATCGAAAAATGAGATTACTGTACATGACAGGTAGATTACTTTGTGTATCTTGCCCAGCTCTCAGGTAATCCTTTATTTCTGACTTTTTTCCGAGCTGGATTTGTGTGCCAAATATCTTGATTCTTGATCTTGGTTGACGGGGTCGGTGCTCGAACGCGTTGAGGAGCCGGTCTCTGTCGAATATCCGAGCGTAACGTACAATGATGGCAGGCGGCTGGGGGTCCGAGGTGCTCCCGGCAGTGCCTCGCTTCGGTTGTTGCAGTCGATGGACAGCCACGAGCGGAATCCGCATAGCATCCTGCTGGGAGATTTTCAGGAAATGGCAGAAGACGTCACTCACTGTTTCATGGATATCTTCGTTTGGTTTGCACGACACCCGTAGATGAGAAGATTTTGCTTTCTGTCGTGTATTCGATAAGGGTGAGTTTTTCGTCAAGCTCAGCAATTTTTCTGTCGATGTAGATTCGCATACGTGGAATGGCGTCATTTTCAACATCATGCAGTCGATCAGATGCATCCGTCAATACAATCTCCAATTCACAGACGGTTTGCTTCGTTCTTTCAAGTTCATGTTTATAGCTGTAATGTCGTTGATAACAGAAACCAGTTTCGTGTTTACTTGCGTGGTAAAGTTCATGAACATGCTCTTCATTTCTTTCATGAACGAGGACAGTTCAGGTGGGACTAGGAGGGCAGCGACCGGCTCGCCACTGGCCTCTATCAGCGAAACATCGCTGGCACTGGACGTAGTGGACACGACGGCGAGATTGCAGGCTCCTCCTGTAGGTGTCTGTGTCACTGTGGCGCCAATTGTAGAAGCTTGCTTTAGCCTTACCTTGAGTTGCCTCCTTTCTCGAAATGGTCGTATTGGACGCCTTTTTGATGGTTGTGTGAGGTCGAAGATTGTAGTCTTTTTTCCTCACATCCATATTGCGGGTACTTGTGAAGAAATTTAGTGTAATTCCACCAAAATCTTGAGCATATTCGGGAGCTTCCTGAAATGCGTTGCCGCTTCTCTGACATCACGTGATTCCGAGTGAGTCTCTCATGGGTGGTCGCTATAGACAGGTTTGACTGTACTCCAATTTACACCCTCACCTGCATCACCCCCACATTACGCTTGCGAACCCCTCACACTCACCCAACTGACATCTAACACAACAGGTACACCTCACCGCCTTAAAAGGTAACCAGTGTGTTTTATTTAATACGGTTCGACCTATTTTGTTGGTGTATTTATTTCGAATGATTTCATTGCAGTCATTATAGGGCGTACCGCTATTATTACTTACTTATAATATACTGCTACTACTGTTCCATTTTTTTTTCACTGCCAATATAGCTATGTCATAATATTGCCGCTCTGTTGTAGTGACTGTCACTATCTTTATTGCTATCTTTATTCCCTTTAATTTTCTTTTGGCTTCTTTTTTTTTTCATTTTCTACTTTGCTTTGGTTTTACCTTAGTCTGTTCAAATGCATGCAAATTACTTGTTGTTGTTGTTGTTGTTGTTGTTTTTTTTTGCTTACTTCCCAAGTCCTTGAAAAAGATCGTTAACTCGGTCGAAAGCTCGGGAGAATTAAAGGCTAAGTGAACATACTGCCACGCCTGTGAGCAGTCATTCCTCCGTGACACCAATACATAAAAAATTATGCAGCACCTACCACGAACGAGGCCGAACCCACTACACGTATATATATATATATATATATATATATATATATATATATCAGGTGATTTAATATTCACTTGTAATTGTTCGTGTAATTAGTTTCCAAGTAAAATGGTATGTTGGAATCGAATAGTATTTAATTGAAGCTAATCCATAAGGTCCATATTTGTAATCTTTGTGTTTAATGTGGTGAAAACAGCTGTAATTTTTGTAATTTATGTACATGTAACTATGAATGATGTGCAATGCTTTGTACCATTCTTGTTTTGACATAATAAACAGACATTTATGTATCTATCTATCTATCTATGAGAGGTAAAATTGTATCTACACGTTATCGTGAAAGATGACGTCAGTGAGAAACCAGAACATAAGAAAACAAAACAAAAAAGCCCCCAAGACAACGTAATACTCAAGATGCCCAAATAAAGCTTAAGTGACACGGCAAGGACAAACCAGATAGTTATAAAAGGATCGCGGATTAACTTTGTTTTCCTGTCTCCGAATCACTTCACCTGCGCTCATATGTACGTGTTCACAACATTTTACAATAACAGTGCATAAACCTCTGCCAAGAACGTTACATACTTACGATGGCACGTTACTTCTGCGATGTTTCTAGATGAGCACACGGTAGAGGTTGAAGAACACTCCTGTAGAATCCGCACGTCTGAGACATATGCAGGAGTTGATTTAAAGAAAGAATAAGGAAAGTACACCAACCTAAATTTCTCAATAAGGAGAGTATGGGCAGCCTTTTTTTCTTTCTAATGGATTGAAACGCCAACAAAAATTGTATTCATTTTCATCATCATTGATAAACAACCATTCTTGAATTGTCATGCATCCTTACGGAATACTGACTTTGAACAGGCAGCTGAAATTGCTAAAAGAGCAACTGCAAAAATAGAGAGTTTTTTGTGCAAAATTGTATATCCTGGGAGTAGATGCATCCACCCAGATTTTGTCGTGATACGAGAAAACCCATCGTTAGGAGTTCTTTTGCACCTTTTCCCAGGAACACTATGTGAGGCATGGTTGCAGTCGGCTTGCTATGGCAAGAAAAAAAAAAGGGGGGGGGGTTGATCGCTGCATTTTATGGTACAAATGTCTCATTACCTCTGCCAAGGGAGGAGGTTATATTTCGTTACCGTTGGTTTGTTGGTTTGTTTGTTATATTGTTAGTTTGTCTGTGTGCAATATAATTCAAAAAGTAGTCAACTGATTTGGAGGAAACTTACAGGAAATGTTGAAAATGACACAAGTGACAAACGATTAGATTTTGGTAGTGATCCGAGAATTCTTTTAATTTATGAAGGATTTTTGATATTTTGACGAGTAGGGTCAATGAGCTTGGGAATTCAAGCTGCGCGTTTTTGAGGTTTTCAAATGCACGCTAATAGGCCGTAGGCCGAGAGGGAATTTACGGCTTAGTTTTCATTTTGTGAACTGACATCGAGGGACAAGTTCATTTGTGCCTGAAAACTACGATAAAGATATCAAAACTTCGAATCGGCTTGTTCCCCGGGGGCTAATTGGCACGTTAATAAATAATTAGCAAAATACTTCCCGAAATTTTGTCAATCTTCACGCGCAAATGATAACGAAAGAGGATGCCTTGAATTGACCAATGAGATTGTGCGGTGGAGAAAACATGGCGTCTTCTACCGACGAGACAGACAACGAAGATGTCAGCCTTGAAAAAGCAAACGTGGCTTGTTGTATGCACAATGAGAAGTTTTCAGGCAAATTGGCATTGTTTACCAAGCACAGTTGGAGCACGTGGATACTGCAAAATGGTGAAGATTCAACTGTTAGTAAAGCGAGATCGCTCGCGAGTTTGTACGGATACATGTTCCACAACTACAAGCCGTACCTACCAGTGCGACAGCTGATCAGCATGATGAGGTCGAGTTGCTCTCCGATCTTCCACTTCCACGGAACGTGAAAGCTGGGTACCTTCGGTAAGGCTAGTTTAAGTTAGGAGTCTACTTCTAGGCCGTAGTTCATACATTTGATGACAATATAGTTATTTAGAATCCTACTTTAGACTTTTAAATGAAACTAGACCCGGAATTTGTCAAGACTGACAAATTAGGTGATCCGATCTTTTGAAAATCAATGATTTGAGTTTTGATCCCAATGTAAGCATGACTATACAGGTTTCATCTGTGTTTAGGGATATTGGCTGTGTGATTTTTGGATACTGATTTTGAAAAGGGAGTCAGGTCTGCCATCAATATTCATGACCATACAGGTTTCATCTGTGTTGACGGGACATTGGCCGTGTGATGTTTGGATTCTCATTTACAAAAGGGAGTGAGACCTGCCATCTTTCGTACCAAATTCCGTATACACTAACGGAAATACAGAATGAAGTATATTTGACCTTTGACTTCACTTTGCACACCCGAGATGGCGTCTAAGCAAAAAGTAATTATTTTATGAAATGATTCTTGTAACATGGTCTTTGCGTGTGCAAAATATAGGAAAGATAGGACATGTATTCACCAAGATACAGGATGAAACATTTATGACCTTTGACCCTAATTTACATACCCAAGATGGTGTCCGATCAAGTAGTTGTTATTTTATGAAATAATGTACGTGACATGTACTAAACATGTGCAAAATATGGGATTGATAGCCATTGTTGTTGTTCATCTATTGCACAGAAAGTAGTAGAAAGAAAGAAAAATAAAGAAAAAAAAATGTTATTTTATAGAAATTTGAAGGAGAAGCATAAAAAATCAGAAAAAGATAAAGTAAGGAAAGGGAGATTAAGATTAACTAAAGAAAAAGAAGAAAAAAGTGTTAAAAAAAAATATTTGCAGGGTGAGCCTCGAACCAGGGACCTAAGGATTACGAGTCGGATGCGCTACGCAATGACCTATTTCATTCTCCATAGGCCCTGTGTATTAAGCAAAATGACGCTGCATCGAAGCCTCGTGCCATTTTCAACCATGTTTTTCGACGTGATGCCGACATCGTATGGAAAAATGGAGGGCACATTCCCGATAGCCCAAAGTCTCAGCTACAACATAGTAAAATCTGGGAGAAATTCATCGAAGCATAAGTGAGCTAGTGCTCGAAAAATAGAGTCATGTCAATTTTCACTGCCAGAAAAACTGCTCTCCCATAGAGATAACACGTAAACTGGTCAAATCTTACAAGGATACTTTCAATCCATTTTTACGAGGCGATAACGTCATTCAATCAAAATGTTGTTTTACATTAATGAAAGAACATTTAATAAGCTACATATCAAAATCTGGGTGAAAATGGGCAAAGGATAAGTGAGATACGCTCGAGTAAACTTGTAATTTGATGACGTCATTTTGAAAATTCATTCTTTTTATTTTATCAAGAAATTTGATATCTTTTAATCATTTTTCCAGCATCGCCAACCCATTAAATGACATGTACAACTCATCAGCTTTCAGAATATGTAAAGAAAATGGGGGGGTCACCGTCCATCCTGACGAGTAAAATCGCATTTAAAATTTGCGGTTTTTTGGCATTGTTGCACTGTATATCGCCATTGACGCGCGCGCGGAATTTCAACTTTGACGGGCCCGTATGACGTCATATTGAGTCGGATTGACTTGAAACTTGGTAGAAATATTCCTTGACATTTTGGACATCTGATCCGTGTAAAAAAACTGAAAATTTCTATTGCATATAAGCTGTGCGTGCGAATATGTGCCCGCGCGTACGCGCCCGTCCAATTTTTTCAATTTTTCAAAAAATGCTCCAATTGATCTGAAACGTATGCAAAAAAAAAATTTGAGCTCGATTTCAGCATATAAATATTTCAACGCGCGCATACGCGCGCGTTTTAAGATAAATATGAATTTTGAGAATATGAGTAGAACCCGCTTGACTTGAAATATATGTGACGTAAATTTCATTGAAAAATTCCATTCCATAAATGAGATATGCATGAAAATGTGTTTTCATATAATGACGTCATAGTGACGTCACGGTCGACTGATCTCTATGATTTTACTTGATCTGTCGTCTTTGGGACATGATACACATATGGTATAAGTTTGACATTGATAGGCAATGCACTTTCCGAGCTAACTCTTGCACAACTTTTGCGGAGAAATAAAGAAATAAAGAAGAACTAGACTCGGAATTTGTCAAGACTGACAAATTAGGTGATCCGATTTTTTTTAATCATTGATTCGAGTTCTGATCGCAATAGGCATGACCATATAGGTTTCATCTGTGTTTGGAGACATTGGCCGTGTGATATTTGGGTTCTAATTTAGAAAAGGGAGTCAGGTCTGCCATCTTTGGTACCAAATTCGGTATACACTATAACGAAGATACAGAATGAAGTATATTTGACCATTGTCCCAACTTTGCACAGCTAAGATAGCATCTGAGCAAAAAGCGGTTATTTTGTGAAATGATTCTTGTAACATGGTCTTTGCGTGTGCAAAATATGGGAAAGATAGGACATGTATTCATCAAGATACAGGTTGAAACATTTATGACCTTTGACCCTAATTTACATACCCAAGATGGCGTCTGATTAAGTAGTTGTTATTTTATGAAATAATGTACGTGACATGAACTAAACATGTGCAAAATATGGGGATGATAGGGGCTGTTTTTCTTGAGTTATTGCAAAGAAAGTTGCAGAAAGAAAGAAATATCTCAATACATCGAAGATAAGTTTGATTTCAACCAAGTTTTTTGACGTGATCTCGGCGTCGTATGAAAAGATGGAGCGAATAGTGACGATAGCCCAAAGTCTCAGCTACAACATAGTAAAATCTGGGAGAAATTCATCGAAGCATAAGTGAGCTAGTGCTCGAAAAATAGAGTCATGTCAATTTTCACTGCCAGAAAAACTGCTCTCCCATAGAGATAACACGTAAACTGGTCAAATCTTACAAGGATACTTTCAATCCATTTTTACGAGGCGATAACGTCATTCAATCAAAATGTTGTTTTACATTAATGAAAGAACATTTAATAAGCTACATATCAAAATCTGGGTGAAAATGGGCAAAGGATAAGTGAGATACGCTCGAGTAAACTTGTAATTTGATGACGTCATTTTGAAAATTCATTCTTTTTATTTTATCAAGAAATTTGATATCTTTTAATCATTTTTCCAGCATCGCCAACCCATTAAATGACATGTACAACTCATCAGCTTTCAGAATATGTAAAGAAAATGGGGGGGTCACCGTCCATCCTGACGAGTAAAATCGCATTTAAAATTTGCGGTTTTTTGGCATTGTTGCACTGTATATCGCCATTGACGCGCGCGCGGAATTTCAACTTTGACGGGCCCGTATGACGTCATATTGAGTCGGATTGACTTGAAACTTGGTAGAAATATTCCTTGACATTTTGGACATCTGATCCGTGTAAAAAAACTGAAAATTTCTATTGCATATAAGCTGTGCGTGCGAATATGTGCCCGCGCGTACGCGCCCGTCCAATTTTTTCAATTTTTCAAAAAATGCTCCAATTGATCTGAAACGTATGCAAAAAAAAATTTGAGCTCGATTTCAGCATATAAATATTTCAACGCGCGCATACGCGCGCGTTTTAAGATAAATATGAATTTTGAGAATATGAGTAGAACCCGCTTGACTTGAAATATATGTGACGTAAATTTCATTGAAAAATTCCATTCCATAAATGAGATATGCATGAAAATGTGTTTTCATATAATGACGTCATAGTGACGTCACGGTCGACTGATCTCTATGATTTTACTTGATCTGTCGTCTTTGGGACATGATACACATATGGTATAAGTTTGACATTGATAGGCAATGCACTTTCCGAGCTAACTCTTGCACAACTTTTGCGGAGAAATAAAGAAATAAAGAAGAACTAGACTCGGAATTTGTCAAGACTGACAAATTAGGTGATCCGATTTTTTTTAATCATTGATTCGAGTTCTGATCGCAATAGGCATGACCATATAGGTTTCATCTGTGTTTGGAGACATTGGCCGTGTGATATTTGGGTTCTAATTTAGAAAAGGGAGTCAGGTCTGCCATCTTTGGTACCAAATTCGGTATACACTATAACGAAGATACAGAATGAAGTATATTTGACCATTGTCCCAACTTTGCACAGCTAAGATAGCATCTGAGCAAAAAGCGGTTATTTTGTGAAATGATTCTTGTAACATGGTCTTTGCGTGTGCAAAATATGGGAAAGATAGGACATGTATTCATCAAGATACAGGTTGAAACATTTATGACCTTTGACCCTAATTTACATACCCAAGATGGCGTCTGATTAAGTAGTTGTTATTTTATGAAATAATGTACGTGACATGAACTAAACATGTGCAAAATATGGGGATGATAGGGGCTGTTTTTCTTGAGTTATTGCAAAGAAAGTTGCAGAAAGAAAGAAATATCTCAATACATCGAAGATAAGTTTGATTTCAACCAAGTTTTTTGACGTGATCTCGGCGTCGTATGAAAAAATGGAGGGTGTAGTCACGATAGCCCAAAGTCTGAGCTACAACATATTAAAATCTGGGAGAAATTCACAGAAGAGTAAGTGAGCTAGTGTTCGATAAAGACCGTCATGTCAATTTTCATTTCCAGAAAAATTCCCTCCCTTAGAGATAACACGTAAACTGGTTAAAGTTGACAAGGTTACATTTTATCTATTTTCACGAGGTGAAGACATCATCCGATTAAAACTTTGATTAACAAAACTTAAAGAGTATTACATTGGCTACAACATACTAAAATCTGGAAGAAATTCACCGAAGGGTAATTGAGCTAGTCGTCGATAAAGACAATCATGTCAATTTTCACATCTAGAAAAATTCCCTCCCATAGAGATAACACGTCATCATGAAGATAAAGAAAGAAGTACATATGACCTTTGACCCTACTTTGCACAGACAAGATGGCGTCTGAGCAAAAAGTGGTTGTTTTGTGAAATGATTCTTGTAACATGGTCTTTACGTATGCAAAATATGGGAAAGATAAGACATGTATTCACCAAGATACAGGATGAAACATTTTTGACCTATGACCCTACTTTACATACCCAAGAAGGTGCCCGATCAAGTAGTTGTTATTTTATGAAATAATGTACGTGACATAAACTAAACATGTGCAAAATATTGGGCTGATAGAGCTTGTTTTTCTTGAGTTATTGCAAAGAAAGTTGCAGAACGAAAGGAATATGAAAATACAGGGAAGATAAACTTTAATTTCAACCAAGTTTTTGGGCACGATGCCGACTCCGTATGAAAAAACGAAGGGCACATTCACGATAGCCCAAAGTCTCAGCTACAGCATACTAAAAGATGGGAGAAATTCACCGAAGCATAAGTGAGCTAGTGCTCGATAAAGATAGTCATGTCAGTTTTCATTTCCAGAAAAACTGCACTCCCATAGAGATAACACGTAAACTGGTCAAATTTAACAATGTTACTTTTAATCCCTTTTTACGAGGTGATGCCGTCATCCAATCAAATTGTTGTTATTATATATCTGAAAGACCATTTAATAAGCTACAACATATTGAAATTTGGACGAAAATCAACTAAAGAATAAGTGAGATATGCTTGAATGAACTTGAAATTTGATGACGTCATTTTGAAAATTTACTTTTTTAAATTTATTAAGAAATTTGATATATTTTAATCATTTTTCCAGCATTGCCAACCCATGAAATGACATGTACAACTCATCAGCTTTCAGAATATGTAAAGAAAATTGGGAGTCACCGTCCATCCTGACGAGTAAAATCGGATTTAAAATTGGCAGTTTTTTGGCATTGTTGCACTGTATATCGCCATTGACGCGCGCGCGGAATTTCAACTTTGACGAACCCGTATGACGTCATTTTGAGTGGGATTGACTTGAAACTTGGTAGAAATATTCCTTGACATTTCAGACATCCGATCAAAGTGAAAAAACGGGAAATTGTTATTGCATATGAGCTGTGCGTGCGTATATGCGCGCGCGCGTACGCGTCCGTCCGATTTTTTCAATTTTTCAAAAAATGTTCCAAATGGTCTGAAACGTGTCCAAAAAAAATTTGAGCTCGATTTGAGCACACAAATATTTCAACGCGCGCGTACGCGCACGTTTTAAGGGAAAATATGAATTCTGAAAATTTGAGTAGAATGCGCATAATTTGAAATATATGTGACGTAAATTTCATCGAAAAATTCCATTCCATTAATGACATATGATTGAGAATGTGTTTTCATATAATGACGTCATAGTGACGTCACGGTCGACTGATCACTTTGATTTTAGTTCGATTGCCGTCTTTGGGACATGATACATATATGGTATGATTTTGACATTGATAGGAAGAGGACTTTCTGAGCTAATCCATACACAACTTTTGCGGAGAAAGAAGAAGAAAAAGAAGAACAAAGAATCAGTACAGATACAGATGGTGATCCGAGAGGATACTCGGATCACCTAATAAAGAATCAGTACAGATACAGAAGGTGATCCAAGCGGATACTCTGATCACCTAATTAAGCTTCATGTATTGAATGCAGGGAATTAACTTATAATCTTGACTTGGTTTTACTGGTGGTACTAGTAGACCATGTGGCTGTGACAGGTGTATCGTAATCGGAATCACTATTCACATTTCAATTTAACGTTAGATCTGGAATGATTTCAATGATGATACTTTGATGGACATATGAACCACACCCAGCCCCACTAATCTGGGTGCTGTTCGTTATTCCGAAGGTTCGCTATTCCGAAGGTTCGTTATTCCGAAGGTTCGTTAATCCGAAACACACAAATTCCCTATACCTAGAGGTTCGTTAATCCGAAAAATGAAAAAGGAATCGTTAATCCGAACATTCGTCGCGTTATTCCGAAGATTCGTTATTACAAAAAAAAAAATAATCCGAAAAGGAAATTCGGAATAACGAACCTTCGGAATAACGAATCTTCGGACTGAAGAGCCTTCGGAATAACGAACCTTCGTAATAACGATTTATAACCACTAATCTAGTAACGGAAGAACTTCCTTGTATCCCCCTCACTAATTAATCAATAAGTGTACCCTACACTTGTAAGCTTACGCACGGATGCACACACTCACACCCACAGTCCCACACACGTTGGCAAGTGCGAAGTGGTGGGATGGGTGGCATAAGGAAGTCTTTCTGACTCTAGCTGGTGTCTAGGAGTGCAGTGTTTAAGAGTAAAAATGAATACTCGTCTACAGAAAGCCAATCACAGACTAGAGAGTGTAATTTGTCATCACTGACAAATTAAGGTGATCCGATTTTTTTTTTAATCAATGATTCGAGTCCTGATACTGCAAAGTCTCAGCTACAACATATTAAAATCTGAGAGAAATTCACCGAAGCATAAGTAAGATAGTGCTCGATAAAGAGAGTCATGTCAATTTCCACATCTAAAAAATTCCCTCCCATAGAGATAATACGTCATAGCGAAGACAGAAAAAGAAGTACATATGACCTTTGACCCCACTTAACACAGACAAGATGACATCTGAGCAAAAAGTGGTTATTTTATGAAATGATCCCTGTAACATGGTCTTTACGTGTGCAAAATATGGGGAAGATACGATATGTATTCACCAAGATACAGGATGAAACATCTATGACCTTTGACCCTAATTTACATACCCAAGATGGCGTCTGATCAAGTAGTTGTTATTTTATGAAATAATGTACGTGACATGAACTAATATGTGCCAAATATGGTGGTGACAGGGTATGTTTTTTGTTGAGTTATTGCAAAGAAAGTAGCAGAAAGAAAGAAATATTTCAATACATCGCAGATAAGCTTTAATTTCAACCAAGTTTTTGGACGTGATGCCGACTCCGTATGAAAAAAACGAAGCACAGATACGATAGCCCTACGTCTCAGCTACAACATATTAAAATCTTAGAGAAATTCACCGAAGCATAAGTGAGCTAGTGCTCGATAAAGATAGTCATGTCAATTTTCATTTACATAAAAATTGCACTCCCATAGAGATTACACGTAAACTGGTGAAATTTGACAAGGTTACCTTCAATCCATTTTTTTTTCGAGGTGATGTCGTCATGTAATCAAAATATTGAAATTTGGGTGAAAATTGGCAAAGGATAAGTGAGATACGCTCGAGTACACTTGAAATTTGATGACGTCATTTTAAAAATTTACTTTTTTTACTTTATTAAGAAATTTGATATCTTTTAATCATTTTGTCAGCATAACCAACCCATGAAATAACATGTACAACTCATCATCTTTCAGAATATGTCAAGAAAATGGGGGGTCACCGTCCATCCTGACGAGTAAAATCGGATTTAAACTTGGCGATTTTTTGGCATAGTTGCACCGTGTATCCCAATTGACGCACGCGCGGAATTTTGAATTTGACGGGCCCGTATGACGTCATATTGAGTTGGATCGACTTGAAACCTGGTAGAAGTAATCCTTGACATTTCGGACATCCGATCCGTGTGAAAAAATGGAAAATATCTATTTCATATTAGCTGTGCGTGCGAATATGTGTGCGCGCGTACGCGTCCGTCCGATTTTTTCAATTTTTCAAAAAATGCTCAAAATGGTCTGAAACGTGTGCAAAAAAAAATTGAGCTCGATTTGAGCATACAAATTTTTCAACGCGCGCGTACGCGCGCGCTTTGAAATAAAAATGAATTTTGAGAATATGAGTAGAATCCGTTTGACTTGAAATGTATGTGACGTAAATTTCATTGAAATAGTCCATTCCATTAATGAGATATGCATGAAAATGTGTTTTCATATAATGACGTCATAGTGACGTCACGGTCGACTGATCACTATGATTTTACTTGCGCTGTCGTCTTTGCGACATGACACATATATGGTATAAGTTTGACATTGAGAGGCAATGCACTTTCTGAGCTAACCTCTGCACAACTTTTGAGGAGAAATAAAGCAAGAAACAAAGAAAGAAGAACTAGAATTGTAATTTGTCATCACTGACAAATTAAGGTGATCCGATTTTTTTTTTTTTTTTATCAATGATTCGAGTCCTGATCGCAATAGGCATGACCATACAAGTTTCATCTGTGTTTAGAGACATTGGCCGTTTGATGTTTGCATTCTCATTTAGCAAAGGGAGTCATATCTGCCATGTTAGGTACCAAATTCTGTATACACTGTAACAAAGAAACAGCAACAAGTACATATGACCTTTGACCCACGTTTGCACTCCCAAGATTGCATCTGATGAAATAGTGGTTATTTTGTGAAATGATTCTCGCGACATCGTCTATACGTGTGAAAAATATGGGAAAGATAGGACAGGTATTCACTAAGATACAAGATGAAACATTTATGACCTTTGACCCTAATTTACATACCCAAGATGTTGTCCGATCTAGTAGTTGTTATTTTATGAAATAATATACGTGACATGAACTAAACATGTGCAAAATATGGGGGTGATAGGGCGTGCTTTTCTTGAGTTATTGCAAAGAAAGTTGCAGAAAAAAAGATATATCTCAATACATAGAAGATAAGCTGTAATTTCAACCAAGTTTTTTAATCGTAATCCCGACATCGTATGAAAAAACGAAGGAAACAAAACGATAGCGCAAAATCTCAGCTACAACATATTAAAATCTGGGAGAAATTCACGGAAGGGTAAGTGAGCTAGTGCTCGATAAAGACAATCATGTAAATTTTCACATTAAAAAAAATTCCCTCCCATAGAGATAACACGTCATAACGAAGATACATAAAGAAGTACATATGACCTTTGACCTCAATTTGCACAGACAAGATGGCATCTGAGTAAAAAGTAGTTATTTTGTGAAATGATCCTTGTAACATGGTCTTTGCATGTGCAAAATATGGGAAAGATAGGACATGTATTCACTAAGATACAGGGTGAAACATTTATGACCTTTGACCCTAATTTACATACCAAAGATGTTGTCCGATCTAGTAGTTGTTATTTTATGAAATAATGTTCGTGACATGAACTAAACATGTGCAAAATATGGAAGTGATAGAGGCCGTTTTTCTTGAGTTATTGCAAAGAAAGTTGCAGAAAGAAAAAATATCTCAATACATCGAAGATGAGCCTGAATTTCAACCCAATTTTTTGACGTGATTCTGACATCGTATGAAAAAACAAAGGGCACACTTACGGTAGCGTAAAGTCTCAGCTACAACATATTAAAATGTGGGAGAAATTTACCGAAGCTTAAGTGAGTTAGTGCTCGATAAAGATAGTCATGTCAATTTTCATTTCGAGAAAAACTGAACTCCCATAGAGATAACACGTAAACTGGTCAAATTTGACAAGATTACTTTCAATCCATTTTTACGAGGTGATGCCGTCATCCAATCAAAATGTTGTTACCTTATATGACTGAAAGACCATTTAATAAGCTACAACATATTGAAATTTGGACGAAAATCAACAAAAGAATAAGTGAGATACGCTTGAGTGAACTTGAAATTTGATGACGTCATTTTGAAAATTTACTTTTGTTACTTTATTAAGAAATTTGATATCTTTTAAACATTTCTTTCAGCATCGCCAACCTATGAAATGACATGTACACCTCATCAGCTTTCAGAATATGTAAAGATAATGGGGGGTCACTGTCCATCCTGACGAGTAAAATCGGATTTAAAATTGGCGATTTTTTGGCATAGTTGCACTGTATATCGCCATAGACGCGCGCGCGGAATTTCAACTTTGACTGGCCCGTATGACGTCATATTGAGTCGGATTGACTTGAAACTTGGTAGAAATATTCGTTGACATTTCGGACATCAGATATAAGTGAAAAAACGGGAAATTTCTATTGCATATGAGCTGTGCGTGCGTATATGTGCGCGCGCGTACGCGTCCGTCCGATTTTTTCAATTTTTCAAAAAATGGTCCAAATTGTCTGAAACGTGTGCAAAAAAATTTTGAGCTCGATTGGAGCATACAAATATTTCAACGCGCGCGTACGCGCACGTTTTAAGGTATAGATAAATTTTGAGAATATGAGTAGAATGCGTTTGACTTGAACTATATGTGACGTAAATTTCATTGAAAAATTCCATTCCATTAATGAGATATGATTGAGAACGTGTTTTCATATAATGACGTCATAGTGACGTCACGGTCGACTGATCACTTTGATTTTGGTTTGATTGCCGTCTTTGGGACACGATACATACATGATATAAGTTTGAACTTGATAGGCATAGCACTTTCTGAGCTAACCTGTGCACAACTTTTGAGGAGAAAGAAGAAGAAGAAGAAAGAATCCGTACAGATACAGAAGGTGATCCGAGAGGATACTCGGATCACCTAATTAACGAGGTATATTACGAGGAACAAGGATGGACCGTGAATGATGTGATTGGTGTCAAAAAGAGCAAGGGATGACAGTTTGACGACGTCTTTATTGTAAAAATAGTTCCTTCCAAATCGGCTCTATTTTGCTCATCTTCAATTTACGTGAGTAATCTTAATTTATAGCAATTTTCCGTGAAACCGCTCACTTTTTCTGCAATATGGTTACTTTTTAGAGGCTTTTGTCATGGCCGTTCCATTTCCAGGCTTTTCGTGGGCCCAAGCCATGGGAAAGCTGAAAGAGTCGCGTCTGACAGTGTGTGGGATTGTGTTTGACTCAGTGTGTGTATCCATGGGTAGGGTACTCCACATGCATGGGTGGTGTAGAGTAATATGAAAAAAAAAAATAGTGGGGTGGGGGACGTAAGGAAGTCTTTCTGAAATGGCTAGGTAGTAGACATCATCAATTTCAGTTGGAAAATTATTTCTTGTTTAGTATGTTGCTTTTAAACGTATGTCTAGACCACATCTTCTGCCTGGACAAAGGTAAAGTCCTGATGGAGAAAACATTTTGTTTTCAATTGTTGCTCTTTAAAAGTCCACACGCACGCATATAATATATAGTATATTATACTATGCACGATTTGTACACGTGCCATGGTACTGTATGTACACATACCACAAAGAGTCTGTGTTATCTGTTTGCATAGAAGTCATTTTCCAGGCAGGTTTTCTAGCATGTTGAGAGTTCCGTGTTAGTTTAGACTGTGGTAAGAGACTATAACAATTACCATGTAAATGCTCACGTACGATATTTTACTGTGCCTATGCAATGAGCCGTGGTACTCCAAAGTATAGAAAAACAAGTGCCTAATTAGAAGCCAATGAATAGTCTGGTTTTAATTGCTAAAATAGTGAACTGCTAGCCAAGATTTCCTTATGTCCTCCTTATACCACTTGCAAAATGTATGTGAGTGCATGTGTACTTATGCTTGCAATATTTTGGTTGATATTTGGTTGTTCTTTTTTTCTGTTTCCTGTAGCTCATGTTACAGTCAATACACAGATGCCTGGAAAGTCTAAAGAGATGCAAGAGCCAAGATCAGGGAGCCAAGAGATGAAGATGCAGGTATTTACGAGATTTGCAAGACATTGATGCTTATTAATGCTGTGTAACTCTGTTCTGTAGAAGTCTAGAATGCCATGGATTTTCACTAATATGATTTATTGTATTTCTGATGCTCCCTTTGGATGACAAATGTCAAAAAGACTCACAGGCGTAAACTTTTTTCGAAGTGCCTGAAATATTTCCACAAAACTTAGTTACATACATGTTTCAATGTTGCTTTCTATGTCCATACTTCTGCAAATAAAGAAAGAGTTTCTGAACATTCATGCAGCTGATATTGTTGTGTGCGTCACAGTTTTTCTTTTTCCAGAAAGATGGCAAACAAATGGAAATATGATATACACAGTAATATCCACATTTCAAGTACAGTATTGTATTCACTTCATTTGTCCATTACCATAGGTAATGCAATTATGATATGTTGTAGCTCTTGGTTTTAAGTAATTCATTTTTTCCTTGACTATAGTCGTGTTCCTAAAGAAGTTATTTTGGGGGTCTTGGGAGAATAAAAAGACGACGCACAAAGTTATATAGAACTTTCCGTAATGTCTACTTGAAGTGATCAAGGGTTTAACTGGGTGTATTGTGTGAAGATTACTGCAAGATTTCGACAAGTTTGAGATTGTATTTTCTTTTTTCAAGGTTTACTATTAGTGAAGTATGACATATATTTCGTTTATTGCATCAGTGACTTGAATAATAAAGAGTTACATGAATATCAGGATTTTTTTTTTTATTCCTTTCTCATGCAAAGGAAGAGTTCCCCGTTTATGTGTGTGGAAGTGTAAAGTGACTGGCAAATGTGAGGTGTAAGTTAAAGGGGAAGGCTAGTAACTGATCAGTGGGAATCAGTGGAAATGCTGGGAGGTGATTGTTCCAATCCTTATGGGATTCATTCAAGAGTTCATTGTATATCTATTGTTGTGTGAAAATGATTTGCTTCAGAACGGTCTCATATTCAAGTAATGTGCAGATTAATGCTACGTCACTGACCAGGGACGCTAACCTGGAAGCATTAAACTGCACATTACTTGAATATGAGACCATTCTGAAGCAAATCACTTTCACACAACAATAGATATACAATGAACTCTTGAATAAATCCCATAAGGATTGGAACAATCATCTGCCAGCATTTCCACTGATTCCCACTGATCAGTTACTAGCATTCCCTTTTAAGGAAAACAGGCTATGTCTGTTGTTGGATCTACAGTCTCTAGGGAGAATGAGAAAATTGCTTAATGTTATACATTGTAGTAAGATAACAAGTTTTAAAACAATAAATCCCACCCCTAGTTATATTCATAATAAATCTTACCAAAGCCATAACTCGGCAAGTTAAACAGTTCACAAATCAAAATGAGTTCCCTCTTCTAGTGACCAAATTCATGTATTTATGTATTTTATTTATGGATTTGTATCTCATTCATTCAATGGAATACAAAAAGATATATATGATACATTAAATACATGGAATATGCACACACAGCCACATGCACGTATACATTTCATTCATTTTGGGTGTCCAGGTCAACTGGAAAATCTTAGCTTGAATTTCAAGCTAAGATGTTATACCTTAAGACTCTAAAGTAGCACGTACACAGGTTGATCATAATAGGTGTTATCAATTCGAAAATCTGATTGTAATTTTTGGGGCGACTTACTGCAGTATGTCCCCCCAAAAAATTACAATAAGATTTTCGCATTGATAATGCCCAATATGATTAAATTTTTCAAATGCTACTTCAAGGTCTTGAAATATAACATTTTATCTCTATTTTGCAGAAATCCCCGTTCGATTTGGTTAAGCGGTCACAGAGAAATGTGGATTGTTGTAAAGCATGTCATGAATCAGATTCTTCCGAGTTTAGCATTTCGATGATCTTGTGTGTGAACAATAGACAGAACTTGGACAGAAGAGATTCCCGACATCCTCTACAAAATTCCGTATTTCTCTTTGACCACTGAAGCAAATCGAATGGGGTTTTCTGTAAGATGTGGGCAATGAGTAATAGTTTCATACCCTGAATTTGTATTTAGATTGATTCACTATTTTTAAAGATATCATTGCGGAGGGCCCCGTTGTAATTTTTTTTGGGACATTCACGCACATTGCTCTTCGGCACATTGACGATTATATTTACTTTCTTCACTAACGTGAGAGAGTCACTCATCAGTGGGAATCAGTGGGAATGCTGGGGATGATTGCTCTCATTCTTGTGCGATTCATTTAAGAGTACATCATATATCTATTGTGTGAAAATTATTTGCTTCAGATTGGTCGCATATTCAAGAAATATGCAGTTTAATCGCCCTGTCACTGTACAGACACGCTAACCTGGAAACATTAAACTGCATATTACTTGAATATGAGACCATTCTGAAGCAAATTATTTCTCACACAACAATAGATATATAATATACTCTTCATGAATCCCACAAGGATTGGAACAATCATCCCCCAGCTTTCCCACTGATTCCCATTGACCAGTTACTAGCCATTCCCTTTAATTGTGTGGAAAGAAGATATCTCTTGTTCTTTCCATTGATACCTAATTGTGTTGACAAATATCATGAATGACTGGGCACATGAATTTTTAAGACAACAATGACAAATTGCATTTTTTCCAAGTTCGAGCGTTATTGTAAAAGAACAATGCATGTTTCACTGAATGGATGGGATCTGCCAATGAAAGTGGTCAAATTAACAGGCCAGCCTGCATCACTGCAGGTTTGTGTTTAGGGTTTCATCTAACTTTTTCTGGTCCATAACCTCCAACATGGCCACGGGTTTTTTTTTTTTATATAAACTTGGTCACTCCTACAAAGGCTAACCCGTTATCCATATTCTTTCTTCTCATTCAAGACATGGTTAGTTGCAGCGAGCTATTTGTTGAACGGACAAAAATGGACTGTGTTAGTTGGTCTTAGTGTTAGTGACCGTGTTATCGGGCAGGTGGCAATCTTAGAGGTTATAGACCGTAAAATATGTTAGAAGAAACCCTTAACACAAACCCTAAACACAAATCTGCATTCATATAGGCTGGCCTGTTTATTTTGTAACTTTCATTGACAGATCTAATCCATTCAGAGAGACATAGTTCCCTCGTGTGACGCTCAAACTTGGAAAAAGTGCAATTTGTCATTGTTTTCTTTAAAGTTCATGTGCTCAGTCATGTGTGACATTTGTCAACATAATCAGGGAGCAATGGAAAGAAGAAGAGTTCTTCCTTACTCACAACTACGATTGCACTGTCCAAAGCTGTAAGGTATGAAATGGTTGGATTACCTTTTTTATACGCTCTGTTTATGTTTGTTGCATCAATAGGTTACACCATAAGTAGATTTTCCGTACCGTATCTCTGCTAGAAAATAATTTTGTCACTATATGTGACCCGCTACAACAAAAGGATGCTAATGTCGCTGACGGCTGAGCCGAGAAAATCGAGTTTGAAGTCACATCATCAAAATTGGTCAAAACAATTGGATTTCTGTTTTTGGCATAATTTTGTAGTCTAGTGTTTTGTCTATCATCTGCCAAAATTTCGAAGCTAAATGATCAAAGAAAAGGCAAGAAATCACAATTTTTCTGGCCCATGATTTTCCAACTTTCAACGTAACAGACACGTGTCCGAAGATTTGGATTTAGCGCCGCAGCTAGACTACGCCCCTCGCAACGAGGGAGTGATCTTATTGGTCAGTGCGTGGCATCCTAATTACTGATTGGTCGTGCGTAGACCGCTTGCGCTAAGCTTGAATGAACATCGCGGAGGTCGCTAGGAGCATACCTTCTATATTGTCAAGCGGTGAAAACTGTCTCGCTTTCCCTTGATCATGATAGCATCGGAAGAAAAACTTTGGAGGCGTTTTTCTCGAAACTCTGATTTCCACAACCACTAGACACGCGCTACTAAAACCATCGATATCTCCGCAACCGAGTACTTTTATGTATATGTAAAATTAAAGTAGAAGAGTAAGGGAATAATGCCATGTCATTTTTAGAAAATTATCCTCCCCGACTTTCGGATCCTTTTGTTGTAGCGGGACACATATAATTGTTATCTTTGATTTGTCAACTTCTATGTTAGGCAGCTAACTGTATACTTTATTGAATTAATTTGATGTGAACTTAACTCTTAATGTGCCATGGTCGCCGATTGGCAACTAAGAAGAGCGAGAAAAGCATTGATCATTTAAGTTCTTGTGGTACCATAATGTGTTACACCAAGAACCTGCCAATGATATGTACTGGTAGCTGATTACCATAGTCATTGTTCCACTAAAATATGAGCATGCCTACATTGGAAAATTTTGAGTAAATACATGATTTTTCAGCCAGATGTATATTTTTCGCGTCGGGAAAATCCGCAGCGAGCGCACCCTCTGCGAGATGTGTATGGATCAAAAGTCTCATTGGTAAACCACGCGTGTGTATGCTATTGAATCTGCGTGTCTTGTCTATGCGGTACCACTCGCATTGTTCCGCTTCGAAGCTGTCCTGCGGGAAGCTGCTTTGATCTTGTCCCTGAAAGAGGGTCAGCGTTCGTTCGTCGGTCAAGTCTTTCATCCTTTTGTTTTGGTGAACGTCACTAATCGTCCCCACGCTAGAGTACCTCCGCTTAGACAAAAAGAGAATTAGTAGGTTCTTCCTCCTCAAGTGGACAAAAGACAATCTAACAGGGCCCGGGACAATTACTTTAGTTTCAAATACAGGATCTGGGAGTAAAGGACTCAAATTTGGGAATGAATTACTGAGGCAGAAAGTGAAATTGCTACGACAAAACAAACTGCTAGTATCTTTGGAATCATACAATTCTAGAAGGCAATTTTGTTATCATTTGAAAGGGGAGATGTTGCTCTAACACTTTCTCACAGTGTCAAGGGAGTGTTCTATTGAAGAAAAAAACACGACTGACTCTTTTTTTCCATACTACACAAATATTTCTAATAATTTTTTTCGATGTATCAATTATTTCTGCAATATTTCAGGTTCAGATAGATATTATGGCAAACTGACTACATGACACGAAAGAACAAACATTTCTTGTTATATGTTGTGTAGAACTTAATTCAAAACAGCCAATAGTTTTAGAGATATGGTGGTTTTAAACTTCATTGTCAGTCCAGTTTCGAAACGTTCTGCCGTTAGGTAAAAACCTCTGGCACGTTAGGGGTTTTGGGCCTGGCACATTAAGAGTTAGGTTCATGTATTGTTATTGTACATATTTATATTACATACGTTACTAATATAAAGGCACTTTGTCTCCATTGCATATACAATGTGCAAAAGTGTACATGCAATGCAATGGACTGAATTGAATTAAATTACTGAAGGTGCCCCGGTTTTCCGGCACATTTATATTCATATTTCACTTGACATTAATGTTGAACATATTACGAGTTTTAGCGCAAAATGACCTAAGCGCCATTTTCAAACATTTCAAAGTATGTCCAACATCTCATAGAGCAAAATGACACTTTTCCAGTAATACCCTACTTTTAACAAAACAAGGAGTATTCTAGAAGCAACGATTACAAATATCCTGTATTTTGTTATCATTTTTCTTTGTTTTTCACCACCTTCTATCACAAATATCTCAGTGTAACGAGAAAGGGTTCAGCTCGTTTTGTGATAAAGCTCTTCATATACTTAAAAAAATCAAACAAGCAAGATACAAAATAAAATATAAAGTAGATCACCACTGGGAAGTGTGTCAGCGAACGATACATAAATGATCAATGTGAATACGGTTTGCAATGGAGATAGGACACGATCTACTGATGACATAACTAAATGAAAAGCTAAAATAGCAATGTACAAGGGCCAAAAATAGTACAAGAAAAAGAGAAAGAAAAGAAAGAAGAAAAATGAATAAGAAGTAAGTGAAAAATGACATATAAGTACACAAGTATACGAGCATATCTATCATTATGCTCACAACGAATTTAGAGTATGACAACTAAGGCAATGATTATATGAAATGTATACGCTGAAACCAGAAGTAATGCGGGCGTGCGCAGATAAAACAAGTGACTGCCAATCCAATTCAAATGTAAGTTTGTCTCATAAAACAGTAAAATCTTATGAGTTCAATGGTAAAAATTTGACTGAAACCGGATGAAAAATTTGATAAAGAAGTTATTGCTTTTGAAGTTTGGCTAATTTCTGCAAAATAGTTCTTGCACAATGGACACGAATATGCAAAATAATCTAACTGTGTGATAACCTCACAATTTTCCATTGATCGTGTACCAAAAAAAAATTGCCGAAAATTCAATGTTTCTGTTTTCTTTTTTCCACCCCAGAGTAGCACCAGAAAGACACACACACACACACAAAAAAAAAAAAAAACAACCCACGTAGAATGTTTTTAAGGTTTTCAAGTTTACCAGCCGATGAAGCGCATTTTCTTAGGTGATACGCTAACGGCGTATCACCTTTTGTTTGTTCGAAGTTCCCATTTCTTTCTAGCGAATTTTGTGAACAAAATATCTCAATAATGACTTGACCAATTCACATGAAATTTTCAGTTATCATATCTCATGACAATATCTCAGCACAGCAACATTTTCATGACGATAACTTATCTGTGACGTCATCCAGGCGCCATTTTGTGATTTTCAATGATCGATCATAACTTCATAACTAAATGTCATTTCTTTACCATTTTCGGTAGACGTAAAGTTCAAGTTACGTCTGATAATCCTGTACTATGCTAATTACCCAGGTCACCATGATGGGCGCGCACGTGTACGTCAAAAATTTAAAATGCTCAAAACGACTTCCCGACCGGTTTTCTCGAGGTTTCAGACAATTTTAAGCGTTTCAAAAAATTCCGCGCGTGCGCGTCCGTCCGCACGTTTCTCGCGCACAGCGCGTAAGCAACATGAAAATGCATTTTTTTTTCGACTGATTTGGATTCCTGATACATTAAATAACAGTATCCATTGATTTCCGATCGATTTTGACCAATAACAAAGGAATGCACTGGCGTGTAGTGTCTATGTGTAAATATAGTGAAAAAAAATGTCTTTGTTTATTTCGCCATAGCTCTTTAAAATGACTGGTAACCCTATGTTTTCATTGCATATAACAAAAGCATATGAATCGTAAAAAACATTTCAAGTATCAATATTTCAATGAATACTCTATGCCGTCATCATGTCGTCATCTGAAATAAAAAAAAAGTGGAATTGAATTTTTTGAGGTACTGTTTCTGACATTCATTTGGTGTATCTTTGTTGTTGTAGCTCAATATTATCCCAAATTCAGATATTGTACTTTGAACATTTCCCTTTCAAGTCCATGTCATTGTTTTGCAATTTGATGACGTCATCATACTAGAAATTTTGATTAAAGACTAAGACGCAAAATCATCCAAATTTACGTGTTATCTCTATGGGAAGGGTTTTTTTTTTTTCAAAACCATGCATTGACTTGACAACGTTTCAGCACCTGCATCTCAGATGATTTTCTCTATGTCTTCTAAAACTTAAATATAATAATAATTGTGAGTGACACAATAAGCTGTAGTAATCATGCATTTCATTTTTTTTTTCAAATATCCCCAGTATGTTGACAATTCTGTAGTTTTAAACTGAAAACGAGAATGGAATCTGGCCGAAACGATTTCCGATCTATCTTTGTAACTGTATATTGATCGAACCAACCTGGCCCGTAGCGCCATTACAGTCAAATACAGTCACTTAAAGACGTAATGGCAATGCATGTTCACGTACGTGTGCCGTTTGATTTTTTCCTCCATTTCATTTGAAAGTCAAATATGTTTTACCTTTTCTTAATTAGGCATGGAAATATCGATCAGACACCCTTTATCAGGGCAAAAATTTCAATATCAAATTAAATTTGTGTTGTGAATGGTATTACGACGAAGAATTTTCGTATTCATCTGTCTTATATAGACTTAAGTTTCGCATTTGATATTTGGGAGTGCCGTGTGGCTCAATCGCTTAGCGCGCTGCATGATCATAATGCATACTTTAGCACGAGGAGTTCGAGTCCCGCAGGACGCTGTTTTATTTTTTTCTCTTTTTCTTTACTTTTCTCTTTTCTTTGCCAGTCCAGTTTCACTGCGATGTCATTTATCTTGCTATTTCGTCAAGTATACACACCCCAACGAACACAAACAATTTACCTTGTTTTGTATCGGAGGTTTGAGTGCTTCTATTGCTTATGGGAAGTTTTTGTTATAGCCAAATTGCAATTCATCTAGCTGAACGTGGATACTCAAGCAGAGCCCGGCTCTGTAAGTAGTTATGATATAGCCCATCACAGGTTAACTTTCGAATGTGATTTACTTTTACTAATTGACATCAATACGTGCGAACAGGCATCTTGTCTCTGTCTTACATGTAATAAATGTACTGTTAATTTGCTTCGGGACTGTTCTCAAATGACCCTGGAAATAATATTGAAAAAACACATACATACACACACAATGTCATGAACTGTGACACTTGTTGTGTTTGTGTGCAAGTTCCATAAGAAACCATAAGAATTTCACCTGTAAGGAAGAGGGTAAGGAATAGATTCCATTGCATTTAAAGAAAGCTAATGTTTTACTGCATCTTGTACGTTAGTTTCTTCGCTGACATAATAATGATAATAATAATAAGTACAGCATTTGTAATGCGCCTTCGATCTAGTATCCTATTCTGAGGCGCAGAGGGACGTAATTATGAAAAGAATAGCATACATCGTAGTCATAATTGTACATAAGAAGGTTGAAAAAGAAGAAAGAGATAGGTAGAGATATACACACCAATGAACAATTTGTTGAAAATTCAATCGAAACAAGATGCGAACATATGTGATTTCAAAAGCTTTTTAAATGTTTCAATGGTCTCTGCTGATCGGATCCTCAGTGGAAGAGCGTTCCAGAGAGATGGGGCTGCAGAAACAAAGGCTTTTTCTCCGAGAGTCGAGATTGTTCTTTTAACTGTTAATTGTTTACTATTACATGAACGGAGATTTCTGCCAGGGACGTATTCTGAAATAAGGTTTTGCAAATATCTTGGAGCTGAAGAATGTACTGCTTTCCATGTATGAAGAAGAATTTTAAACTCTATCCTCTTGGATACTGGTAGCCAGTGAAGATTTTTTTAGAACTGGGGTAATGCTGGAGAAGCGAGATGTTCCACTGAGGACCCGAGCAGCAGAGTTCTGAGCACGCTGTAGTTTGGCCAGTTGGTAAGATGAAGCCTTAAACAATAATGCATAATGCATAATGCATAATGTCGATAGTTTTTACATTCACCATTGTGTGTACAAAGATTTTATGCTGAAACACTGCTATTACATCACTTCATTACGTGAGACTACGTTAGCATGGAATTTCATAGTCCATGTGACCCGTTACAACAAAAGAATCCTAAAGTCGCTGACGGGTGAACCGAGCATGGCCCAGAAAAATGCTATTTTCAGGCCTTTCCTTTGATCATTTGTGACCCTGTACCTCAAAACGAACATAGGACTGTCCATAATCAATAAGTGAAATGGGTCAACCTTGCCGAACTTGACTTTTTCATATTTTCTGAAAGAGCGGGTCTTCTTTTGCATTATGCTAAAATTTGGTATCATAAAACGGGCAGGAAAGTGTGTGTTTTTTTTAGCAGTTTATCTCGAACATTTTTGGTAGTATAGTGTGATTAGGTGTGTCTTTAGAATCCCTTTTTCATTTCTGAAAAACCTTGTCCACACTCTTCACTTTCAACTCTAATAACTTTTGAAAGGATAGTGCTACTGCTTTGAAAGTTGGCATTGATTATGGACAGAATATGTTAATTAGGCATGCTAAATTTCAGTTTAATCTGATAATCCCTTCATTGTTGGTACTCTGGTGGTTTACTCCCTGTTTTCTGTCCCATCATCTCACAGCCAGCACGGTTTGGTAAAGATTAAGCGCTTGAATAGACACTGTACTTCAGAGCATCTTTTCTCAGTTCACACTTTTCCTGAGTTTGTGCCCTCTTTCCAATATTTAGATAGGTTAGGTGAGTCCATTTGATTTGAGTTATACATCATTTTAAAGCTTAAAGTCTGCTCTTTCAGAATATGGTCTGAACTAAAAATTCATGTCTGGCGACTTTTTCTTTGTTTTGAGGTGCAGGGTCACATTTAGCTTCGAAATTTCGGCAGATGATAGAAGATACATTAGACTACAAAATTATGTTAAAAAAAAAGAAATCCGAACGTTTTGACAGATTTTGGTGATTTGACTTCAAACTCGATTTTCTCGGCCCACCCGTCAGCGACTGTAGGATCCTTTTGTTGTGGCGGGTCACATATAATTTTAGTTTTAGAAAATCTAATACATTTGCTTCATTTGTCACACGCGAGGTTATGAATTGCCCTTCTTCAGTTTCCCCCTTGCCACCTTTCGATTTCTCTTTCCTTGGAAAGGAATGAGAACTGAATTAATTAACTCTAGGCCAGGTGTATAGCGTCTCGCTAATCTCTTTGATATTTCAGTTGTTATTGTTCGACCTAATAACTGATTTGTAGACAGGCTTTATGTTGCTATAGAGGTATCTCGTGCCACACCCTGCCAAGTGTCGTGTGTATGAATGTATTCTGTGTTAGTTCTTTTAGCTTTTAGTTCGTCATGGATGTTTCACTAGTAGCCGTAGGTGATGTGTATTGTTGGTATCTGGGGCAGTATAGAACAGGATCAGGATCATGCTGTGATGAACCTGCGTAATGTATGTGGTAAGCGTTCACTTTAATATCTTTTTCTTCTTTAAAGTCTATCACTATACTGATCGAAGTACACAATATAATGTGGCATGCTTCACTGGTACACTGTAGTTGAGGAAAAGGTAAAGTAATGCACGGAGCAAGCACATGTGCATGAGTGTTACCATTGATTTCAGGGACGTCATTGTGGTGTAGTAAAGGTGGTGGTAGAATAATCATTGCTTTTGAATTAATGAGGCGATCATTTGTAACAAGACCGTATTCCCGTCTATCAATACAGTGCATGTTCATGTGGGCACGTTTGTTATCCTGACGTGGATATTTTCTTTTCTTTTCCTTTTTATTCGAAAGTTGTATATCTAAAGTTGTTTCTTTCCCCTAACATGTGTGTGTGTGTGTGTGTGTGTGTGTGTGTGTGTGTGTGGATGTTCCGTGGCCGATTAGTAGAGCAGCGATTTAAGTTACGGTTTTGCTGCATCTTGTTTAGCTTCTTCTCTGACATTAAGTTGATGGTTTAAAATTGACATTGTCCGTATATTTGTCTGTTTATGTTAAAACACTGCTATAACATCTAATACATTTGCTTCACTTGTCACACGCAAGTTTATAAAGTGCAGTTGTGCAGTTTTCCTTTTGCCATCTCTCGTTTTCTCTTCCCTTTTCGCTACGTTTGTTTGTGTTATACTGCAGATGTGAATGTTTACATTATCGTAACCATAATCCAACTTGAGTGGGAATGAGAACTGAATTAATTAACTGTAGGCCAGGTGTATAGCCTCTCTCTCATATCTTTGAAATTTTAGGTTGTTATGTGTTCAACCAACGGAGTTGTAGACAGGGTTTATGGCTGTAGAGGTATCTCGTGCCACATGAGTGGAAGGTATACCCTATTTAGCATTAGTAAAGAGCTCTTTCATGCCACAACCTGCCAAGTATAGTGTGTTTGAAGGGATTCTGTGTCGTTCTGCCCATGAAAAGGCAAAACATTATATTTGTCATACCTGATTCTCTATGATGGGTGATGGGCGTTGTTGGCATCTGGGCAGTGAAGGACCGAGCATCATATTATAATCCCCCTGGGTTAGGTTCTAAGCGTTCAATTTGATATATCTGTCTTCTTTATTTAGTCAATCACTGCGGTTGGAATTACAGAATTACGTTATGACACGTTTCACTCAAAGCTTATAAAGCAAAGTTTATGCATTATATAAGTAATGGTGCATGAGTCCTACCATTGATTTTAGATGCAAAATTATGGTATGCCTGTATGTAAGGGCGTCATTGATTTGGAATTAATGAGACAATATGCTTAGCACTCTTTCCACTTCTAACTGTCCCCTTTGAATATGTGTCGATCGCGGGTGATCTTCATGAATTATAATTCACGTGTAAGCTTACGTTCAATGCTCTTGGTTGGAGGAGACCTATAGTTACATGGTTAAAGGCGCTGTCTCTTTCGCCGGAGCCATACGTTTGGGCCCGTGAAGTTTCGAATAATTAACCTCATAGGATGCAAAGCAAAAATAGTCTCTCTTTTGTTTGTTTTTGTTTGTTTGTTTTTTTTTTTTGGTTTAATTGCTGGTAACTGCTGGTAAATCTCACAGGCTTGTATGATAAATTG
The DNA here is from genome assembly GCA_033980235.1 of Diadema setosum. Classification (NCBI taxonomy): domain Eukaryota; kingdom Metazoa; phylum Echinodermata; class Echinoidea; order Diadematoida; family Diadematidae; genus Diadema; species Diadema setosum. Next base: position 168,801 of record JAWLSL010000024.1, read on the forward strand.
ATAGCTGTAAGAGCTCTCTCAACTGATCATAACAAGATTAGAGGTAGTCATATTGGTTATGTAAATAAGGGTCAAAGGTCATATGTGACAGTGCACCTCAAAACGAACATAAAGTCGCACACACTGATTTTGCGTGAGGACTGAAAATAGGTGAAATGGGTCAACCTAGCCGAACTTGACTTTTTCATATTTTCTGAAAGATCGGATCTTCTTTTACACTATGCTAAAATTTGGTATCGTAAAACGGGCAGGAAAGTGTGTTTTTTAGCAGTTTATCTCGAACATTTTTGGTAGAATAGTGTGATTAAGTGTGTCTTCAGAATCCCTTTTTCATTTCTGAAAAACCTTGTCCACACTCTTCACTTTCAACTCTAATAACTTTTGAAAAGATAGTGCTACTGCTTTGAAAGTTGGCATTGATTATGGACAGAATATGTTAATTAGGCATGCTAAATTTCAGTTTAATCTGATAATCCCTTCATTGTTGGTACTCTGGTGGTTTACTCCCTGTTTTCTGTCCCATCATCTCACAGCCAGCACGGTTTGGTAAAGATTAAGCGCTTGAATAGACACTGTACTTCAGAGCATCTTTTCTCAGTTCACACTTTTCCTGAGTTTGTGCCCTCTTTCCAATATTTAGATAGGTTAGGTGAGTCCATTTGATTTGAGTTATACATCATTTTAAAGCTTAAAGTCTGCTCTTTCAGAATATGGTCTGAACTAAAAATTCATGTCTGGCGACTTTTTGTTTGTTTTGAGGTGCAGGGTCACATTTAGCTTCGAAATTTCGGCAGATGATAGAAGATACATTAGACTACAAAATTATGTTAAAAAAAAAGAAATCCGAACGTTTTGACAGATTTTGGTGATTTGACTTCAAACTCGATTTTCTCGGCCCACCCGTCAGCGACTGTAGGATCCTTTTGTTGTGGCGGGTCACATATAATTTTAGTTTTAGAAAATCTAATACATTTGCTTCATTTGTCACACGCGAGGTTATGAATTGCCCTTCTTCAGTTTCCCCCTTGCCACCTTTCGATTTCTCTTTCCTTTTCGCTACGTTTTTTTTTTTTTTGTTATAGGGTGGAATATGTACATTTACATAACACCAACTTGATAAGGAATGAGAACTGAATTAATTAACTCTAGGCCAGGTGTATAGCGTCTCGCTAATCTCTTTGATATTTCAGTTGTTATTGTTCTACCTAATAACTGATTTGTGGACAGGCTTTATGTTGCTATAGAGGTATCTCGTGCCACACCCTGCCAAGTGTCGTGTGTATGAATGTATTCTGTGTTAGTTCTTTTAGCTTTTAGTTCGTCATGGATGTTTCACTAGTAGCCGTAGGTGATGTGTATTGTTGGTATCTGGGGCAGTATAGAACAGGATCAGGATCATGCTGTGATGAACCTGCGTAATGTATGTGGTAAGCGTTCACTTTAATATCTTTTTCTTCTTTAAAGTCTATCACTATACTGATCGAAGTACACAATATAATGTGGCATGCTTCACTGGTACACTGTAGTTGAGGAAAAGGTAAAGTAATGCACGGAGCAAGCACATGTGCATGAGTGTTACCATTGATTTCAGGGACGTCATTGTGGTGTAGTAAAGGTGGTGGTAGAATAATCATTGCTTTTGAATTAATGAGGCGATCATTTGTAACAAGACCGTATTCCCGTCTACCAATACAGTGCATGTTCATGTGGGCACGTTTGTTATCCTGACGTGGATATTTTCTTTTCTTTTCCTTTTTATTCGAAAGTTGTATATCTAAAGTTGTTTCTTTCCCCTAACATGTGTGTGTGTGTGTGTGTGTGTGTGTCTGGATGTTCCGTGGCCGAGTAGTAGAGCAGCGATTTAAGTTACGGTTTTGCTGCATCTTGTTTAGCTTCTTCTCTGACATTAAGTTGATGGTTTAAAATTGACATTGTCCGTCTATTTGTCTGTTTATGTTAAAACACTGCTATAACATCTAATACATTTGCTTCACTTGTCACACGCAAGTTTATAAAGTGCAGTTGTGCAGTTTTCCTTTTGCCATCTCTCGTTTTCTCTTCCCTTTTCGCTACGTTTGTTTGTGTTATACTGCAGATGTGAATGTTTACATTAACATAACCATAATCCAACTTGAGTGGGAATGAGAACTGAATTAATTAACTGTAGGCCAGGTGTATAGCCTCTCTCTCATATCTTTGAAATTTTAGGTTGTTATGTGTTCAACCAACGGAGTTGTAGACAGGTTTTATGGCTGTAGAGGTATCTCGTGCCACATGAGTGGAAGGTATACCCTATTTAGCATTAGTAAAGAGCTCTTTCATGCCACAACCTGCCAAGTATAGTGTGTTTGAAGGGATTCTGTGTCGTTCTGCCCATGAAAAGGCAAAACATTATATTTGTCATACCTGATTCTCTATGATGGGTGATGGGCGTTGTTGGCATCTGGGCAGTGAAGGACCGAGCATCATATTATAATCCCCCTGGGTTAGGTTCTAAGCGTTCAATTTGATATATCTGTCTTCTTTATTTAGTCAATCACTGCGGTTGGAATTACAGAATTACGTTATGACACGTTTCACTCAAAGCTTATAAAGCAAAGTTTATGCATTATATAAGTAATGGTGCATGAGTCCTACCATTGATTTTAGATGCAAAATTATGGTATGCCTGTATGTAAGGGCGTCATTGATTTGGAATTAATGAGACAATATGCTTAGCACTCTTTCCACTTCTAACTGTCCCCTTTGAATATGTGTCGATCGCGGGTGATCTTCATGAATTATAATTCACGTGTAAGCTTACGTTCAATGCTCTTGGTTGGAGGAGACCTATAGTTACATGGTTAAAGGCGCTGTCTCTTTCGCCGGAGCCATACGTTTGGGCCCGTGAAGTTTCGAATAATTAACCTCATAGGATGCAAAGCAAAAATAGTCTCTCTTTTGTTTGTTTTTGTTTGTTTGTTTTTTTTTTTGGTTTAATTGCTGGTAACTGCTGGTAAATCTCACAGGCTTGTATGATAAATTGATAGCTGTAAGAGCTCTCTCAACTGATCATAACAAGATTAGAGGTAGTCATATTGGTTATGTAAATAAGGGTCAAAGGTCATTTTAGCTTCGAAATTTCGGCAGATGATAGAAGATACATTAGACTACAAAATTATGTTAAAAAAAAAGAAATCCGTACGTTTTGACAGATTTTGGTGATTTGACTTCAAACTCGATTTTCTCGGCCCACCCGTCAGCGACTGTAGGATCCTTTTGTTGTGGCGGGTCACATATAATTTTAGTTTTAGAAAATCTAATACATTTGCTTCATTTGTCACACGCGAGGTTATGAATTGCCCTTCTTCAGTTTCCCCCTTGCCACCTTTCGATTTCTCTTTCCTTTTCGCTATTTTTTTTTTTTTTTGTTATAGGGTGGAATATGTACATTTACATAACACCAACTTGATAAGGAATGAGAACTGAATTAATTAACTCTAGGCCAGGTGTATAGCGTCTCGCTAATCTCTTTGATATTTCAGTTGTTATTGTTCGACCTAATAACTGATTTGTGGACAGGCTTTATGTTGCTATAGAGGTATCTCGTGCCACACCCTGCCAAGTGTCGTGTGTATGAATGTATTCTGTGTTAGTTCTTTTAGCTTTTAGTTCGTCATGGATGTTTCACTAGTAGCCGTAGGTGATGTGTATTGTTGGTATCTGGGGCAGTATAGAACAGGATCAGGATCATGCTGTGATGAACCTGCGTAATGTATGTGGTAAGCGTTCACTTTAATATCTTTTTCTTCTTTAAAGTCTATCACTATACTGATCGAAGTACACAATATAATGTGGCATGCTTCACTGGTACACTGTAGTTGAGGAAAAGGTAAAGTAATGCACGGAGCAAGCACATGTGCATGAGTGTTACCATTGATTTCAGGGACGTCATTGTGGTGTAGTAAAGGTGGTGGTAGAATAATCATTGCTTTTGAATTAATGAGGCGATCATTTGTAACAAGACCGTATTCCCGTCTACCAATACAGTGCATGTTCATGTGGGCACGTTTGTTATCCTGACGTGGATATTTTCTTTTCTTTTCCTTTTTATTCGAAAGTTGTATATCTAAAGTTGTTTCTTTCCCCTAACATGTGTGTGTGTGTGTGTGTGTGTGTGTGTGTCTGGATGTTCCGTGGCCGAGTAGTAGAGCAGCGATTTAAGTTACGGTTTTGCTGCATCTTGTTTAGCTTCTTCTCTGACATTAAGTTGATGGTTTAAAATTGACATTGTCCGTCTATTTGTCTGTTTATGTTAAAACACTGCTATAACATCTAATACATTTGCTTCACTTGTCACACGCAAGTTTATAAAGTGCAGTTGTGCAGTTTTCCTTTTGCCATCTCTCGTTTTCTCTTCCCTTTTCGCTACGTTTGTTTGTGTTATACTGCAGATGTGAATGTTTACATTAACATAACCATAATCCAACTTGAGTGGGAATGAGAACTGAATTAATTAACTGTAGGCCAGGTGTATAGCCTCTCTCTCATATCTTTGAAATTTTAGGTTGTTATGTGTTCAACCAACGGAGTTGTAGACAGGGTTTATGGCTGTAGAGGTATCTCGTGCCACATGAGTGGAAGGTATACCCTATTTAGCATTAGTAAAGAGCTCTTTCATGCCACAACCTGCCAAGTATAGTGTGTTTGAAGGGATTCTGTGTCGTTCTGCCCATGAAAAGGCAAAACATTATATTTGTCATACCTGATTCTCTATGATGGGTGATGGGCGTTGTTGGCATCTGGGCAGTGAAGGACCGAGCATCATATTATAATCCCCCTGGGTTAGGTTCTAAGCGTTCAATTTGATATATCTGTCTTCTTTATTTAGTCAATCACTGCGGTTGGAATTACAGAATTACGTTATGACACGTTTCACTCAAAGCTTATAAAGCAAAGTTTATGCATTATATAAGTAATGGTGCATGAGTCCTACCATTGATTTTAGATGCAAAATTATGGTATGCCTGTATGTAAGGGCGTCATTGATTTGGAATTAATGAGACAATATGCTTAGCACTCTTTCCACTTCTAACTGTCCCCTTTGAATATGTGTCGATCGCGGGTGATCTTCATGAATTATAATTCACGTGTAAGCTTACGTTCAATACTCTTGGTTGGAGGAGACCTATAGTTACATGGTTAAAGGCGCTGTCTCTTTCGCCGGAGCCATACGTTTGGGCCCGTGAAGTTTCGAATAATTAACCTCATAGGATGCAAAGCAAAAATAGTCTCTCTTTTGTTTGTTTTTGTTTGTTTGTTTTTTTTTTTTTTTTTGGTTTAATTGCTGGTAACTGCTGGTAAATCTCACAGGCTTGTATGATAAATTGATAGCTGTAAGAGCTTTCTCAACTGATCATAACAAGATTAGAGGTAGTCATATTGGTTATGTAAATAAGGGTCAAAGGTCATATTTTAAAAGGCCAATGTTAAAGTCAAGATGGTTATTAAAACACGTTATGTTTAATTTGTTCTTTTCGATGATCACTTGGTAAATGCACTGTACGTACTAAAAAGGCCTGTAAATTGACTTAGTCGCACACGTGCAGAATTTCCAATAAGTTTGTGTGACAGAAAAAAATGTGATCTGAATAATATCGGTCAAAAAAAAAAAAATCAACTACATATCTCAATATGAATTCCAGGCGCCTAATCACATTCTTTTCTTTGTCGATCACGGATGACCGACATCTGATGACCCAAAGCGTATCACCTAACTCGTCTTCAGTGTGACGAGTTTCATCTCTCTCTCTTTTTTTTTTTCCTTTTTTTCTTTTTTTTTTCTTTTTAGCCGATGAGACCAGGAAGTGAGCAGAAGTTGCGACTGAAGGCAAACTTTGAGCCATCCATGCAAATGATAGTTATAGAAAGAAAATTAAAGGAGAGGAGTGACTGGCTGATGAAAAAAAAAGACTATTCTACTCAAGGTACAGGGACCTTACACTTCACCACATTTAACTTGATACCACCATAGTGACCTATAACACACCCTCAAAATACATGCCATCTTCAATTCTCTCTTCTTTTTTTACACCGTCAACCAATATGCACACTAAACATGCAGACGTTACAAGTAATGTGTTTTTGTAACCAAATTTCGCTGACCTTTGTCAATCTGTTTGGTGGACGGACGGACAACCCGAAAAACAAATGCCTTCTGCGACACTTCGTGGCGAAGGCATAAATAAAGCTGTGCTTCCTGTGGGAAATGAAAAAAAAAATAAATAAAGGGCGTTACCTTTATTGGTGCAATTACTGCTCAGGGCAATGAATATTTTCGTGTCGGCGTCATCGATGTCACTAGTCTTGTACCCCTCAATTTCAGGGTAACCGAGTTGTCGACAAGCTGTGCGAGCTGTGGCGGAATCCCACCTATCGGCACACACAGGAAGCCAGGCTTTAGAGTCGGGGTGGGACACCTTCAAAATGCCGTTCCATGGCGTCGTACCTCCGTGCTGAATTATCGCCAAGTATTTTGGAACTTGTAATGCAACAGACAAAAAATATCCCTTCATCAGTTTAACTCTTGATTACAGTAGCAAGTGATCGGACACATTGGTTCACTCGATTTGGATGAACTCTCGGGATGTACGAATATTATTACCAAGGTCATCGGGAATGCCCGCATACGTATGGGATTAATATGACATGCTATTAACAGACAAACAAACACTTTAATGATAACTATTTTGGGGAGCATAACAGATGTAATGCATGATTGACCAAAGCAGAACGTGATTGCAAAAAGAAAAGAAAAGAAAAAGAAGATATTATGTACTACTAGTATATTACAACAATCAACGGATGTTTATTTGGCAGCAATGCAACGATTGCCCATCACTCCCTAGTCTATCATAGAAGACAGACAGGGCACTACCGTACACGAGCACGTATTATAACGGTCTATTTATCACTCTATTTGAATTGTTACAGGATTGCAAAATACTACTACTCATTCTACTACTACTATCCTACTACAAATATAATGAAGATAAATTGGATGGAATTAACGTAAGCTCAGTTGCATTCAATCCTTGATACGATGTCACAAAATTTAACCCGTGATCCAGTGAACAATGGACATATCGATTGGGTGCGAGGTATAAATAGAGCTGCGCTGATGAGCTCACAGAATCTTTTGTTCTACACAAAACCAGGTACCTGAATGGGGTGACTGGGGTCAGCGAACACAAATATCTAACTGATCCCAGGTTTGATCGCTATGTACATGTTCGTACGAGTTTACAGCAGAACAAGCGCAAAAGAAAAAGCTAAGGCAAAAGCTACATAATACTGTGAAATACACATTTTTCAAACAGAAGGAGAACAGATGCTGATAGAATAAACTCTGATCTTTTTATCAAACCCACTTTTCTACGCATTTTAACAATAAGAAACATGAATTTAGGCCACAGAAGCAGGCACCCTTGTCTTCATTTCGGGCATATTAGTTAACTCTCGTAAGGAACGGGTTAAGAAAGAGTACGCATAATTAGTTTGCTGGCTGAAACCAGCGAAGAACGCAAGACAAGGAGAGCAGAAATGTTGCACGTAATCATCGCGGGAAGTGTGGAGTGACCCTGAACTCCCCCCCCCCCCTTTTTTTTTTTCGTTGCATCGCATGGAGCTTTTGCAAGCACGACGCAGCCGCTAGCTGAGCGTGACGTGTGCGAAATTTGGTTCTGCACATTCTCAAATCCGACAATCTCCCGGACTGGGGAAAAAAAAAGTAAAAACAAAAATAAAACCCGAGAAGAATCGCAGTTAATATAGTGTCCGGTCCCGATATTTGGCATGATTGAGCAGCCGGCCAATCTGTGATCTTGTCGTTTCGGCTCCGTCCACACACACACACACACACACACAAGCGAAACTGCTGAAAAATGGGGGCGGGAGTCCGAGTGCCGGGACTGTCACCGCGTCTTCTTGGTCTTCCCGTTGTGTAGAGAAAGTCGATCGACGGAGAGTAGGTCAGCCATGCATATACAATTCAGTTTTTACAGTGTGGGTGAACTTGCGTGCAACCAAGGCAGACTAACAACCTTCTCGGTCAAGTTTTACCCGGCATTGGCTTACAAAAGAAGAGGGGAAAAAATGTGAAAACAGTTCACTCCTCATGTTACATAACAAGTAGAAAAAAAAATGTGAAAACAGTTCTCATGCAATGTTACTTAACATGGAGGGGTATACACAGGGGTGTACACAGGGCTATTCAGGACGGATTAGAATGCAGATTGAAATTATAGCTGATCTGAAGGTAAGTGGCTGAGGTGACCGCTCTCGATAGTTGTGGGGGTGGGAATAAAGAAACTAAAGAGAATATACACGTAATGACCCTCTGGTCGTATCGTAGCTCGAATTGAACAAAAATTCATATGATTTTTAAAGAATCCATGCGCATTGTGAAAACGAATACCACTGAAAACATAAGTATTGGGATCGATAATACCGACAAGCTGAATCCAAATGGGGGTACACATGTACATACAATAGTATTACATGAGTCTTATAGTGTGTGAATACCAGTGCGTGAGTGAGTGGAACAGGCTTGAATTACTTTACAGACATTACGCATGTCGGACAATTGCTGTAATGAGTGAACAATAGTACTGTACTATTGATAACTCTCGCAGGAGCAGACGGGGCGACAGCTGTATGCGAACTGAATACCATACTTATAAAAGCTGACAAGGAAACAAAAACAACAACAGATCATTCCAAAGTCTCAGGGAAAGCGTTGTTCATTGGGTATTTGGATGCATGAATAGACCGGTCTATTGTTCGGAAAAGGATGTACGGTATGTCCCACCTTAGTCCAGATTCTGGACGTTTTCTTATCATTACGCACCCACGCGCGCTCCACAGCTTATCGCGCTATATCCCCTGTAACCGCTCGATATCGATGAGGGCGCCAACAAACCTGTCCGAAAAAAACGTCCAGACTGGTTTGACAGAGCGTAGGGTCAAAAGTTCATATTAGGTATGCTGACGTAATGCCCTATCTCTCGCAAGCTCATTGCGTATGCATGAAAAACTAAGGGATCGATCACAGAAAAGAGTTCTGTGGTATCGATCGATCTGCAGCCAGCTGTGTGCATTGCACCGTGAATACAGTGCGATCTGCAACAATTACTAATATGTGCACAGAGATGCCTGCATTTTTGCACAACACACGATATCACAGTCAAAGAGCCAACTCTTTGATCACAATGCAATGCGAAACTCAGTACTTCAGTGATCCGTAACATGCATTGTTGCACAGCTGATTCGTGCAACGTTTTTGACTGGCTGAAAGTTTATATGGTTGCAGTCATCTAGGACCTACTTTCACGTTGTGTTTTGGACTTTGTTGTGCCCAGATTCGATGATGACTTGAATATTATTCTTGAGATTGGAAATGGCTAACTACAAATCGCCAGCTCGCCGATGTATGATTTGTGATGTGCCACTTCTAACGTCCAAACACTACATAAAAACTGCAAAGAACTCTGTGAAAGTCGTGAGGTGTGGACCTCAAGAAAAGTTGGAAGATTTGTTTGGCGATGTTATTGTTGGTAAAGGGGATCAATGTGTTGTTTGTTTGTTTGTTTGTTTTTTGGGGGGATTGTGCCAATCATGTTCATTAAAGGAAATAATTTTGTCATTAATTATTCTTCATTAATAATATTGTATGATGAAATATTCAGAAATTAAAGAAATTCTTTAATTGACATAGGCACTTGTATGCACCTGTTTTCAATATTATCTGGCCCACTAAGTAACAATGTAATTTTGGAATGTAAGCTCAGGGCTGTGAGATGTGGGTTCTATGAACCGTACTTAGCTATGGTATACAAGATATCAAGCATATTCAGTGGTGGGGAAGGTGAAGGGGATACATTACACAATTTGTAGTGCAAAGTTTTGAAGTACATGTAAGGAACCAGAAAATGCCTTTTTTTGTTTGTTCTTTTCCCCAAATGTTAGTAGAGAGCAGTCTAAATTTAAAGAATTGCGCTAAGTTTGCAGAGACTCCAACCCCAAGCAACTTCTGATCTGGAGATTCTCCCGCCCGAAACCCCTAGCAAACGGGAGACTCCAAGTTGATGTGTGCGAAGCGCGAAGTTCCTAGGATTCTAGATGTTCTCTGGTGCTATCTAAGGCTTATTTTTTTCAACATACGATAGAAATAAGTAAGAAATCCTTTCCACCGGGAGCCACAGAGCCAGGGCGGGAGAAATCAAATCTCAAACGGGAGAACGGGAGATTGTGCAAAAATGGGCTTTCGGCGGGAGATCTCCCGTCGAAAACGGGAGAATTGGAGTCTCTGAGTTTGTAAAACTTTTATAATTTTATTACCACTTCATGTAGGGCCTACTGGGCAGTTAGACCGAAACTATTTGCTTTGATAATTTCTGTAACAGAGACAATCAGACCAATATTCCTGTTGTAAGAATACCCCGTCATTCAGTGTTTTGTCTGTTAGTCTTCACGATAATAAAGCTAAATTTAGTAAAGCAAGATGAAGACGCTTAAGGGCATTTTTGCTACAGAGATATTGGTAGATTGGTCTCTGCAATTACAGAAGTGATCAGTTTTGGTTGAACTGCCCTTCTGCATATGCAAATATACATATATCCAATCATATCTTCCTTTTTGCAAACCATACCTGTATTTGCTCAAAATAGTAGCTCCATGTAAATAAGTAGGCCTATTCATATCAAAAGACTGTATGACAGAGCAACTAGTTTGTTTCTAATTCACAAACATTTAAGGGGGATATCAGCATGAAATTATGCTTGGGAAATGTGTGGGCCATGCACACAACACACACAAACGCATGTGCACACACACACACACTCACGTGTTAGCAATTTGATTAAACCCCCTATTACAATTCACATCAAAATTAAAACATTGTACATATACTTTGTACATACAGCTGTAATTACAATGTAGTAGACTTTACTTTTTTTTCTCCACGTTTATGGCGGCTGATTATTGGTAAATAAGTTAAGATTTGTTTTTCAGTGTTGAGGTGTGGTCAGGAAATACGTCAATTTATCACTGTTGTACTTTGAAATGTACAATGTACAGTGTACATGTACATTGTACATGTGCAATATATGTTCTATTAAATACACTGTGTAGTCTTCATCATTTCATGTCCAGTAAGAGCAGACAGCAAAGTGAAAACAAATGGACTACAAGTAGTGTAATTTGAACATATAATTTGTACATTTTTTAATCACATTACTTCTTAAGCCTTCATTATAAAAATTTGGCCATGATGGTAAAACTGTTAACGTTGTACCAACTACCAAGGAAGTTTCAAAGCTAGCATCCCACTCCCAACTGCCAATAATGAGTTCAAAAAGTTGTCACTCTGGGAAGGACGTTCAAAATAATTCCTCAGGTGTATAAGTGCCTTTAAAGTTGGATACTCTGTGCCACCAAGTACTCATAAGGAACTGAAATTAAATGTTCTATAGTTTCTCCATGCTCTTGAAATTCCTTCATTATACACCGTTCTTTCATATGTACATGTACAAGTACTGTAATATCCAATACATTTACTATATATTCATGATAGTTCATGATCATTGTTCAATAACAGTGCATGATTTTAAACAAAATACATTGTAAACTGTTTGACTCTGAATTTTGATGTCAGAGAAATAATATTATATGTCACATTTCAGTCTCATTACCATGTGTAGTAGACTCTCATTACACATCAAAAACACAGGATTAACACAAAGTGGTTACAAGTTATGACAAAGAAATCTTCCTGGTCCCACTGTAGATTTTGTTTTTCCATTTGTTGTGTTTTACAACAATTCTTGGTAAAAAAAAATTGCTTCGAAGTTCAAAAAAAGAAAATAAATTCATTGCTACACAGTTCAACTACAGGTACAAATGTTCATGTGCATTAACAGAACTAGTTTTATTTTTATCAAAATGGGCCAAAGAACATACTGTACTTCTCATGAATGATTTTGTATGTAAAGAAAGTATATGTAAACAAGTTCTTGGTAGTTGTACAACTCAAAAACATACCGTACACATGTGTACACTTGTATGTACATGTATGCATAGATAAATATGCAATGTACAATTACATGTGCAGATAAACGGCATAACAGTTCAATTTTCAAACACCCACCCAAACACCCAAAACACACAGCCCATCCCCACTTGGCATGGTCTGTATGTACATATGTACATGTAATCCACTACATCACAAAAACACAACCTTGAACTAAAATATTTCAACTTTTCCATAATCTTATCACTTCTAATTACGATATGTACCCATCAACATGTCCAATGAAATTAAAATATTCATGCCTAAAAAACAAAGTACAGTATGAAAAGTAGGTGTGTACAAATGTACATTGCATTTGCTTCTATGAATAAGAGCAAGATACAGTACATGTAATTGCAGTGATAAAAAGAAAATTATTGTATATGTAGCGTGGAATTGCAAAAAATTTAGGTGCACCAGAAACCAATGTACCAACCACTCACCATTACAAACCTTAAGGAGGAAAAACACCCACAGTGGATTCTTGTTTTAAAACAATCATATGAATTCTCTAAAGAACAATTTTCAAAGCCCAAAGGTACAAGCTACATGTACACGTGTATACGTAACATTTTTCAGTTTAAAAAACAAAAAAATCTTAGCTACAATGTACAACTGTACAGCTGTACATGATTCTTCATGTTACCAGTATATCTGATAAGGCCTGAAAATTGAGTGCTTTTAAAAAGTGGATATAATCGTCTAGATCACTTGGGCATCCAAACAAAACAGTACTGTGTACGCTGCTTACGTCAACACCCAGGCCAGACGCAATGCTAGCTATCAGAACTCTGATTTCACCATCTGTTGCCAACATGCTGTCAACCATTTCCTTTTGGATATCAGTTTCCGTGTTCCAGTGGTACATATTATAGACTTATTAACATACCTGTGGCAACCTTCTGGAAGCAGTGCCATAAAGGTCGCGTACACATTACTGCACAGTTTTCTCATCATCCTTTCACAACATGCACCATGAGTCTTCAAGTCATCTGCCAGCCACTTGAACATTGTATCTAAATCTCTTGCAGCAGACTTGACAACATGTTTTATATTTTGCTTGTCCGGCAACTGATTTACCCACACATAATTGCGAAGACCAAAGTTTTCGATGATACCGCTATGCACATCTCTGGTTGCAGTGGCTGTCAGGGCGACTGACGACTTGAGTTTCGATCGTTATTCACCCAATTTTCCATACGCCGCTCGAAATGCTTTGGTGTCTCCAGATGCGGTCCCCCTATTTGAAAAATAAGAAAAAAAAAAACAGTAAGATTAAAAAAAAGAACATTTTCTACATTGCACATAAGTGATTTTAATAATGCCTGCAGTCTCTACGATGCATATCACATAGCCATAAGACTGCATAATTTTATTCTATAGATGAACAAGTATGAGTACATTTGCATACTGAAGCATGTTCCCATTTGAGTTTTTTCTCAATGTACATGCACATGAAGAATTAGTCTGTGGGCCACAGCGTGTGTCTCGATTGCTCCTCTGTGTAGAGGAGCAAAGCCGACGAGGCACAGGCTGTAGCTCACAGACTAAAGCTATGAAAAGGCAGTAGGCCTATATGTGTAATTGCATTTGTATGCGAGAAAGTTACAGTAGTTACTGTACTGTACAAAACAATTAAACCAGAGCAGTTACGGTGTTAACAATATATCACAATTACACAGGATTTAACTCTGTACACCTTGTAGGAACACTCATCACAAGATATAGTACTGTAGTAGAAGCCTGCCATGTGTTTACCCTACCCGGCCCAGAGGCCAGACATAAATAGTTTTACAATCATTTTTTGTTGTTCAACTAGGGGCCTACAGTTACAGTTTGTAATTCAAGACAAGAGACACGTAATGAAAGTTGCCTTGACGAATCATTTTTAGAAAATGGATAGATCTAAATTGATTAGCTTACCGCTAGGCCGCTTGAGTTTTTGACTTTGTCACGCAGGCCAAGCAAGATCCATAGCCCTGCTCATCTGGTCCGAAATTAAGACTTCAAAGGCATGACAACAGGAGCCACGGCTTTCGGAGAGTCTGGTCCATCATGTAGATCTAGTTTGCGACGAATATCAACGCATAACGGTGCAGCTTGGAAGTTGGAACACCACACTATTGCCGAAACCAGTCGGCAGGGAGATCATGACCACGCACGGAGAGACGAGTACGTGTAGTAGGGACTTCTGAGTGGTTCTGCTGCTGCTCCCCGAAACCGTCAACGAATCCAAGCTTCTCAGTAGCACATTGCATTGAATGCTCTTCTCATTATCACTGTCAGAAAAGCGACGTCGAGACGCAGATGTTGACATCCATTGATCATGTAAACAAGATTTGGAGGAAATACTTGAAATGCTGCACAGATTTTGGTCGGAAAACGCAAGACTCGGAATCAATACGAAAAGCACATTGCACAAGCTGTATGCTGTACACGCGATCCGGGGGATCCCCGATCGAGAAGTAAAAGCCACCTCGAAATTGACATGTACGATAGGTCACGATTCTCTAAATGAGTGAATATTTTTCTATACGTATTTATCGATTTTTAATTTTTAATTTTCAAATTATTTTTTTTTGTCGAAAAATAGATCCAAAATGTTGATAATTATGATATTTATAATTTAATTTATAACAGTTATGGAAACGAGTAGAAGTTAGTCTTAATCTTACGCACGGTTTATATACGTTCTAATTTCATTCTCCTCTTATGATCTCTAAGATATACTATTTGAGCAATTTTTAACAAAAAGAAAAATAATTTTGAAATGCCAGTAATATATGTTGAGATTAATACCAATATTGGTGTAAAATACGTATGTTATATTGCTAAATGCAATGTACCTGTTTGCAATAAGACTACAAGATTAGAGATCGATCGACTTTTTTCGATCCCGCAAATTGCCTGCTGGATGCGATCTCATCGACCAATCAGGATGCTCGAAATGAATTAGCGGGTGGGGGTGGGGCCGATTTTTTCCGAAATATTTGGGGGAGACTTGGCAAACCAGACTGGACTGTTTTGGAGGTCCAGATGCGTGCGTGCGCGGCAAATAATACACGAGCGTACGGTGGGGCATACGCGTGCTGTAGCGGTGTGTGCGCGCGGTAAATGATCACACAAAACAGTCCAGGCAGTGGACTAGTCCCACCTCCGCTCCCGATTCAACCCTCCCGGAGTTAAACGCTCTGGCTGCATGTGTAGTTTGTATTGTTTGACAAGGTGGGGGGTGGGGGGGGGGGGGCACAGTGGAATTATAGGCACTCACGTATAAAAAGAGCAAAAAAGAAATAAAACAGACAAAGTGTTTTGTTGAGGGTGAAGAGGACGGAGGTGGGATAAACAAATATTTCGTAGGCGTGTGTTTGTTCACACATAAACACATGAGTCTTATAGTGTGTGAATACCAGTGGGGGGGGGGGGGTGGAACAAGTTTCAAAAGACACCAAGACCTTCAATGGAGGGGTATAGACCTTTAAAAACTGTACAAAGAATGAGTGTTATTTGGATTCCATAGCGTACACGTCTTGTAGTGCGAGAGTATGTTAAACACATTATGAGTATAGGACAAACGAAACGATCTAAGGAATACACACCACGTGTATATCAATGGAGAGTGTATGGACGAGTTCCATGCACTCTGTATGCAATTGGGATAAGAAGAAAAACATGCTTTACATCAAACACATGACTTTAATTTCCGTTTTGGTGAAAATTCACAACAGGGATAATCATACGAGTCCGAAATTCAACTGGCATAAAATTTTACTTTAGGAGAACAGTTGATATGCAATACATAAATGTTAATTTATTCATTTGCTAAACAATTTGGGTGATAAGCCAGTTTGCAATTAATTCAAAGTGATCTAATGGAAATGGGTCATTAGAGCAACATACAGAATTGTTTGAATACATTTGGTAGCATTATAAAAAAATAGACAACCACTAATTGTTCACCTTATAAAGCAATTATTATCTAAAGCATTTGAATGAAAAAAGGTGAAAAAGAACATACAACTTGTACGAAATTGTAATATATCATGTGGAAAATTACTGTAAATCGCCCAAGCGACTTTAGTATCCTTCTGCAAGGGAGATACACAACAGCAATGTACATACAAATCGTAAATTTAGCTGGTCGCATAACTGACATCGGGTTTTGATAACATGAGAATATATTATTTATATACCACAAAATTTAGTCACTTACGGACAGATATAAAAAAAGCAAACATACACTATTCAGTATTTTTTTTTTTTTTTTGCATGGGGTAATTATAACTTTGTGCTGCATGGGGTAATTATAACAAAAACATGCGAAATTGGAGGAATGGAAGGACATGCCGCGTGAGTCATTGTATACAACAGGTGGCATTGTATTGCAGTTAACTTTATAATTTGAAGGTAATTTGCTATATAATTTAGGGGTAATTTAGGGGTAAGCCACATGACAACTGGTTGAAGTGAAAACGTGAGAATGGGTTATTAAAGACAAAGATTCAGAATCACCAAATACTTCTGCAGGAAAATAAAAGCAATAAGCACGTACAATTACATGTAACACTTATTGTACTACGTGAAGTAATCATCAATTTGAGCATGAGATAGGAAAAAATGTGAATGGAGCGGAAATAACATCAATTAACATTAGAGACAGAGTGTAATATCCAAAAGTGAAACAAATTCGAATGATACTAATCTCACATGTTATTTCTTCCAGTCAGTCCAACGGTCGGCGTTCCCTCCATTTCGTGCACTTTTCCTGGTTTGGAGGATGACTCTGGTTCCAACTACCTTTATCACGGTCGATAGGTCATTGTTTTTTTCTGATGTTGTATACCGTTGCTGCCAGTATCCTCTCTCGCGCTTCATCTTCGGGGGAAGATCTGTACGGATAGAAACTCGTTTCCAGGTCAGAAACCGTCTTTTTCGTGCATGCAAGGTCATTCTTGAGCGAAGCTATTTCGTTCACTACAGAGTCGAGTTTTGTGTTAACCTGACTCGAGAAGGAGTGAAACATGTCCTTAATTTCTCCCATGAATGAGAGGAGTTCAGGAGGTGCGGCAATTGTAGCGACCGGCTGGTCGCAGGACTCAAGCAGAGACACATTGCTAGCCGTGGATGTAGTTGAAGTGTTGGCGGGCGAGGCTCCGCCCATGGTGCTACTCGTGGCGCCACAAGTAGATCCGCTAGTCTACATAGCTCCCTGTGTGCTTGAATTTCGAGTAACACAACCACGGATATTTGACTGTTCCTTTCTCGTATTGAATGACGGTTGTTTAGGTTTTCCACTTGTCTGAGAGGGGAAATTATAATCCCTTCTCCTTACATCCATAATGTGGAGAAATATGATCAAATTATCGCGTACTTCCACCAAAATTCGGAATATAAGCGGGAGCTCTCTATAAACGCGTTGTAGCTACTCCGACATCACGTGATCCTTCCAAATCTTCTCCTATTCCGAAGCATTAGAACTCACTGGACTTCAGTCACTTGAAGAAAGACGCCTGTACTCTTGTCTAGAATGTGTCCGGAAGGTTTTCAAATCAATTATGTCAAATCAATGGTTTTTGTCAACAATGAATCTACGAGACAATCGACTGTGTCTTAAACGCCAAAATAAAACTTATCGTCATCGAAACAGCAGTGTCCAATACCTCACGAGATTGTTGAATATGCATGATTTAATTTTAATAATATTTGCTTTCATTAACACGCAATTCATTATCATTATTTTTTTTTTTATTTTTTTTTTTGGTGTGCGCCTGGTCTAGGTAGCCCCACTCAAATTTGGCTCTGTAATATTTCCTTTTGCAAAGTGTTTTATGTTGATTGTTTGGTACCTAATATGTAATATTTTATTTTTGTTGTCATCAGGGTTCTCCTAGACAATTTTGGTGCATCCTTGGTGTTAGATTTGCTATATTTTCCTTATACTTTATTTCAATGTCATTCTGCTACCCTGTGCCACCATTTTGTACATGGGTAAAGGTACCCATTCTGTATATTTTGCTTCAGTGGAGACTGATCCCTGTGTAGACAGACTCTTGTATTCAGTGTGTACTGACTCTTGTACTTGATCGAGCAACCATCAATGGAAGGGATCACCAAGCAGCTTTTCATCCATTCTTGTGAGCTGACACAAATTCCTGTGCAGACAGACTCTTGTATTCAGTGTGTACTGACTCTTGTACTTGAGCTATCATCAATGGAGGGGTTTTGCAGGTGGCTTTTCATCTTTTGTGCAGTTCTGTCACCATTCATTTCATACGCAGAGGATCAGTTCATTCAGCCTCTGGACCTCTTTAAGTGCGTGAATACCACCAAACATGACTCGTGGAAGTACCATGGTCATCCAATTGCATACTACAGTAACCACCATGCATGTTTCCAGCTTTCTATCTTGTTGTGTGGGGACATACAGCTGAATCCTGGCCCGACTCAGCTAGACCATCACCAACGTGACAATGTAAGCCTACGTGTGCATCATGACTCTGATCTACCCCATCGTGTAAGATATGATGTTCGCGCACTAAACGATTTTAACATAGGTACCGACCAATTTCTTCACCAAGATGTCTGGCAAAGGGTCTGTGAGCTCGGCATCAGACGACGTCGTCGTACACATCGTGGTCGCAGAGCTCACAAACCACATATTTCATCTCGTGTTTCAACAGATCGTCAGACAAGAACTACAGTAAGTGACAAATCCTCTGTAACTCGTATTGGTGTTTGGAATGCTCGCTCCCTGAGCAACAAGTCTGCGTACATATGTGATCTAGTAGTTGATGCCAAGCTCGATATTCTCGTTATAACTGAGACTTGGTTAACTGGTACACAAAGAGACAATCTGATAATAGCAGATCTGAAGGTCTCTCTTCCAAACTTTGATTTTGTACACCGCCCTCGAACGAATTCCAGAGGTGGCGGCATCTGCTTGCTTGTCCGTTCATCTGCACGTATTTCCATAAATGACACTTTCACATTCTCATCATTTGAACTCCTTGATGTCACAATCAACCTTTCTCACTCATCCGCTCTGAGAGTATATGGCATCTACAGACCACCTCCTTCTGCTAAGAACAATTTAACCAATAACTTATTTCTGTCAGAATTCCCTACACTTCTGGAATCAGTGGCAATCGATGACTATCGTTCCATTCTGCTTGGGGATTACAACATACATGTTGACGATTGCTCGGATAATTTGGCTGTATCTTTTCTAAGCACCATTAACTCTCTAGGATTTCAACAGCATGTTAAAGAGGCAACTCATAAAGCTGGACACACATTAGACCTAGTTCTAAGCAGAAAAGTTGACAACATTGTATCGAATGTTAATCTTTTTTCTGCCCTCTGACCACTCCGCCATCATCACCACTCTCAACCTCAAAGGCCCAGTGAACCCCAAGAAGCAGACTACCTCCAGAAATCTACAGTCTATGGACCTCTGCTCCTTTAAAAATGACATTGCTGCATCACTTTTCCAGATCAGAGAGCCAGCGTGTCCCTCCGAGGCTGTCCTGCTGCTCAACTCTCATGTAACAAGACTTCTTGATAAGTACGCTCCGCTCAAGACTAGATCTGTAACAGTGCGGCCAAATAATCCGTGGTACACGACAGAAGTGAAGGAGGCTAAGAAGCGTAGACGCCGTGCAGAGCGCCGCATGATCAAGTCTGGTCTTTGCATTGACAGAGAGCTGTATCGGCAAGAGTGTGAGTCCTACTACAGCCACCTTGCCGACGCCAAGTCAAGGCACCTAAGAGAGGAGATTGCTGCTGCGGACACCAAACAACTTTTCAACATCATCAAAAGACTCACAATTGCACATCCAAATTCTTCTCTTCCTGACCATACTTCAAATCCTGCATTTGCCAATCAGTTTGCTGAGTTTTTCGACAACAAGATTAGTACCATTGCATCTTCATTCCCGGTGTTTCCTGAAATCTCTCTCTCTAATTCCTCTCGCATAAATATAAACACTGAGTGTGTATTTTCTGAGTTTGGTTTAGACACTGAGTCACAAATGAAACGTCTCATCAATTCTCTTCCGTCCAAGTCTTGTTCTCTTGATCCTCTCCCCACATGGCTACTAAAAGAGTGTCTAGATGAATTTCTTCCTGCAATAACTCACATTCTGAATCTCTCGTTGTCATCAGGCGTAGTTCCTAAGCACTTCAAAAGGTCGCTCATATTGCCCTTTCTAAAGAAACCCAGCTTAGACCGTAATGATTTGAATAATTTTCGCCCCATTGCTAATCTGTCTTTTTTTTTGGTAAAGTTCTTGAGAAAGTGGTTGCTCGCCAACTCAGAGATCATCTTGATGAACACCAGTTGTTTCCTAGTAATCAGTCTGCCTACAGACACTTCCACTCCACCGAAACCGCCTTATTGAAGGTACTCAATGACCTCCTCTTAGCAGTAGACAAAGGCCATGAAGTTGCTCTTCTGCTTTTAGATTATTCTGCTGCGTTTGATACTATCAATCATGAAATTCTCCTTAACAGATTGGAGACTAATTTTGGTCTTACGGGAACAGTCTTGAGATAGATTGCATCTTACTTACACGACCGCCACCAGATGGTTACTGTGAACGGTGCATTTTCTCAGTCGTTCCCTCTTAGACATGGTGTCCCCCAGGGGTCTGTGGTTGGTCCTTTACTATTTCTTCTATACACAGCCCCTCTGTCTTCAGTAATCAACTCTCATAACGATATTTTACATGTTATGTATGCCGACGATACTCAAATCTACATAATCATACAACCAAATACCCAAGTCGAAGTACTCTGCAAACTTAGTAGATGCGTTGATGATATCAAGCAATGGTCTCACGATAATTATTTGAAATTGAATTGTGTTAAATCGGAATTTTTATATGTTCATTCTCAGTTCAGACGGGGTAGCTCTCTAACAGAATTTTCCTTTGAAGATAGTACTATCCCCATCTCTCAGTCCGTCAGAGATCTCGGAGTTATTGTAGATAAGCATCTGAACTTTCAACAACATATTAAGAATTCATGTCGTTCTGCTGCTTGGGGTATTTGTAAAATTGGTAAAATACGTAAATTATTGGATCAGTCTTCCACAGAACGTCTCATTCACGCATTTGTTTCCTCTCATCTTGACTACTGCAATTCCCTTCTTGTTGGTCTCCCTGCTTCAAGTACTGCACCACTTCAAAGAATTCAAAATACAGCTGCTAGGCTTGTGACCCTTACAAAAAGATCTGACCACATTACTCCAGTTCTCCAATCCCTCCACTGGCTCCCCATCCATCAACGTATCACTTTTAAAATCCTCCTTATTGTTTACAAGATATGTAATAATCTTGCCCCATCTTATCTTAAAGATTTAATTTCCTTCCGCTCCTCCACTTCAACCCGTTCTCTCCGTTCTTCCTCCGCTCTCCAATTATCACGTGGTCCCCGCACCTGTACACGTTATGGTGATGGGGCCTTTTCAGTTATTTCCCCACTTCTTTGGAATGAACTCCCTTTTTATATTCGTAACGCTGAAAATGTTGATAGGTTTAAGTCATTGTTGAAAACTCATCTGTTTACACAACCTTAATTTTGCTGTTGTTGTTGTTGCTGTCGTTATCATAATATGTACATAATGCTGTATTTTGTTTTTACGTTATATATATTATTTTTCCCCGATTTGATGCGCTTAGAAACATCAGTATTAAGCGCTATATAAATGTTATTCATTATCATTATCATTATGTTGTTTGTTATGTAATTTTTCCTGTCATTTATGTTATTTAAGATTGTCAGTATGTGCTCAAGTTAATGCCCTATTCATGAACCCATGCCCTTAAAGCCTTGAAATCGTGGCTAGTGGTTGTGTGCCACGGAGACGAACGCAACATGCTGCCTCCCCCCATTCTGTATCAAATGTCGTGACACCGAATGAGATTAGCGCTGGCTCAATGGGTCAGCGAACACACACAGGCCTTGACCAAAATGGCTGTCCGAGCCACGCGAAGCTTCCGAATGGATCCGAATGGACGCACACTCACAGTGCGCATGCACATGAAGAGAGACCAATAGAGCCAAGCGTCTCCTGGCCTCCTCCAATCACCGCAGCTCGCGGTCACAATGTTTGTGTATGATGCGTACACACACACACACACACACACACACAGTCCCACACGTTTGTGGATAGCACTGCAGTCTGGCATTGCGCAAGTGCATGCACCGTTGAAATTTCGTTCGGAGGAGGAGTTACGCAATAACGTAACATTGGGGGTGACGATCGTCCGACTTTAATGTTTGATGTTTTATGGAAATTATCATTTCGTGAACTTATAAAGAAAATGTTTTTTTTTTCATTGTATTTCAAAAAGGGCTTTTTTCACTCGTGTGGTACTATGTGGAATAAATGCTGTCGGTTTGTATTTTCCATGTTTATGTGTGTGCATTCAGATAAATTGAATGCATATGTAAAATTAATGATGTTTGCAATTGATAGGCTGTGGAAGTTTTAATATGATAATAGGTAATTGTGACCCGCGCAACGGTTTCAGGCAAAAGTCGGAAGAACAAATTCCCCCCTGGACGGGGTACAAAGATTTTGACTATTAGTTTGGTCGATTTTGGGTTTTTGCAGAAATAGAATCTTTGATATGTTTGCTACATCTACACTAAATTTCATCACATAAGACTAAGTTTTTCCTATTGAAAATAGATTTTTAAACGCCCTATGTATGTTGGATCGCACTCGTCAGTTTCGATCTTCTTTCGAACGTCAATATGCCCAGTGTTGCTGGAATTTCTGAAAAATGGCTGTCTAAAAAGGTGTTAAAAGCATTTTTGAGTAAAAGTTGGGAACCGGTCTCTTTTACCTAATTTGAGTATGCTGAATCCGAAAAATCCGGTTCCCAAGCGAAATTCACCGATCTTGACCATCTAATTTGCATAAACAAAATGGCTGACAAGCCACAGAAAGCCACTGACACATTGTTTATGGAATGAAACTCGGATTAAAATCCCCTAAATGAAATTGTACGCGTTTTGTTTCCTTGTTACCCGTTCTTTAATTGAGTGAGAGGGGAGGACAAAGGAATAGCCCTGTCTTGCCGTCGAAGCTTGGTGCTCCCCTAGGATTCAGGTACTATGTATATATGTTCCTTTGCAGGTTATGCATTAGGGAAGGGAGGCGGGATTGAAAATAATTTATTCACGTTTGAGTAGCGAATTAGGGAATAAATATATTTTCAATTGTTACCTGAGCTAACCTATTAGCATAAGAATGTTGACAGGTGCCGGGTTCGAAGCTTTCGCAGGCAGAGAGAGCTGTGGAGCTCACTGACCTAGTTCGACACGCAGCAGAACGGACGTCTTATTCGGAGACGGAATTGCGATGTCCATCACTGGTATTGTCGGGATGGCCCGCAAGCTCAAGATAGAGGATCATAGGACCAGGACGAAACAGCGGTCGGGATAAGAGCATCGGGAGGCGGTATTGGTTCCGGCATGTCAAGAAGCAGTTCGTGAGGGTGGTTTCCAGGCGCGTACGTAAGTCATCAGTTCCCTCCGTCCGTTCTGTCTTGCCGTCGAAGCTTGGTGCTCCCCTAGGATTCAGGTACTATGTATTATGTTCCTTTGCAGGTTATGCATTAGGGAAGGGAGGCGGGATTGAACATAATTTATTCACGTTTGAGTAGCGAATTAGGGAATAAGTCCATTTGTGACAGTGCACCTCAAAACAAACAAAAAGTCGCCAGACATGAATTTTTAGTTAAGAACATATTCTGAAAGAGCAGACTTTAAGCTTTAAAATGATGTATAACTCAAATCAAATGGACTCTCCTAACCTATCTAAATATTGAAAAGAAAGTACAAACTCAGGAAAAGTGTGAACTGAGAAAAGAGGCTCTGAAGTACAGTGTCTATTCAAGCGTTTAATCTTTACAAAACCGGGATGGCTGTGCGATGAATGGGACAAAAAACAGGAAGTAAACCACCAGAGTAACGACAATGAAGAGATTATCAGATTAAACTGAAATTAGACATGCATCATTAACACATTCTGTCCATAATTAATGCCAACTTTCAAAACAGTAGCACTATCCTTTCAAAAGTTATTAGAGTTGAAAGTGAAGAGTGTGGACAAGGTTTTTCAGAAATGAAAAAGGGATTCTATAGACACACATAATCACACTATTCTACCAAAAATGTTCGAAATAAACTGCTAAAAAAACACACTTTCCTGCCCGTTTTATGATACCAAATTTTAGCATAATGTAAAAGAAGACCCGCTCTTTCAGAAAATAGGAAAAAGTCAAGTCCGGTTAGGTTGACCCATTTCACTTATTTTCAGTCCTCACGCAAAATCAGTGTGTGCGACTTTATGTTCGTTTTGAGGTGCACGGTCACATTTGACTTGAGTTATACATCATTTTAAAGCTTACAGCTGCTCTTTTAGAATATGGTTTTAACTAAAAATTCATGTCTGGCGACTTTTTGTTTGTTTTGAGGTGCAGGGTCACATTTTATATATATATATATATATATATATATATATATATATATATAAATTATGGTTCAAAAACTTTGCGATTATCATCCATGTGACTGTAGGCAGAGAAAAGATCATTCTCCCAGATGAAACAAATAAAAAATAAAAATGAGTCGTGAGCCGACATGTAGACAGTCCTATTCTTCGACTTTTGGTGGTCACATTTGTAAAACAATATTGACCAATAATATCAATATAATATCCCACACCCTCCCCGCTCGGGCGCTTCGCTCCCTCGCCAAGGATCTTACACCGTCACATAATGTACCCCCCTATAGTCCTTCATAGCGATTTTTTTTTTGTTTAATTCCCTAGAAATTTGATTTAAAAATGCCCTGTAAACGCGACTTTTATAATCTGTTTTTGCAAAATGTCCCCACAGTGGGAGGGGGTATCCCCTTTGCTTCGCTCCCTCGCCGAGGATCTCACACCATCACATAATGACATCCGTATGTTATAATCATAGTCCTTCACAGTGATTTTTCAATCTGCAGCATGTAAAATGAATAGTTTCCATAAGTTATGACCATAGTCCTTCGCAGTGATTTTTTTACTATGTTTAATTCCTTAGAAATTTCATTTAAAATGCTCTATAAACGCGACTTTCCACCCTTGTTTTTTACAAAAAGTCCCTACCGTGGGAGGGGGTATCCCCCTCCCACACCCTCCCCCGTTCGTTCGCTACGCTCTCCCGCCGAGGATCTCACACCGTCACATAATGTACCCCGTATTGTCCTTCATACCGAAGATTCGAGTATGTATACAATCACATGTCATATTTATACTGTATTGTGTATATGTAAATGTACATGATGAAACAGGAGCCAATAAATCAAATACAAAAAACAAAAAACAAACCAAGAAATCTCACAGGTTACATCAATATTCAGTGTCAAAACGCACCCCACCCCCCTTGAAAAAAAAGCTGGTGACGCCCCTTTTCATCCCTACTGTCTTCCTGACCCACGCCATGGGCATGAAGGCCCTGAAAGCATGTGATCGATTGTCTACACTCTACACACGCCGGGTCATACGCAAGCAGGGAAGTAACTGTATACCAGCAGTCAGCCTACAGGATCGATGGTCAGACCTGTGCTCGTGCCAGTGCTCTTACATCGCCAAGCCGTAGCAGGTTATGTATCAATGGACAAGTACCTCCGTACCACGGTACCGCAGCGCCATGTTGGCCTTCGCGTAGCTGATTGGCAAAAGGACTGCTTTCACACTTTAATTACTCTGAAAACGGTTTATATTTGCCATCCATAACAACCCCTCCTTTGCATTAGAGAAGCTTTAGATAAGAGCATAGTTTCATGATTCCCACCACTAGATATTTGACTCATATTTGTAACCTTGTCTCAAAGATCTCCATTGTCTAAATTTGTACTGCAAATCACTTTTATTTGAGCATTCTCGCAATTAACGTGGCCAAAATGGTCCTCAAATAAAAGGAGAAGCATAATTATCACTCCACTCGACCCTGCACACCATGTGTCATTCTTTTGAAATAACATTTACATAAGCAGGACTAAATCTGTCGTCAGATCAGCAATATCAGTATCAGTGACTGAACCTGACAACAGCCAAACAAGCTTGCTTTCATGTCATGCATGTAGGTACCGTCATACTTCTCTTGTTCAACCCGAACTGAGATTTCGACCAGTTATTATAACTACTGTGTATACTATGTAAGTACATTGTATAATTGTTTCTGTTTTGTTTTGCACATTTTTGACACGGTACAAGAACGTGTGCTATTACTTTTGATGTAATGTTATACGAGAAGTATGAAATAAAATTGAATTGAATTGAACTCACGTGAAAATTACTCGTTTCTTAGTGCCGTGTTACACGTTTCCAGGCAAGCTACGCGGGTTTTTTAAGAGTTACTTGTAGGGATTTTCCTGCACCCAGGAGAATTCCGCGGCGAACAAGAATGTTTGCCAGTTTCGCACTTGTGTTTTACCTGCTCGACGTGTGCTACTGACCTTCTACTTGCTTGTGTTCCGTGGGACCTGCGTGAGAGCTTTGAAACCGATCCGTTTTCTGTTACCAGTGACTAACGGGTCCTGCGAAGCACCTGTGTTGGATTTGTCTGCGAGGTGCTGCCGGTATAAGAGGTCTCTAGCTACTTGTGTTCTGCCTGTAGGACCTACCTCTGCAGGCAAACCACAGAGAATCACTCGGAACAAGTTTTGAGCATGCCCAAGGCCTTGTCATACCGTATCTGGGGAAGTTTTGAGGGTTTACTTGAGGGAATACAAATCTGCTACCCGGAGCTCTATGCAGTTGGTCCGCAGCTGACAGTACCTAGCGCGTATCTCGCCCATAATTGCCCAGAGGTGCGCACGCAAGTTCGATCTACCCGCAGCCAAATTTTGAGCATGACCAAAACTTTTTTTCCGGCTGAGTCGCGCGGATTGTGGCAGAGGTCCACGCAGAACGCCAGTAGGAGGCCTTTAGCAGCATCAACTCGCAGGCAGCTCCCACGCAGGTACTTCGCTGTCGAAGTATGCGCCCAAGATAATGACATACTGTGGAATTTCTGCCATTCCATCAGACGAATTCCTTCACGGAGTTGTCAGACCCCACGTGCCTGGCATGCATGTCACACAGAATTAGCGCATACTTGTAGAACTTAAGTAGAGCGCGTCCAGCAAGGTAGACACATGCAAAACTCGTCCACATCCTTGTCGTTCCTCAGAAAAAAATATCCGGTGTGCTGGAAAATCCCCACATGCAACAAGCCCGCGTAGCTTGCCTGGAAAGGTGTGAGAGGGCCTTACATGGTTGCGGGTAAAAAGGATGTGCGTACGCACCTCCGGGCGACTACGGGTGAGATACGTGCTACCAGGTAGGACTTACTGTTATTTGCGGGTCATCTGCGGGGACCTCCGGCAAGTAAACATTATTCTCGCAACTTGAACTCAAGGCTTGCCCAGAAAGGTGTGACCCGGCCTTTATGCGGCTTGTGCGAGTGATCTGTGAGTCAACATGGACTTTAGTACGATAGTTAGTTGCACGAGTAAACCGAGAGCGATACGACTCACACCGAGCTTATCATGGGTTGTGAATTCCAATATATGACTTGTACACTGCATGTACGTTACTACACTGTGTTTATGTGTCTGATCAATCTGATCGAAGTTACTGTTGTTGATTATTTCTTCATTAATATGACATTGCTTTCAGAGGGTTTCAATATCATGATTATGGAAGCATTAATGTGACAAAATGAGATTTTGAATACATTTCCAGACATGTTAGAAATGACTATCTCTAGGAAAACGGAGCGGAATTAAATAATTCTATCTATGAATATTGTAGGTGGTATAGCAAATGTATACATGCACCGTGCAAAAACAGAAATATCTCTATACAAAGAGCCAGACTAAAAAAAAGTGTCAATATCAATAAAAATAACCAATCAACGTTGATTACTACACCGTCATTCCCCGAAGGCTCATCAATAATGATGTTACAAAAACGTTTTTTCTTTTTTATTTCCAACAGATATTATTGCAAACCTAGTGTAATTAATTTTCGTATATGTTCAAAACAGGAATTTCAAGACAGCCCAGCAAACATACATTTGCATTCTTGATTTAAAAACTCCAATAGCATATCAAAACTATCCATGAAAAAATTACTTTTTAAGATGAAGGGGCCTGTGTAATATAGAAAATTGTCCAAATATTTCATTTAAAGTGTGCACTACATTACGTTATTTCAATCCTAAAAATACAAAATCTCCCACACCTTCCCCGTTCAGTCATTTTCCCCCACGGATTCAAGTACACTTATAGATAGACAGATTTCTGAATATTTCATCAAGAGTGTGCGCCAGATCTATCCCTTCTGTTTATATATATATATATATAAAATATATAATAAAAACCCAGAACTATGCAAACGCGCGGGAGGGGATATCTCCTTACAATTAACCCTTGCCCGATTGATTTTCCTACATAGATGTAGTTCACTTTGGGGACTGACCATTTCCAAAATTCGATGTTTGGAAGATAGTTTCATTTCAATTAAAAAACAATGAAAAATTCTCCTTTACAACAGGGGAGTCGATCCTGGAGGGCCAGGGGGGCAACCATGGCATTTTGTCCCCCAATAATTCCCAAAATGAGGAAAATTGTCTTGCTTTTTTTTTTAAGGAAACTGTCCAAATATCCTTCTCCATTAGGTTTTCTTCCTTACGATAAGCACACTTTTGACAAATTTCAGAACATTTCATCAAAAAGAGTGCATCGCATCTGTCACTTCAATTCCAATAAATTCAAAAGTTCCCTCATCCTCTTTTCGTTAACCCTTAAACCTGCTCGGTTCATTTTCAAAGACTTAGACTCGGCACACTGTGGGGAAAGACAATTTCCCCAATATTCAACTAACGTGTGCAATAGATCGTTCTACTTTAATTCTTAAACTGAAAGGAAAAAAAAATCCTTCGTGTGGGAGGGGGACTATAGGCCAACCCACACCTTCCCTCCACCCCGTCAACTTACACACACTTAGTACACAGTGATGTCGCACACGGTGAACAAAAGCTGAGATACGGCGTTGAAGTCATTCTGCGAATATTTAATTTTCTTACTTTAGGATAGGACTAAAGATCCCCAAATTTCACTAAAAGTGTGCAGCAGATTGCTGAATTCCAGGTCTGAAAGTGCAAAATCTCCTTCGTGGTGGAAGGGAGATATCCCTCCTACCCCACCGCACATGTAGGCGTAATAAATATATATATATAAAAAGGTGATACCATTTTCTCAAAGGCAGCCTGAATGGAGTCAGCGTCTTTTTGCTGGGAGCTCTTCACATTCATACATACTTGAGAAATTCTCAACCCATTCTTTTTTTGAATTGATACAGGCCGCCTAATTCTGGACGTGCAGTCTGTAGTCTTAGGTACGTACGACGATTTGCTAGCATTCGAATGGGAAATTTCAACTGTCATTCCATTGTCATGGGTAATACAAATTTTGATATCAATAGAAAACCTTTTTCTCTACATATAAGCAAATGTAATCAGATAAATAATATTTACGGATTTTATCAATTAAATAGTAGGAAATGCACCAGAGTTACTGAAGAGACAGCCACTCTTATTGATCATATGCTGACAAATAACACTGACTGTATAAAGACCTCAGGTGTTCTCGAGGTAAGCATGGGCGATCATTTCATGAACTATCTGATCTGGAAAACAAACATTTTAACCACCCATGACCACAATTATGTAACCTTTAGAAAGTCAAAAAATATTGACTGGAATATATTTCGTAAAGATCTTATGGAACAAGACTGGAATGAAATTGAAACTTGCCATAATTTGGAGGATGCTGTTAAGAAATGGGAAGAAAAGGTATTACTAGTCACCAACAAGCACATGCCTATAAAGACAAAGCGTATGCGTAACAAAATAATACTCTCCTTGGTTGAATGAATCGATTTTTGAATTGATGAGAGAAAGAGACAAGATTAAGAAGAAAGCAATTACACAAAATAATGATCAGTTGTACAATGAATATCGACGGCTGAGAAATAAAGTTACTGATGTTATAAGGAAAATGAAAAAAAAAAACAGTATTACATCAATATATTGTCTGAATGTTCTGGAAAAAATGAATCCTGGAATGTTTTAAAATCTTTTCTGCCAAATAACTGCAACATCGTCTCATCATCTCTCCTGTGGTGATGCATACAGTAAAGCCTCCGAATTTAATGAACACTTTGCCAGTGCTGCTATGAATTTGTAAATGAACATCAGGCTGAGAAAACTGACGTGACCGAAGTAGATATTATTAGAGAATCCGTATGTTATCATAATATGGACATTGGTATTTTACAGTTGTATCTGCAGCTCAGGTTATGAACGAAATCAACAAACTGAAAAATAAAAAATCGAGTGGTATTGATGGTATATCGGTTGAGATTTTGAAAGTAATCGCTGATATATTGAATAAGTCTATAACGTATTTGATAAATAGATCCATTATTGAAGGAGTTGTCCCAGAGTCATGGAAAATAGCCAAGGTAATTGCGATATACAAACAAGGAGATAAGTCGAGCCCTGATAATTACAGGCCAATTTCCCTGCTGCCTTGTATTTCGAAATTACTCGAGCGCATAGTTTCGTTGCAATCATCACACCATCTTAATGCGAACAATGTCTTAACACCGGTTCAGTCTGGATTCAGGGCAAATCATTCCACTGTAACTGCCCTTGTAAAGGTTACTGATGAATGGCTTTTGGCCATGGATGAAGGTGAATATACTGGGGCGATATTCGTCGACCTACGGAAAGCGTTTGACACTGTCGACCACAATGTAGGGCCTAATGTTAGAAAAGTTGTCGTGAATTAGTATAAATAGAGGTACACTTCAGTGGTTTATGAGTTATCTGACGGGCAGGAGGATAGTGACTAAGGTCAACAACGCATTGTCTGATGAAATGTACTTAACTCATGGCGTGCCCCAGGGCTCTCTTCTTGGCCCTCTACTGTTTTGTGTTTTCATTAATGACCTGCCTCGTATTTTCCAGTCATGTCGTGTTCATCTTTAGGCGGATGATACAATCATTTACTACTCCAACAAAGATGTTAAAGTCTTGGAGTCCATTTTAAACAAAGAAATGCAAGTTTTGGATCAGCGGATGTCACAGAACAAACTATTGGTCAATTATTCAAAGACCGTCAGTATACTTTTTGGTACGAGATTTATGCTCGCAAGGTGTAATTCACTAGATGTAAAAATAAAAAAATACCCAGATTCGAAATGTTGAAACGGTAAAATATCTTGGAATACCTATCGACGCTGAGTTGAAATGGAATATTCATGTAGATAAAATGTGCCAGAAAATCAATAGACTGATTGGTTTTCTTGGAAGATTAAGGCACAACAGAAAAACCTGATAGAGAGATATCTTCGTCGCGACGATGTCGCATTGTGCGTGTTTGATGATTTGCATGTGAACAGGCGTCACGTGCATATGAATAAGCAACCGTGCATATGAATACACGTACTTTCTTTTCATACCTTTGTTTATTCGTCCCGACGATAAGCGACGATAGAGAAAGGATTCCCTTTCACTAATCGTCGCTCTTCGTCCCGACTTACTAGCTATTTTCAAAGTTCGGCTTCTATTGTGCCTTGCGTTTCTTTTGTTAAAAACGTCGCATATCGTTCCCGACGAATCATTGTTCAACCGTCGGGAAATGTCCTGACTATATGGCTTCGTTTCAACGCCGCTTGTGTTCAAGTTTATGTTTTGTTAATCTTTACTTGTCACAGCATAAAGCCTATTATCCGTGTGATCTAAAACGTCGCATATCGTCCCGACGAATTACCATTACTGTACCACCGAAATTCAGTCTCTGTTCCATCGTCGAGCAACGTCCAAAACGCGTGGCTACAGCTAATCCGCTGGGTGATGTGATTCGCAATGCTGAGTACGACTCCGGAATGGATGGGAAGTTTTGTGTTTTCACGAGAAAAAAAAAAATGTATTCTCGCTGCTATAGATAATTGTGAATAACAGGCCGACTTTCCGTCTTTTGTGCAAATTCTATAAGTTATGGCGATGTGAAAGGAGCCTTGACCGCAGTCGGTAGACATTGAATTTGTATTATCTTGTCTTTACGCGTAGCAAACACGGCGGAGAGATTTTGTCCGGTGTACAAACGAAAACTTGACCATCGTTGCAAAACTTATTTCATAGTCGCCGTTCGTTGTCAAACTCCGACAACTTCTGTCATATTTTTTGCTGTAGAATACATTGATTTTTTTTTTTACTTGACACAACATTGAATCAAATATTTGTATTTTAACAACGTGTTTACCTATTTATTATGTTGCGGCATTTACTTCAATTGGTCGTCGGCCTTCGCGTGGTTGTATTAATTGTTACAGACTGTACATTTATGTCGTCTTGTAAAATTTTAGAGCGGGCGGAGAGATTCTGTCCAACGTTCAAACGGGAATTCGACCGCAGAACTTGTTTTAGCTGTTCATCCTTGCTGACTGTTCTCATGGTTTGTTATGCTAGAAAAGGGGTATCGATTTCATGTTGTCAACATACCATAAAAATGCCAGCTGCATTCGCCTTTTAACTTTTCTGTAAAGGCGGATTTTTTTTCCACCTACATTGCGCCACACAGAAACTAGCGCAAACAGATAATTATGCGAATGTTTCAGGAGATGATGTCTTGGTTTCGGGCCGAGTGCGAAGAATTGTAAGGAAACTTGACTGTTATCGATATAATTGTTACGCTTCAGGTGGAGAGATTTTGTCCGACTTCCAAACGGGAACTAGACTACCATTGATTATTTCAGTTGGTTGTCTTTCTTTGTTAAACTCCGTTAACTTCTGTCATTTATGTAGCTGCATAGAATACATTGATTTCTGTGTTCTTTAACACATCATTGAATCAAATCTGTGTATTTTAATACCGGATTTACCTTTTTACTTTGTTGCGGCATTTACTTCAACTGGTCGTCGGCCTTCGTCACGGTTGCAATATAATTGTTAAAATTTATGTCGTCCTGTAAATTTTTAGAGCGGGAGGAGAGATTCCGTCAAGCTTTCAAACGGGAATTCGACTGAAGAACTTGTTTTAGCTGTCCATCCCGCTTTTGTCGATCCGTGTTTACTGTTCTTATTGTTTGTTATTCTTAAAAAAGAAACAAAACATAGACAAAAGATTTGATTTCATGTTGTCAACATACCATAGAATGTCATCTGCGTTCGCCGTTTAACTTTACTGTAAAGGCGGATTTTTTTTTCTCGCCCTCTTTCCGCAACCAGAAACTAGCACCAAAAGAAAATTATGCAAATGTTTTCACTTGCCATTATGTTTCGCCTAGAGCCCCTTTTACACTTTCACGGATTGCATTACGGATGACCACGGATCGTTGGTCCGGGATCATCCGTACTATTTCCGGGATGACCGTGTTGACTTCGTGAAGTCATCCGACATTATCTTTGATCCGGCATGTCCGCTGAAAAAAAAAGAGCTTGCTTAAGCCCCTTTTACACTTTCACGGATTGCTACATGGATGACCACGGCTCGTCGTCCGTGGTGTTCCGGCATGCAAAATATCGATTTTCATCTCAATGACGATGTGAACACGATCCCAACTGGACGTCTACACGGACAAGTACGGCTTTAGAGCGGGAGGAGAGACATTTTCTATAGCTTTCAAACGCAAATTCGACTGCAGAACCTGTTTCAGCTGTCCATCCGGCTTTTGTCAATCTCTGTTACCTGTTCTCACTGTTTGTTCAACTACAAAAAAAAAAAAAAAAAAAAAAAAAAAAACATAAAAATAATGTTTTCAGTATATGATGTCTTGGTTTCGGGACCAAACAAACAGCAACGACAACAAAACACGAAATTGTCTTTCCCGACCGAGCGCGAAGAGTTGGTCTCTACAATGGTAGATAACGAGTAGTAGACGAGTTGTAAGAAAACTTGGCTGCTACTAATAGCGTTATAATGTTATTACAATGTACTGTCGTTTCTCACCTCTTGTTGAGTTACGATATCTTCCGTTTAATCACACTTTATTCGTTTATTTGTCTCGCACAGTACATGCATTTTCTTAACGGCGATTTCTCTTCTTTTTTACTGCATTATTGCAGATTAATACCAGACGCTTCGATGTGTTGTGTGATTATGTTTGTGTTGTGAAGAGTGTTGATACTTCGTCAGTTCGTGGAATTTATTTTTTATCTCGAGCGATTATGGTGGTGGAGTTTCTAAATGTTGATAGGACAAGGACAAAATGATCTGAGTGATGGTGATGATGATTTTTTTGGTCCCGGTGTAAAATGAATGCTGGTGTAAGAAGGACGGCTAATGAATGCTGAGCGTACTACGGTCGTGTCCTGTGTTTAATTTCTTTTCTCCCTCTTTCACTCTTCTTTTCCCTCCCAGGAATGACAATAAAAATAAAGTACGTACACATCACAACAAAAAGAATCACGTGCTTGCAACCTTCGTAAATTTTCATTACCAACAAAGAATAAAGAGAAGAACACAAACACGATACTATACAGAGAAAGCAAATGCGAAATTCTTGCTGAGAATGTGAATT
This sequence comes from Diadema setosum, assembly GCA_033980235.1. NCBI lineage: Eukaryota > Metazoa > Echinodermata > Echinoidea > Diadematoida > Diadematidae > Diadema > Diadema setosum. Next base: position 203,540 of record JAWLSL010000024.1, read on the forward strand.
TGCGCTGCTATATTGTGAATAACAGACTGACTTTCCGACTTTTGTGCAAATGGTAGTCAGGGCGATATGAAAGGAGGCTTTACCGCAGTCGATAGAAATTGAACGTTACCAATCGTTGCAAACGTGATTTCAATCGGTCGACATTATCGTATTCTTTTTGTGAAACTCCATCAATTTGTCTCATTGTTGTTGCTCAAAAATGCATTGATATTAAGTTTATATTCTTTTCCACACCATTGATTCAAATCGTTGTATTTTAACATCGTGTTTACGTTTTTATTCTGTTGCGGCCTTTACTTCAACTGATGGTGGCCTTCGTCTTCATACTCATACTCTTATATATATCTCAGACCATCCAATTACAAACATTTAGCTGTCTTGGACATCGCGCTTGACTTTATATAATATTATATAAATCTATTGTGTAGGCCCTATATTTTATATGTTGTTATATATTTGTTATATGTGTCGTCCTGTAAAAACAGCTGTCAAAGGGGAATTCTACTCAACCAAAGATATTGATTTAATGGTGTTAACATACAACAATGTATATTTTTTGCCATTGTTGCTGTAGTTTGATATCAAAACAAGTATGTTTATGTATGTTTATGCATGTTGGAGTGTGTCTTTATTACATATAGTTATTCTTTCTTGGATTTGTGGTGGCTCTGAAAAGAGCCGTTGGAGTTGCAGTTTCACTGCAGTATGGATTCAGCGTTGATGGACTTTCCGTCTGTGATCATCGACGTCCTTTCTACTCGTGAACACGTATCTGCATCCGACGACAGGACAGCGTCCGAGACCCTTGGCGGCAAACTGGGGCAGGTGCTCACATGGCCTGCATCTCGGTGTCTCATTAATGAACTCTACCACTGATGTTGCCGATTTGAATAGAGCGTGCTGACTATACGAGAGCGGTAGAGGATAGAAGTGATTTGTAGGCGAGACAGAATACAAAGGCGGCGCTCTGACGTAATCTCTTCTTTGTTTGACCGTTGGGCGCAGGTCCCCTTGGGAGGGTCAGCGTTTTGAAGGTTGTTTCTTTGTCCTTTCAGCGGGCTACCAGAATAGATTTATTCATAAGACAGGGGGAGACGCTTCGATTCGAAATGCACCAATATTGGACTCGTTTTTTTTTTTCCAGGAGCTAAGGAAAACAGATATGAAACGCAATCAACAATACTCTCTTTGACAGGATACTTTTAGAATATTAAGAATTTGTTTCGGCTCTTTTTTTTTATTTGGGGGGGGGGGGGGGGCACTGTGGCACCATGGCTAAGAATCATAACTACCAGACGTTATAGGACTCGAGTTCGATTCCCGCCCAGTGATTACGTCCTATTACGTCCAGTAACAACACTAGGGCAATAATGTCAGACACCCTTATAGCTTCAGGACTGGCAGCACCGAAGAGTCTGGTCTAAATAGAGAAGACCGTTTTACAATTATTATCATTATTACTTTTAATGTTATTATGATGATTTAAAGAGAAGTAGGATTTGTCGGGCGATCTACAACGTGCCGTTAACGATCGATACGACACTGTACAGGCATGATTAAACCTGGAAACATTGAATATGATTTCATTCTGAAGCAAATAGTTTTTACACAGCAATAGATATGGAATGTACTCTCAAATGAATCCACCAATGATTGAAACAATCATCCCCCGGCATTCCTACGGATTCCCACTTATCAGTTAGTAGCCATTCCCTTGAATATTTCATTAACACTTTCAAAGTATCACGAAGAAGGCTATGGGCTGAATTCTCATCTCAATCAAAACTATTTCATGCTTTAACACCGTGAATATGCTTCTCTGCCCATGGAAAAAATACGGGCAGTTTGTTGTAAACATGTAGAACATGTTGTAGCACATTGATTGACGAAACTGGAATAATGAGGATGTACTTTTTACATGTCTGGATTAGTTTCTTGTTGATAGCAGCGGAATAGTATGCAATGAAAGCCAACTTATGGCTGATATGTTAGTTGCCGAGTCTAATATGATACAGTTTTATTGATTGTTACAACACATTCAAGAAATAAGGACTTACATGTACTCTTTGATTTTCATAATTTTGCGATTTCCGTCTTTAACGTTAACTTTCAATATTCTATTATGTATTAAAACGGCGTCGGCAATTTTAGACATGAAATCGTGCATGATAATCTCCTTTGGATAGTTTATATCGACTATTGTTTGTTTCATTCAACATTCACTTTGTATTATTATTTTTTTTTTTTTTACCTTCAGATACGTGCATTCTTTCAACTGTCGGGGCAAGTTTCCAAATACGATTGAGTATCTTATGCGTTCAATTACACCATATGCCCATTTTATGCAAGAGCCGAACTTCCCTTTTCTTGTACTTGGTGGACATCGAAGTGTAAATAGAATTATGAGAATAATAGTTACTTCGGGTTAGAGGGGCGCATCAATTTTGAAATTTGTGTTTGAAAGGCTATTGTCTTCTTAAAGACGGTTAATGATGTTGCTCAAATCGACTGGAGCAAGCAATCTTATGATGCATGCTCGGATCTATAAAGGCTTGATGGTCTGATGCTACTACATTCCCAGTAAAAAGAGACGGGACGAAAAAGACATCAGTGGTACACAGGATGTGGTTGCCTCGGCGACGCTTTCTATTGTCGGGATGGGGATAAAGATGATGGAGGTCCTTTTGTAACGTGAAATGTTGAGCGCGTGGCTATCTTAATCTCCTGAAAGTAGCTAGATAGTAGAAGTCCATTCAAAAAGAAACTATACCGCGTTCTATTGAAGTGTATATCCGAGAAAGCTATTCTTGCTGTGTTGAATACAGGCTGGCACAGCTGACAGCGGTATTCAAACTTTCTGATCACTTGATGATTTGACGACTACATGTAATAGAATATTCAAAATGAACCCTTGGGAGTGTGACGGAATTTCGAATACGATACTAACAATCCGTAGATGAATAAGTTTGACAATTATTTACTGCCTTATACTTGAACCTAATTTGGCGATTATGCTTCACGTTTTCTTCGTAAGATGTATAAATCCAACAATGTCGATCAAATTATAAGACAGTTAGTCCTTAAGTTGTTAATGTCACTGACCATCCGAAGAGTGATGTGTATTGGAAGACGAGGTTTAAACTTCGCTTGGTTTTGAATCGTTTTACCGCGTAAGTTGCAACAAACGAACAGAGGTTCTTACTCTAAAACGAGAAATGTTCGCGTGCATGATAATGTCGCGAATTTCCCGAGAACCAAGAGATTAGCATGCACGTGGAAGTCCTTGCCTACACTTTATGCATTTCGCGGCAATAAGCAAAGTTTTCATGCCGCGGAGAAAATTGTCGGCTCCGGTCGTGAAATTTTCAGGCTGCGAATCAGTCATATTTCTCATTTCACACAAATTTGTTTTGTGGGGGGGGGGGGGGGGTGTCGGGGGCAAGGGCCCTGTGGTACCATGGATAAGAATTACGACTCGAAGTCGAAGGACTCGGGTTCGAATCTCGCCAAGCGATTAGGTCCTTTATATGTCCTTTAGCAAAGCTAGGGTAATAATATCAGGCCCTCTGAAATCTGCGGCCCTGACAGCACCAAAGAGGCTTCTCTAAATACAGAGAATTCGTTTTTGCAATTACTGCATATTATCATATTATTATTACTATTATCATTTCATTGTTATTAATATGATTTAAAGAGAAGTCTGATTTAAAATGGCTAAGATATCGAAAGCAATTTCTATAAAAGAATGTACCCCCTTTTACAAGGATCGCTTTTTTGACTTTGATTTTGGATACCCCAGCCATTTCTGTCTAGATCTTCATCAAGTAAACTCAGAAATGTGTGATCTATAACGTTTCATTAACACTTTCAAAGTATCTCGAGAAAGACTAATAGCTGAATCCTCATCTCAGCCAATACTTTTTCATGCTTAACACCGTGAATAGGCTTCTCTGCCCATCGAAAAAAAAAAAAAATGCGGGCAGTTCATTAACAAGTCATGTAGAACATGTTGTAGCACATTGATTACACGAAACTGGAATACTGAGGCTGTAATTTTTACATGTTTGGATTAGTTTTCTTTTTGATAGCAGCGGAATAGTATGCAATGAACGTAATGAAAGTCAACTTATGGTTGATACATAGTTACCGAGTCTAATATGATACACTGTTATTGCAACACGTTTAAGAAAGTAAAGGACTAACATGTACTCTTTGATTATCATAATTCTGCGATTTCCGTCTTTAACGTTAACTTTCAATACTCTATTATGTATCAAAAGGGCGTCTGCCATTTTAGACATTAAATCGTGCATGATAATCTCTTTTGGATAATTTATCTCGACTAGGGTTTGTTCCCTTCAACTTATTACTTTTTTTTACTGTCAGTTACGTGCATTCCCCCAACTGTCGGGGCAAGTTTTCAAATACGATTGAGTATCTTATGCTTTTAATTTCACCATTTGCCCATTTTATGCAAGAGCCAAACTTCCCTTTTCTTGTAATTGGTGGACATCGTAGTGTCAATAGAATTATTAGAATAATGGTTACTTCAGGTTAGAGGGGCGCATCAATTTTGAACTTTGTGTTTGAAAGGCTATTGTCTTCTTAAAGACGGTTAATGATGTTGCTCAAATCGACTGGAGCAAGCAATCTTATGATGCATGCTCGGATCTATAAAGGCTTGATGGTCTGATGCTACTACATTCCCAGTAAAAAGAGACGGGACGAAAAAGACATCAGTGGTACACAGGATGTGGTTGCCTCGGCGACGCTTTCTATAGTCGGGATGGGGACAAAGATGATGGAGGTCCTAGTCTTTTGTAACGTGAAGTGTTGAGCACGTGGCTATCTTAATCTCCTGAAAGTAGCTAGATAGTAAGTCCATTCAAAAAGAGACTGCCGCATTCTATTGAACTGTATATCCGATAAAGCTATTCTTTGTGTTGACGACACTCAACCAAGAATACTCTTTTTGACAGGATACTTTTAAAATATCAAGAATTGCAAATCTTCACTATTGCAGGGATGAACCATATGAACGGTTTTATGCCAATTCGCATATTTTTGTTTTTGGTATTTTATTTCTGATGGGGTGGGGGGGGGGGGGGGGGGGGTGATGGGGGCACTGTGGCACCAAGACCCGAATTCGATTCCCGCACAGCGATTACGTCCTATTTCGTCCTATGGCAACGATAGGGCAATAATGTCAGGCACTCTGATCAGTGGCGGATCCGGAGGGGGCGCAACCGGCGCACGCCCCCTTTATTTTTCATAAAAAACAAAAGAAATAAAAAGAAAAGCAATGAAATGAAACCCGGAAGTGGCACCAGAAATATAAGTCACGCCCCCCCCCCCTTTACAGAATTCCTGGATCCACCCCTGCTGATTGCTATAGCACTGACAGCACCGAAGAGTCTACATGTTTAATAGAGAAGACCTTTTTACATTTATTATCATTTTTATTGTTAATGTTATCATAATGATTAAGAAAAATAAGAATTACATAGATATCCCACACGACAGAGTGATATGTTTCTTATACCGAAAATCAGGTTACGATTATTACATAATACTTTTATTTACAGTGGCCCCAAATTATGGAATTCTTTAGATTGCAAATTACGACGAACTGCTGGTGGCGTACATTCAAACGTAAGCTTCAAAATATAAACGTTTTTCGCAGTATTCTGGTGATAATACGAAATAACTTGATTTAGCTGATGATTTGAAATGATGGATATTGATATAGATTATTCAGCATGATTGTAGAGCAGGTCTAAACATGGCTTTATATTACTATTTTCTTTCATTATTCTGTCCTCTTGCAGCTGCAGGTACAATCGTTTATATAGCTGTCTCTATGACGGTCTTAAGTTGGTGATTTCTCCTCTTCCTCTTTCTCATTCTCTTCTCCTTGTTCCGTGTGTGAGAGTGCACGCACGCTTGTCCAGGTGTACATGCGTGCGTGCAGTGTGTGTGTGTGTGAGTGCTGTGTTGATGTTCTTTCAGGGAACCTAATCCTACAAGCATCTGCTCCTATGTAGGGTCCCTTCACACACAAGTTTATCTATCCGTCATGAACGACTACCTTTGAGAATAAATTTCAATTGATTTGTTCTATATGTAAATACTATATACTGAACTCATAACTTATAATTAATGTGTCACTTTACATTGTCATTGACGGATGTCAATACTAACAGTTTCTTTTCGATAGCAGCGGAATGTAGTATGTAATGAAAGCTGACTAATGTATGAGTTTTTATACGATACACTGCCATTGATTATTGTAAATCGCTTAAAGAAACAAGGATTTACATGATTGTAATCTTTGATTACCATAATTTTGCGATTTTCGTCGTTAACGTTAACTTTCAATATATCTATTAATATGTATTAAAACGGCGTGGGCCATTCTAGCTATGAAACAGAGTATCATAATTTATGGTGCTTAGATATTCTCGACAATGGTTTGTTTCATTAAACATATCAAAATTGTTTTACTTTTAATTACATACATTCTATCAAATTTTGGGGCAAGTTTACAATGTGAATGAGTGTCTAATGCTTTGAATATTTGCACCATGTGGCCATTTTTATGCAAGAGCAAAACTCTTCTTTTCTTGTACTTGGTGGACACCATGCGTCTATAGAATATGAGAATAATAGTTACTTCACGCTAGAGGGGCGTATCAATTTTGAACTTCGTGTTTGAAAGGCTTTTGAAAGACGACTAATGATGTAGCTCAAATCGACTGGAGCAAGCCCTCTTACGATGCATGCTCGGATCTATAAAGACTTTATGGTCTACTGCTCCGATATTCCCAAAAGAGACGGGACGAAAAAACATCAGTACACATGGATGTGGTTGCTTAGGCGACGCTTTGTATTGTCGGGATGGGGATAAAGATGACAGAGGTCCTTTTATAACGTTAAATGTTGAGTGCGTGGCAATTTTAATCTCCTGAAAGTAGGTAGATAGTAGAAGTCCATTCAAAAGGAAACTGCCGCGTTCTATTGAACTGTATATCCGAGTAAGCTGTTCTCGCTGTGTTGACTTAAGCTGACACAGCTGACAGCAGTATTCTTACTGTTGCTGATCACTTGTTGATTTGACGATTATTATACCTTTTACGAGAAAAAATAGCAAACAAACAAAGCAAAGCAAAAAAAAAAAAAAAAAACGAACGAATGTTGCTAGCCAAATAACTGAACAGTTCGTAAACTGAAGTTCCTTCAAACTTTTAAAGATTAATACCCGTTCAGTTTTCATGAACGTGAAATTGTCAGGATTTTGCTGTCTAACTGGGTAATGGCTGCATCACAAACTTGCAGTGAATTTGTCTCGGCAGACAAGATCTTTCATATATTTCTGTGATTTAGTTTTTAATCAAGTGATTAATCAATCCCTTTCTACAGTTCAGTAATCATATTTCACCACTGTTCGATATTTCTACTATGGGTCCAAAGAAAGGCTAAAGAAGCATGATATGTTGCTTTGATATATAATCATGATCTTCGCGTTGATTCCTTAAAAGGATGGTACAGTATTGGTGGAGATGAAAATTGGGCTATTACTTTTTTGTGAGATACCAAGAAAACGCTTATGAAATAGTACAGAGCATACCATTTTAAGAGGAATTCAAAGTTTATATGATGAAAATCGGGTTTACAATAGCTGAAATATCCAAGAACAAAGTAAAACAAAACGATCGTAATAAAATGTGGGTCCCACACTTTATTAGGATCACTCTGTTTTGGATATCTCAGCCATTTCAAAATCAATTTTCATCAAATAAACGTTGAAATCCTCATGGAATTACATGCTCCATCATATTTCATAAGAGGTTTCTCACTATGTCACCAAAAAATGATAAAAACCTGAAGTTAAGTCTCAACCAAAACTATGTGATCCCTTTAAACTCAACTAACAGCTAGTTCCTTGATCGATATTTCCAGGCTATCTATACACGCTGTTTATTCCAGTGCGCGCATTCTTTCGTCTGGCACCTGGGATCTGGCACCTGGTTTTGTGGCAATTTCCACGAAGGGAGAGGGGGTGGGGTGTCAAATTTCTCGTAAGAGTAAGACCAGAGACTGCATACACAATATTTTCGTTTCCCATTTGTTGGTAATGAACATTTAGATTTAACTTTACGAAGGTTGCTAACACCTGGTTCTTGTTGTGATCGAGGTGTATGTATTTTTTTTTCATCATTCATGGGCCGGATGGGAAAGAAGAGGTTTGCTCAGCAAGCTGTCTTTTACACCAGCATCAGTAATTATCATCACCATCACGAGGCTTGATTCCAGCCTGCTCGCTTGCCGTGTTCTACATTGTATCATTTTCTTTTGCAGGAAACGTGTTTGTATTACTGGCATGACATACTGAATATTATTACATGTCCCAGGAATCCACCTTCCTGCTTGATATACTTTGCAATTCGTTTGCTTTGTACAGCAGGCGACGGTTTTTTTTTTTTTTGTATTTCCTCTCTCACTCTCTCTATCTATCTATCTACTGTCACGATGATGATAGTCGTGTATTGAATGTTATAGGATATTACTAAGTGATCTGAATAACAATTGCTACTGCTGGCATAAGTTAACTGAACAGATTTTCCTTCTTCTGATTTCACCTCTCCCTCATTTCTCATTCTTGTTTGCCCCCTCCCATGAATGATGAAAACAACAACAACAACGACGACGACGACGACGACAACGACGACGACAACAACAACAGGTTTAACCACACAACATATCAGATAAATGCGTTCTGGCAACCAATAGACTAGTCCAGATACTGGACGATTTCAATTGTCCGCATTCCCCACATTAACACACGCATGCACATGCATGCACCCACACAATGCGCCCAACCGCTGGTTGCGACACTCCACCAATGGGAACTCCCGAAAAAAAAAATCAGGAAGGGTGATCTTGTGTAGTGTACATACAGACACCATCAACGTACGTCCGTACGTACGCGGGGACACTGCATACGAATACAGTCAAGGAAGTGGACTACCAATAGACCTACATGACACGCCTCTTTAGGCAAATGGCCACCACAAATCATAAGAGAAAATAATGGCGGGGGAATAAACAAAGACAACATTTCTGGTGTAAATTTCTACGAAAACAGGTGGCAGACAAAAACAGGTTAAAAGCAGTTTGTAAATCACCTGGGAACACCGACCGAACGGCATAATTCTATTAAAATGTCGCCTTATCTTTACAATAAAAAAAAAAAAAAAACACGTTGAACAGTATAGGTGTATTACACATGAATGTTAACACTAAAACAAAACAAAGGGGTTATTCGTCGCTTCATGCTAACAATCGAATCACGTGTCAAAAAATAATATAAAAAGGTCTCAAATGCAGAGGAAAATATCGCTTTCCTAGATGCCGCTGCAACAAGCCGAAGTTTATAGTGTAAGAACTATACCTACCCAACAGTAGGCCTACATATCATAGCAACATAAATTTGAAACTTCTTTCGATCTCACACTCATTAAAATCTGCGTACCACTGCGTGTGAAAATTGAAATGAACATCACCGATATATCAACTGAGAAGTTCCTCTAGATACTTCTTTCTGACTTAGCGATCATCATACAGTAAAAGACGTGACTATCATTTTATTTGTATCGAATGTAAACCGTTTACCGTAAACGAAAAATACTATACAGAGTGGCTTCTCCGTTTATTGTCTTTGCCGAAACCATATGGAGCTAAGTACGAAAACCAAACAACACGCACACAAGGATGGCACGTTTCACTGAACTTGACACCACGTGTTTCGCACTTCGGCACATTGCGCGAAATGTAGCGATTACATACTTGTTGCGGACTTACTGACTTTGATCAAGGAGTGTAAATGGAATACATTAATAAAATATTGTAATATTGAAATACCGACATCATGAAAATGTTTGAAAGCAACAAATGATTATGGAGTACAGAAATGAAAATACCAAACAAAGATTTTCATTCGGAAGCTCTCCAGAACAGATGAAAGCATCTCCCCTTGTATGGCACTAAAAGTTTCCCCCAATAAGCTGAGGTTAGTGAGGTATACACCAGGGCTCGACACTATTAACGGTGGCCCGGTGGACCGGGGCCACCAAAAAAAGTCGGATGGTTGCCTTTACTATTGGAAATGGACAGCGGAAACAATCGACTCTGTAAGACGCTAAATGTCGGATGTTTGCTTTTAATTTTGGAAATGAATAACGGTAATATTCGACTCCGTATGATACTAAAATAAATGTCGGATGTTTTCTTATACTTTTGGGTTTAAATAACGGTAAGATTCAGCTCCGTGCTGTGCTAAAATTAATGTCAGACATTTGATTTTGCGTCCGGAAATGGATAACAATAATATTCGACTCCGTACGATGATGAACGATGATGAAATAAATATCGCATGTTTGCTTTGACGTTCAGAAATGACTGCTAATAATTTACAACTCCGTATGATGATAAAATAAATGCCGGATATTTGCTTTTACGTTCGAAAGTAAATAGCAATAACATTCAGCTCCGAAAGATACTATGATATTAATGTCGAATATTTGCTTTGACCGTCGGAAATGAATAACAATGATATTCAACTCCGCATTGTACGATGATAGAATAAATGCCTGATATTTGCTTTCAAGCCCTGGACTTGCGGAAAGATATGATAATGTATGTTCGCCACTTTTTTTTTTCATGATTCATTCTAGAATTTCAGGAGTCTGATAGCCATCGGATCTCATTACGATGTTTTTGTATTGTTTACAGACAAGTATGGCAAACATAAGAGCAAGCCTTCATAGAAGATGAATTACCCCGGTGGCATCATTGAACGACAATTCAGGTTCAATGGGCAATCGTCGGGACCACTCGCGACGTCAGAAAAAAATAAAAACCTCAGTATCGAGCGGCGATTTAAGTTGAATGAGCAATCGTCGGGACGATTTGCGACGTTTGAAACTCATACCAAACGGTGATTTAGGTTTAATGGGCAAGCCTAGGGACGATGTGCGACGCTTTAGCAATTACCAAACGAATATGTGACCAGTGATTCAAGTTGAATGGACAATCGTCGGGACGATAAGTGCGATGTTTGAACAATTATGGATTAACAAACTCGCCACGGAACGGTGATTTAAATTCAATGGTCAATCGTCGGGACGATGTGCGACGCGAAGCCATCACCAAATCCCTTCACAAAACAGTGAGTCAAGTTGAATACGCAATCGTCGGGGACGATATGCGACGTTTGAACAATCATTGAAACGCCTCGCCGATCAACAAAAGATCTCCTTAATTGATTAACCGCGACGAAAAGAGACGTCTTCGTTCCGACTCGTCGGGACCATCTATTGTTGACTTTTTTAATGAGCGAAAAAGAGCGCAGTAATGAGCACATTAGGCCAAAAATTTAGATCGTTGGGGACGATTGGCGACGATCTTTTGTCTCATATCGTCGCGACGAAGATATCTCTCTAACATAGTTTTTCTCTTGTGCCTAAGACATGTTGTCAATGAATCAAATTTGAATTTGATATTAAATCCGTGTTTCTTCCACATTTTGACTACGCAATCGTTATCTGGTATATAATTCAGCTCCACAAGGTTCTCTGTCAGCCCTTGAAAAGCTACAGATTAGAGAGGGTCGTATGATTATGAGAGTAAATCCATATTCTTTTGTTTTTACTCAACATATTCATGATATTTTGGGCTGGGAATCTCTTGAATACCGATATAAAAGAATACGAGTATGATGATTTAAAAGATATTGCAGAATTTTCTCCCTAATTACATGTCTGATAATATTTCTATAAGATTTCTTAATTATTCAATTTGTTCAAATCAGAATTTGAATCTCCCAAAGCCAAATTCTAATAACTGTGAAAGGACTTTTTTTTTTTGTTTACAGGGGGATATCAATGTATAATCAATTGCCCAATGAAATTCGTAACGCATTAATTTTAAGATCTTTTCAAATGTTATTATCTGATTATTTAGATAGAGCATTATGGTAAAAAAGGACTCAATGGAGTACCAAATGTAACAGCCATTTCTTCTTTTTTTTTTGGGTGGGGGAGGGGAGTAATTTGAGTCTTGCCTTTTCTTTTGTAAGTTTGTTCTCCTTTATTTATCTCTTTTTATTTTCCTTGCTCTGCTTTTCTCTACCTATCTCTGATTATTGTTGACTCTCACTGTACCAGTTCGGTATATGATTTTCATTATTTTTTCTTATGTTTTGTATATACAGTGTATTATTCTTGTATTGTACTGTAAATTCGGGACCCTGTGGAAGAACAGACATATTTTGAAAATATGACTGAACAGGCAATGCCCCGTTTCTTCTGTACGTATATGCAATGTATATGCAACTTGTAATGTGTGTATTTTTATATGAAGACGGGAAATAAAAACAAACAAACAAACAAACTTAGTTACATGAATAAACCTTTAGGGATTGTTATGGTTTTGGTTCAGGTGAGGATTCAGATTTTAACTTTTAGAGAGATAAAGAAACCGCTATATATAATTATTTACATTTCTTAGAGGAATCCAACAGTTTATGTGACGAAAATTCGTTTTTTTAAGTGGCTGATATAAGAAATAAGTAAAACAAAGTAACATCAAAGAGGTCCAAATACAGGGTGGGAACCTTCATGACTAAGTCAACAAAATGTCAGATTTCCACTTGGTTACCCCAGGGTGCCACCCCCCCCCCAAAAAAAAAATAAATAAATAAAAAAATAAAAATAAAATAAAATAAAATAAAAACCAACTGCATTACATGCCAGAATTGATTTGGATTCCTCAAACTGTCTCTCGTTAGGCCTACGTTGCCCGGAAGAAAACCGACGACCGGTAAGACAGAATGACGAACGGGCGGCCGGACAACCCGAAAACATGATGCCTCCGCCGAAACTTCGTGGCGGAGGCCAAAAAGGTTATGTTACCGCACACACGCCAATAAAATAAAAGCAGGTCTTTTATATTTCAGAAACTAACGCATATCAAATAAACAAATCACACTTTTTTTTTTTCGCGTAAGGCCCATAACAACACACAAAACGCTGACAAATTTCACTATACTGTACTAACAATGACCGCGCTCTGATAAATAAAAGTTAGATACGAAAAGGCACAATACTGTTCTAAACTGTACTGGACTTCATATACGAAAACATACAATATCTGTCTTCGTTTTGAATAAAATCTGCATTTGAGTGTGATGTACTTGTACAGAGAAAGATAATTCATTGACAAATTCTTCGGCAAGAAAATGTTCATCTCGTGTGTTTAATACAGAGACAAAAATTGCTTAGGATTTTTTTTTTTTAAAGCTTGATCGCGAAATCATTGCGAAGAGCGAAAAATCATATGCCGAATTATATCATGCCTAGCTTCAAATTACCAATTCATCTGAGTGAGTACTCACATACTTTGTAGCAATACGAAGTAAGATTGAATCCTTTGGCAACCCATCTTCTATCCGTTTGAAACATGATATCGATGGATCGTCCAATAGAGAGAAACGATGGGGCGTCTGTGTCCGAATTTGTGTAATGACGGAGGTTGGCTGGATACGACAGGTCTGTTATCGTTAATCTATCATTCACTGCACCCATCTTGAAGTCGTTGAACACAACGAGAATCCTTTCTCCGCTCACTGATGTAATTGACCATTCTATCAGGTCGTTATTTCCATAGTTTGCAGGATATCCAGGTGATGACAGGTGGACGGGATTTCCACACTCCAACGCAATCTCTAAGATACGAAACGGGTAATTGGCAATATAATTTTTAACAGTTTCAGACTCTTTCATTAGAAAAACCTTGGTTGTATAAGCGAAACAAGATAATGATTTAAAAATATGTTTAGGTATAATGTTTGCGATGAATGGGCATATTGATAGTTGAGACAAATAATTGAGGTTCCGTCTTAGAGAACTACAACTTAAATGCATAAAACGTAATGAGATCCCAATATGCAAACCCATATTAGTAGTGTTTTGTCCAACACCAACATTGATTCATAATGAAAACAAGTGAATTATTACAAACCAGACGAGGGTTGAAATTGGTAATAGCGGACTTTTCTGAGGGCGTGAAGGGATTGAGCCGGGAATGGTCTCGGAGGGGTATTATAAGCTGAAAGATAAAATTACTTGATTGTCTACCTCTCATAGTTTAGTTTGACATGTGTCAGCAGCTCAGAAAGTTTCTTAACTTAACTAAATCAAGGAGGTATGAGATAGATCTCTCATACCTCCTTGACTAAATTAATCTACTTCCTATCACGTTATATCTGAGATTTGTGTCGCTGAAGGTCACCATCTCTGTCCCCCTCCCAACCCGTTCCTTCGGCCAAAGATATAAGTAACCAATAAATTCGAGTGATATTCAGACGCATTATGCCACAATAGATACGATAAAAATATTCAGGACTGACCTGATTGGAAGCTCAGCAATGGAAATACAATGAAGACAGCTAGTTTTAGTACACCTAACATCTTGCCGACCTAACTTTTCTATTTGATATAATGATACACGTCCCGTCAGTTGGCGCGAAACCTCACCAACAGTCTCTTCCTTGATTGCAAAGTATTTGCTCAAACACGGATGAGTCAAAGTCATCGGGAAATTGGCGCCAGAGATTATGCCTGAAAAGCGATATTCGACTCTCGCAAGAGTAGTCTGTAGTTGCCCGGCTGTGCTTTTCCGTTTCACACCGTGGTCAAGGCAATTTCCACATCAAGTATAGTTTACAGCCCACACACATCTCTGAACTAGTATGCAACTGGCTATAACAAGTGAATGTCATCTTCCTCATCCATGGCACTTGCGTTTGCAAAGTAACAGCAATAAAAGCGAATCAATCTGGAGTACGAGTTGGCTAGCAACTTGTCTAGGCAAAGAGATTATTATAAACTATTGGAGGGCTCACTCGCCATTCAGCACACACAGATAAAAGTGACGCGATTCTCGCGAACAGTTGGCCGGGATGCGACGTTTTCCCCCACAAGTGTTAGGCAAATCCCAATAAATCACGCATATGTCGATGCAAGACTCGTACTGCGCAAGCACACGGACAAGTGACTCTGCCGTACACGTATTATTTGGGAGCTTTCGATTTAAGGACGCGGACGTAAATTGTGCGTGTCGTGTGCACATTTCTGCCGTTGGCATAGTTACAAACTAGATGTTCTGCGTCCATCTCGATTCTACTTCAGTAGAAGGCGAAATAACGTCGTTCTAGAATCACCGACGTCAGCCATTGATAGCTAATGGACTTAGCCAATATAGAGACAGGCCAATCTTGTTTGGCAGGGACCCATTTGAATGAAAATGACAATTCCAATGACATTTTTAAAAAGATTTTCGTATAGCACACCATGTCACCAAAAGTATGGGTATTGAAGAAAATTGGAGCAAACATCGTAACAGATAAAATCAGTTAATGCATTATGAATTATATGAATACAGAAAATTGCATGTTATTTACAATGTACAAAATATACAGAATGGTGCAGGATCTAGGATAGAGAAAGATTGAGAGAGAAAGAGAGAGAGAGAGAGAGAGAGAAGCAAAACAAACCAAACAGTTAAAGAGCAGGGCAACAAATAACGCAGATATAAGAAATTTCAATAATATAAAGGAAAACATTGTAAATACCAATTAACATGATACAATCAAACAAATAATAGAGGCAATAATTATTTCTTGTGGACCTTCATTATTTCCATACAATATCTAGCTAAATTAATCCACTCATTACGATTTCTGGAATTGAATTATTATGACATCCTTAAAGTGTTAGGTCTTATTCCATAGTAGGACTTAGTGAATTCATTTCTGACATTAGTCAATATGTGGCACTCAAATAAACAGGGACATTTATCACCGAGTCTATTAAAATTATATAAATCACAAACTCGATCACTATGTTCAATACCCACATATCTACCAGTCACAATTTGCAATATGTGGTTGGCACAACGAAATTTTGAAAAAAAAAATTCTGAACACGCTAGGAATGTTTAACAAGTATGAATCTAACCACAAATTCGTTTTGAAGATCCTGCAATGGTACAACATGTACTGTTTCTTATCTTCGACTAATAATTCTGTACAAATACGTCACGTACTTTAAGATTTATGGAATACCTAAACCACGAAGAACTTACGTTATCAAAGCAATTCCTAACAAAATATATTCCTAACTCATGAAGTGTATCATAAACTGTCAACAACCATGGCGATGAATATATCTTGTAGCAATTATGCAAAGTTGATATGACAATGGATGCATATTTTCTCTATTTCCCAGTGACAGTCTTTAACCAGTAACTAAGCATTCTTTCCTTAACAGTACAGGCTATTTCAACCGAAATAATTATCCTAGAGCCATACTATTCATAATATTTTTTAATCTTTCATTTTTATTAGGCAAAAAAAAAAATCAACACCATTATATGCGTAACGTACATAATCTTGAAAATTATTTATGTACAATGCAAATAGGAGAAGAGATAAATTCTCAACTTGTCTCACCCCATCATAATTTAACAAACTCAGAGCGCTCTGAATTGTTGAGAACAGGACTTCAGATTTTGATGAATATTTCGGATGACGTCGAAAACTTTTCAATGTATATTGCATCTAGCAACTTTATTCCATAGCAATGTTCTATCGACAGAGTCAAAAGCTTTCGGATAGTCTATAAACAGACAGTAAACTCTTGTCCTCTGTGATGAATACAAGTCAATAACTGAGTGCAATAACTATTTCTAAATCCTGCCTGTTCTTCCCCGATCGCATGATTATCATTAATTATTGAAGTAAATAATTTGCCAATCCAGCTTAGTAAAGATAACCCAAGATAATTATCAGGATCATTAACAGAACCTTTCTTTTTATGGATAAGGCGTATCATACCAATCGTCGAATCCGTTGGAATGATTCCGGTATCCAAATCTAAATTATTATTATATATAATTCGGTTATTACATTTACTGAAGCTGTTTACATTGCTGTTTTTTTTTCATTCATTAAGTATCAAATCAAAACCAGATGCTTTACTGTTTTTCCATTGCTTTATATGAGCAGTCACCACTTCTACAGATATTCCATCGTCATAATCATGCTCAAAATGCATGTTAAGAGATGTTAAGAGGAATATGTGCTGCATTACAAGTATTCACAAAACTCGTCGGTTTCAATCTTGGCATACCATCAGTAATATCATTTGTGACACTGCATCACAAAACAAAGAGAAAGTCGCCAGACATGAAATTTTAGTTAAGAACTCATTCTGAAAGAGCAGATTCTAATCTTTAAAATGATGCATAACTCAAATCAAATGGACTCTCCTAAGCTATCTAAATATTGGAAAGAAAACACTCACTCAGGAAAAGTGTGAACTGAGAAAAGAGGCTTTGAAGTACAGTGTCTATTCAAGCGATTAATCTTCATCAAGCCATGCTGGCTGTGCGATGAACGGGAAAGAAAAAACAGGATGTAATCCGCCGGAGTAACAACAATGAAGGGATTATCAGATTGAACTGAAATTGAGCATGCCTTATTAACACATTCTGTCCATAATTAATGCCAACTTTCAAAACGAGCATCATCCTTTCAAAAGTTATTAGAGTTGAAAGTGAAGAGTGTGTATAAGCTTTTTAAGAAGTGAAAAGTGGACTCTAAAGACACATCTAATCACATTATTCTACCAAATAATGTTTGAGATAAACTGCTAAAAAACACACTTTTCTGCCCATTTTATGATCCCAAATTTTAGTATAATGTAGCAGAAGACTTGCTCTTTTAGAAAATATGAAACAGTAGAGATTGGCTAGGTTGACCCATTTCACCTATTATCAGTCCTCACACAAAATCATTGTGTGCGACTTTTTGTTCATTTTGTGGTGCACGGTCACATTTAAACTTTTACAATGTTTCTGGAAAGTTCTATATGTCAATTGAAGACTTCTTTGATTTTGTTTTTCTTGAAGGATTTATTGCATTCCAATACTTCTTTCGATTTTTTAGACTTTAACGTACATAATTTTTCATGAGTGTCGTTTAAGAACGTATATTGTGCATTCTTCAAGGTTTTCTTGTATGATCTTCTGACATATTCAAACGCATCCATTATATTACGATTGGAACTTTCACATTTACATTATGTTCTTTTTCAATGTAATAAATATTTCCCTTAGTTTCTTACAATTATCGTCAAACAATGGTTTACTATACAAGATTTAGCGAAATTACCCTTAGTCTTTGTTACAGACCTACTAACCATATTGCTTGAGGCTGCCGTAAAGTATACAGTTTGTAATGCAACGAACAAATTATCTATCACGGTTTTATTGACATTACTCACTTCGGTAGAGTCCATTCTAGCAGATATGTCATCTATGATGCTCTCATCAATGGAAGAATCTTGCTTTACTAACTAGATGTCTATTAAATGTGACACAGGGTTATATTTTAACTCATAAAATCGTTTCCATATAATTCTATTAAATCACAATCTTTCGGGGTGCTCAATAAGTGCATGCATTCAAAAAAGAGCTTTTATTCGGAACAATGAGGGCGCTGTCAATGGAAACTTTTGTTACCTAGAATAACCCCCACAAATCTCCATAGCAAATTTGAATAAAATCCGACAAGAAATGTGGCTTATAGAGCATATACCAATTTTGTCCTGATCAGGGTGACCTTTGACCCTGTAAAAGGTGGAACACTTGGCACTGTAGTATCAATATGTAAAGGTATCTGGATTTGACTATAACATGTTTGCATACCAAATTTTGTAGAAAAAACAAAAATCAGTCAAGAAACACAACCAGGATCGTACAACCAAGCAGACCCTGATATGTTTACCGCTTCGCGTATAAAGACGGAACAAGCGAGAGCGCCATCACCAAAAAAAAAAAAACAAAAAAAAAACAAAAAACAATAGGCATCTTCAATTCACTATAATGCACCTTTTTGCCAAATTTGAAGAAAATCTGATAAGAAATGTGGCTGACAGAGCGCACAGCAGAAATGTGACATGGCATCCGAGTCGGAACACTGAGGGCGCCTTCTCCACAAACTCTTCTTCACGTAGAATGACCATCCATACTCCTCCTTAGCAAGTTTGACTAAAATCCGTTAAGTAACAATCAAGTTATGCCATAAATAAGCACTTCTGCAAAATTTTGACATGATCAGGGTGACCTTTGACCCCGTAAAAAGTGAACTAGTGAGGGCAGCATTATCAATAGGTATAGTTGTATAGATTTAACTGTGCTACATTTACATACCAAATTTGAAAAAAAAAAAAAAATCAGTCAAGAAACAAGGCCAGCGCCCGTCGCACACACAAACAGACCCTGTTAAATTTACCTTTACATGTATAAAGACGGAACACCTATCTAAACACTTTTCTGTGACAGTTTTAAAACACTGCGAATCGTTTATATACTGAACATGTTTAGGAGCTAAACACATGATGTGCTTATTTTCATCACACCCTAGGTGTTTATCACTCACACATGTTTATGTTTTAAACGGTTCTGATGTTTAAAACCTAAACACCTGCTCTATGTATAGGCTAAACACGAAACGTTTACACCATAACCACTCACAGTGTTGAAACACTAAACACCGCAAAGTCATATAATCACCCACAATGTTTAAGATCTAAACACTGAACCAAAACATAAACACTACGCAATGTTTACGATGTAAACACTGAGACATGTTTATTTGCTGTAACAGATTAAAACATTATTTGCCATTGTAGTGTTTATTCTTAGAACACATGTCTGATTTTTTAGATCGATCACAAAATTGCATACACTAAACATGTGACATGATTGTTTTCATATTATACATGGCAATTTCTCAGTGTTTATATGAGACATGTTTACACCTTATATATGCTCAGTGTTAAAATGAGACATGTTTACACATCATATATGCTAATTTTCAGGTGTTTATATGAGACATGTTTACACATGAACTTCCTTTGTACACTTTGTACACATGAACTTCTTTGGACACTTGGTATCTCTGCTATTGTACACTACATCTGACTTGTACCTCGCTCGGGTGATCACGCAACTCTCAAGAAGTCTTGTGCCGCGGACATTGTTTTCTTTGTTTTTTTCTTTTTCTTTTTTTTTAACTTTTCGACGTTAATATTGCTCCAATTCACAAATTGTCATTCCTTTAATTACATATATCAAGTAAGAAATAATCTCACATCCGCATCTGGGAATCTACACCCTACAAGCAATGCTTCTATGTAGATTCCTCATATTTCACATGTTTTTTTATTGTCTTATAAGCTGTACTTGACAATTCATCCATGCTTTTGCATTGTGATGTTTATGTTTTATGTATTTGTTGAAACGTGGAATATGGAACAATAAAAAACAAAAACAAAAACAAACGTCATCCATTCATACATGCTAAGTTATAAGTGTTTGCATGAGACATGCTACTCTTCATGCATGCTAATTCCCATGTGTTTATTAATGTAAAGTTGATTTTTTTCCATTTCTGCATGGAATGAGATAAACGCATAACATGCTATAGAATTTACCCTAGTATGTACGAAATCATCAGCACACTTACATCGCATAATACCAGGGAAGACCTGAGTTAGCTTTCACAAACATTTTGGCTACAAGAGTCAGAGGCAATTCTCTGAATGCAAGTTATCAAAACATCAGTAAAAGCTTGGGCAACATCTGATGAATAATAAGTTAAAACCCTTTAAATATTGCCATGTTTTGCTATATGACATCACACTGACTTAAATGCACAGGCCTGTACACGAAGACTTAAATGAAATTCTCTCCGATATACACAATAAAGTTTGTATTTGTAGGAGATTGCACACAACTCACTTTGGGAAAAATCTTGCATTTAAAAGTTACTTTTCAGTCACATGTAAATCTTGGCCTACTTTCAAGAATCGCTTTCTTTATACTGTATTCAGAACTCATTCTTAGTATTGTAAAACAAACAAACAAACTTGTTGATTGTGAATTGCGACTCTATGCTTCAGAAGCTTGACACAATGTATGTAACACCTCCAGGAACATAACTGCAATCTGTGAACAAATCCATGCCAACCTTGAAGATTGCATCAATTATTGGTAAAGTGCTTTGGGATATCCGAACCAGATTAGGCTCAGGGCAAATTATACAATGCACAACATATGGGCGCATTGGTACTGATCAGGGAGTGTAGATGATGCACTCCATCACAAACCATCACACACACACACACACACACACACAAAAAAAAAAAAATGTTTTCACAGCATTTAGCCTGTGGTGAACATCTGTGCTCCCTAATCAGTACCAATAACGGAACTTATTCTCGGATTATTTTTTTTTTTGTTCTTTTCACTGCGACGATCACTGAAAGTACATTATAGGCTAACATAACTGTATGGAGTTTTCACTTCTGCTATTTTGAGAGAAATGAGAATGCTAGTGGATTTCAAGGGAGAGAGGGAGAGAAAACTTTTACTGCATGTGCTAGAACCTGGGAGAAGGAAGTCAAACTCAATGGGTATACATGAATAGTCTATTAGAGTCTAATCAGTCTCATCATACTCCATAATATAATCATGGTATGGAGGGCTAATTTCAATCTCAACACACCTAGAATTTTGGTAAAGACAAGAGGATATGAAGAAAGACAAAATAATTCATTGCAACTGGAGGCGGGAGGGTATGCAAGGCTGTCATGAATACGCGATGTGATCAGCAATACTCCTCCGTTGTCAATTTGTCAGTCAGTTGCAAGACTCCTCCCTATTCTCCATACACGTTGTACTACATTTCTAATACCTCTCACCATGTGACCGATTTCAAGAATGTCTCAGAAAAAAAAAAATAACTACCGAATGCTGCATTTCCTAGCAAGGTTACAACTACAAGAAAATTGCAAGGTATTCCAAACAAATACAACTACTGGCCTCTTATGGGCGTCCAATACCTGCTGATCGAATAGGAAACACCTGAGGGAAAAAAAAAATGAAATGGCTGAGATTTTGCTTTGATTTGCTTTGATTTCTACATTCCTTTTTGTGGAAGAATATAACAGAAAGCCAATCGAACAAAGTTCTTTAGTAGTATTTTAACAGTGAATTACATGGACTTTGGTTGATGAATAAAATGAAGTGAATAAAACTGTTTTTCTTAATAGTGCAAAGCGATTTTGAGCAAGTGTCTGTACATATTAGATGAAAATACGATTTTACGTATATCAGCTGTTAAAAAAGACGAATTAAACAAATCTATGCGCAATAAGAATGCAAGTGACCGTTATCGTAAGCACAGAGGACAATGGCCTGGCATATATATATATATATATATATATGGAAAATAAAGTGATCTTTAAAAAAAAAAGGTGGGTCAGACCTTGTTAGAATCGCTTTGTTTTGGATATCTCTGCCATTTCAAAACCAATTTTCATCAAATAAACATTGAATTCCTCTTTGAATTATATACCTTCATATTTCTTTAGAGGTTCGTCATTGCACACACACACACACGGAAACCTGAAACCACATCGCATACAAAACTCTATCATCCCCAATATGATTCACTTTATTCTAGTATACAGGTCTAGATGCATACTGTCAGTAAAGAACGAAAAAAAAATAGAAAGGTTGCTATAACATGTGGTGGGATGCCTCCCAAAGCGAGTCCCAATAGGTCTACAGTACATCATGACAATGTGAGACATCACATGACTAGGGGGAAAAAGATTATTAGCATTCAAAATTACTACCCATGGTTCATTTCCTTCATATGGCATGTATAGATACTGTCAGTATATTTCTCTTGCGATGTCCTTGTAATCCTCAGATGTTTGCACATTTAGACGGGTTGTATATAAGTTAGCGCATGCACCTTTTTTCTTTCTGATCCAGACAGGTATGGCGTGACCCCTGATCAATTCTTCCATGACGTAGTACTGAATTTTGGCGGCGTTACTTCTTTGCAAGGATTTTCAACATCACGTACTGGTACTGGTACTGGTAAAAAGAAATGATTACACAAGGAAAACAAATCAGCTGGCTTCGCAATACAATGTACTTAACTGCTCCAATAGATTCTGAAAATGAATAAATAGCAAAGAAGTTGACTGAATCCATAAGCAAGTTCAAATTATAAGGGTAGGACAGAATCCCTTCATCACATTATCACTTAGTGTCTTGCGTCATTTTTTACGTACTTTGCTGAATTTTCTGGAAATAATGCAGGTCTTTTTTGTTGTTGTTTCTTTCTTTTTCATCATTATTATCAAGCAGAGTTACGACCATTAGGCCTACTGTATCCTTTGTCTCTTGGGTGTAGATTTTCACATTTGTAATTTACACTTTCAACAATATTTGCAATGAATCAATTTTCCATCATTTTTATTTAATGGATTGGATTATAAACTTTCTAGGAAAAAAAGGTCGGGAGTAGGTCCTCCCCAAATAAAAAGTAGAACTTAAAGCATCTAAAATTTGTATTTTATAGAAAATCATTTACATGCACTTTAGGTACATAATATTCATTGACTTGGCTCTGCGATTTTGAGTACTAACTTGAGTTCCACTTTCCACATGGGTAGTAGACAGTGGTGAATCACCAGTTGATTTACTATTCTGACTGCACCATCCCTCGTTCTCTGCCAGCAGAGGTAATGTCTTACTCTGGATTTATACAGTCGTTAGGACATAATGTTACAGTCGTTAGGACATAATGTTATCCATTTTGGTGTCATCGATTTCCAAGACATCCTAATTGGCTTTACATTCAATTTTCACCACCAATTGCATGAGTTATGAAGAATTTAAAGGGAATAAAACTGAATTTTCACTCAAAATAATTTTATATTCACTAACCCATCGTCATTCAAATGAAAGATACTTCATAACTTCGCAAAATTAAAGATACAGTGAAATCAGAATTTTCTTGTGATTTTAAGCTTGACTTCTTTTTACACAGAGGAATAAAATCATTGTGTTGCAATGTATCATACCCAGTCTAATCAAGTGAACGTACTACCTAAATTTTGCAAGGAGAGAAAAAAAAAATGTTATTTCAGTATTGAAACGATTATTTTCTGCAATTTTTACATGAGCTGTCAACCTGTTTTTTTTTTTCTTTTAACTCTCTCACTCTCTCTCTTGATTATGTAATATGGAGGTTCTGAGGTTCCAATGGGATGGGGAAATTAGACCAAACAGGCCCTATTGTACCAGCTCCCCCCCCCCCAAAAAAAAAAAAAAAAAAAAAAAGGCAGCCATGAGCTTGATTTGCCATCGACAAACTTCAAATCAAAATCACCAATCTACCTGCTCATTAAAGCACTAATTTAACACATCTTATCACTTCAGATTTACGAGAAGTTTCAAAAAGATGCCCGATTTGGAAGTTTCTGTCTCACCCCTCCCCCTCCCCCATTGTGTCCCTGTAGGTCTATCATGTGCACCCACACAAAAAGTAATTCCTTTCTTAGTAATATATATGTTTTAGATCTACTATTTTTCCTCAAAACGTGTACAATTTACAAACAAATTGTATAAGATTATTTGCAAATAAAATGTGGTGAGATATGTATATGGTTTATTGTTAGTACACAAATCAACGATGAAAGCTTTGTAACATCAAGTGTTTCTGAACTTGTTACCTGTGTAGTGTTCCCCGATCTGCTTGCTCCAAATAACACAACCGTATTTTGGATGACGATTGGTAAAAATGATGATGATGGTGGTCTAGACCATAATCAACATTGTTGCTCTCCTGTTTATAAAATAATCAGGAAAATGAAACTTACTGTAAGGCATCAAAATAAGGACGATGGCCTAAAGCCATTAAATGAACATTGTCGGAGATGAATAACCAGTCACAATAGTTGAGGTTTAAGCACACTTTATTATGCTCACGCAACACAAACTGCCGGCCCGAAAGGGACAAAGGTCGTACAACAATGATATAAGATACTTCTGAAACACTGCTCGTGAGAGGGCAGTATAACACACTGGCGCAATCACTTTCTTCTTTCTGTCTTCTCCTACATATTAGAAAGAAAGCACTTGGCAGTCGAATAATCACGCACATTCAATATGCCAGGAATGTGCATGGAATTAAACCAGTCAAACTTCCGACTAATTGCATAAATGGGTAGACCACATTACGAACACTCAATGATTTGATAACATCATTACAAACATTATCCCTATATAGACACCATTAAAGCGTGTATGAGCTGACTGGCAATCAATTACAATATCAAACATTAGCATTTTACATTAGCTGTAATCAGCACTGCTATACAGTGCATACGGCGTACATTTTACCTACTCATTGGACCAACAATCAGAATCATGTTCATACAACCATACCAATAAGCTAAGGTATACATGTGAAACACAGCTAGACATAGACAATCAATGGAACCTATATGGAAACGAACGTTCGTGGAAATTTGTAACAAACATGCTCCTGTTGTCACATTGAGAATGAGAGGGAAGAAAACACATTGGGTCAACAATGAATATGTGTCATTGTCACATCAGCGTGACAGATTGAAGCGTGAAGCGGAACGTAGTGGTCTGACTGCAGATTGGAAAGCATATCGTGTATGCAGAAATCATGTAAATAACTTTAGGTTTACATTGAAGAAAGATTATTATGTGTCAAATATAGTTGCAAAAAGGAGGAACTCTGCTCATTTATGGAAGATTTTAAAGGGCCTTACAGGAACCAAGAGTAGGTCATCTGTGGAAAGTCTCATGATTAAAGGAGAACATGTGCATGATTCCATTCAAATGGCAAATGAACTGAATGAAATATTTGTTTCTTTTGGTGCTACGTCAATGTGTGATCAAAATATATAGAGGGGAGACGAAACCGGTACAAAAAATCCACCGTGGGAGTGTCTTTAATTTTGATGATATAGAGTTGAATGATGTGTTAGAACTTATGAACAAGCTTGATATAAAGAAAGCCTTCGGAATTGATGGGATAGATTTGAGATTGGTGAAAGTAGCAGCACCAGTTATTCATGTACACTTGACGAGATTCTTTAACCTCTCTTTTGTAACTGGACTTGTTCCTAACGAGTGGAAGGAGGCTAAGGTTACCCCGATCGACAAGGGCGGAGACAAACACGATCCGAACAATTATCGCCCTATCTCCATAATATCGGCAGTAATGAAGATTTTTGACAGATTAGTTCACAACCAGCTGCACTACTTTTTCTTTTTTAACTGAAAACAACCTCCTTGTGAAAGAACAATCTGGATTCAGAAAAAATAAAAACAAACATTCGACCGATACAGTACTGATACCCCGTTCCCACTGTCGATCAGATCAACTCGATCAAGCGAGATCAATCCCGATCACCGATTTTTACCGGAGCGATCCCGACCAAATGCTCGATCGTTCTTCAACACGATCCCTTCCCGACCGCTATTCGATCTTTTACGATCCACGTCCGACCATTCTCGACATCTCCAGAATCTCTCCTCGACAACAGCACTAATCACTACGCGAATATCCCGATCTACTCACAATCAATACACGATCGCTACACGGTCAATACTCGATTTCTACTAGACTTCTTAGACCAGCTCGACATGACTCGACCTGTGTAAGATCTTGCATCGAACGGGTCGGCAGGTTCGTACAGTGATCGAGTGAAAGAAGAATTGGTTACAGTATTCGTTTTGTTAAATGAGACAACTCAGCATTTATGCTTGAATACGGCGTGGCCCAAAATAGTGCTATAAAACTGACTATTAATTGCAAAAGCATGAATGAATGACAGAAATGATAATCTTTAGTATAGGTTTTACCGGCCAATTTCGCACTTTTGTCAGTCCATTTGATAAAGGGTTCATTCAATTTAGCGAAAATCCACATCACTGCACATTCTGTCATTCAAAATAGCATTCCAATCAATGAAATTTGCACATGTGCCTTTCGAATTCGTAAAACGGGCATTCAAATTGGCACGTGCTCTTCAGTCATTCAAATTCGCCAGCATTGGCGAAAGGGGTATTTCAGTCATTCAATTTCGCGTATGGGCAGTAAAATTCCTAACATGTTCATTGACATTAAGGTCATGTTATTTCTTTTTTTGAAAATGTGATAACATTTAAACGCGTTTTTCCATGTGACTTATTGTTTCATCCACGCACTGTTAAGCAGTAAAACTGTCGTATTTTTGACCATATCATATAACTCGAGTTTGCTCTTCTGTAACGCCCCTTTTCTTTCATACATGACATTTTAGGCCTACTGATGTACCAATACTCTAGTTTAAATTCATCTTTTACAGTCATGACGGTACAAGTTAGATACAGACCCGGGGACAGAAAAAGAATTATAGGAATATTTGATGATCATAACCTTGACTTCCTACAACTGGCCGACACACGGAATAAAGCGCTCAACGGCGAGATAAGTTGTGGCCATTCACATGTTGCACTATCTTCGGACTTGAAGAGTCACTAAGCACATTAAAGAAAAAAAATGTTAACAAAATCTCTGAAATGAGTACGAAAATATGTAATGTAATGACGCATGGAAAACAATAAGTATGTTAAGAAAATAAAGAAAGAAGCAAACCATAAACATTCGTGCTATTGACTGCAGGAGATGTCAAATTGATTGCCTAAAAATGAATTGGAATGAACGAGACCAGCATGTCCGTGATCACGTGACTATATCATTCTAAACTGAATGAACGTATAACCAAATGGTGCTTGCTTTACGAATTTCAATTGAAAAAGTGTTAATTAGAATGAGGCTAAAGGTAATTTGAATTCTTCACATGCCGTCAATCCCTCGTTTGAGGCGAGACCCCACTTTAACGAAGCTGATGGGGTGTTACGATTCTTCGTTTGAGAGTTAGGAGTCAAAGTATTTGTCCATTGCAAATTAACTTTCTGCTCTGGCCTGACAAACCTGGAGGCCAAGCCAGGGTTTAATGACTACAGCAGCTGTCGTATTACGTAAGATCATGATAAGGATATCTGCCTGTGGCAGACCATTCACAGTGAACTCAATTTTTTCTATCCTTTCTAAAGTTTTCAATTTTATATTCTATTGAGAAATTCTATGGTCATCCATTTTACATTTCGAACGAAAAAAATTGACCCGTAAATAACGAAAATACAGGAATAAGAAGGAGCTACATAGCCCATGCCAAAACCAAAACAATCTCCTCCTCTCGCGGTGCCCCCCCCCCCCCCCTCTCCTGTGGCGCTGTGGTGATGACTGATGCTTAGATTAGGCCAGGGTCAAGAAACAGGTGTTTTATATCTTTGGTTTTTAAGTCATTGATTGCCAAGATATACACTGGCATTATTTACGGGGTGTAGCCCCTTCAAACGAGAGATTTGCGTCATGAAATGAATTTTGAATGAAGAGATCATAAAATTGAACTACCGAACATGTCATCTAAGGTATATTTTGCTAAATTGAATGCAGCAATTAGGAATTGGACTGACAAAAGTGCGAAATTGGCCGGGAAAACCAATAGTTGATAGAAGAACACTCCCTATTTTGAAACAACAATCATCAATTCTCGTCTAGGCGTTTCAATTCTATAGTCATTTTTCCTGAAAAAAAAAATGATGAAAAAGGCTGATCACTGCTGTTTGCGAGCCACTCAAAAAGGTACAAAAAATGCATTCAGTTGTATTCATTCATTCAAAATATCCCTTTTCAGCAGCTATTTTTGACGCATTCGTTACCAGTTTTCACGGCTTCACTATCGCTCAGTCAAGTTAGATATCAATGCCCAATGTAACAGATTTTGTAAATCAAAAATTTTCATGGATATCAAAGCGCCTGCACGAAGATTGATTATCATTGTGTCAAATGAAATTCGAGGTGTTCTTCAATTCTATTGAATAATGTAACGATTTCATTCGGCCGCTCATATCTTTTTATATAAGAGACAGTTTTGTAGCACTCTGTCTGCCGGGACACCATGTATAATATAATAGGTTCGTTCATATGCATTCGATATTTGCAGTGGATGTGAAGAATAGCAAATCTAAGTTTGATGTCTCATAAAAAAAAAAATAAAATACCGCCACGCTTCGTAAGTGCATTAAGGCCCGGTCCCACTGCACTTACGGATGCAAAGAGGATGTAAAGCGTACAAAAAATCTTGCCATCCGTTGGAAAACGCTACGAATCCGCTATGTACCCATCGCATACGTGTTTCATCCGCTCTATCCATCGAGCATCCGTCCACTGTGATTTCATCCGCGCAAAAAGTTTTAAGCTGCTTAAAACTTTTAGAACGGATGAACTTTCCGCTGTGTACGATGTAAATCCGTGACATACGAGCAACAAACGTTGTATGTCCGTGCGGCATCCCTTAAACGTCCGCTGCATCCTTTCTGCATCCTCTGGGCATCCTCGCAGCTCACATCCGCTGCAGCTAAAAACGGAAAGAGGGAGGAAAGATATGGTACGTGGAACGTCTTTACATCGTTAATAGCACGTTAATAGAAAGGATGTAAGCGTATGCATCTCGTATCTAAAGCATTTCGAAAGCATCCCCTCTGCATCCGCTCTGCATCCGCTCTGCATCCACTCTGCATCCGCTTTTTCTGCTATGCGTCCGTTTCGCAATTATCTCCGGTAACCCCTTCGGAGCTGTCATCCCCTTCCATCCGCTTTCATCCTCTAGGCTTCTGATGAACATCCGTTTGACATCCCCACTACA
Organism: Diadema setosum; assembly: GCA_033980235.1. NCBI lineage: Eukaryota > Metazoa > Echinodermata > Echinoidea > Diadematoida > Diadematidae > Diadema > Diadema setosum. Next base: position 233,320 of record JAWLSL010000024.1, read on the forward strand.
TACTACCCAAGTCCGTTCTATTTCCGTTCTGTTACCGCCAATTTTAGCCAATTTTGTCAATTTCTGGAGCGGATGAAAGCGGATGAAGCCATCCCCGAAATTTTGCTCGTCCGCTGTGTCCTTTCTACATACGCATTGTGTCCGTCGGCCAGTGGGACCGGGCCTTTACATATAGGTGGGCTGAAATTAATTTGGTCTATTCAAGATGAAACACAGGCCTATATGCGCATAAATGCACCATTATATAGAGTTTAAAAAAAATGACTGTTCTAAATCCCTAGTGAGTAGTGTTATCTTTGTCATCATTGTTCTCATTATTCAAGAATGAAAAAGGAAATGAAAAATATGTATCTATTCTGTGTTGTTTGAAGGTTTGCATGGTGAAGTAAATGAGGGAGAAAGATTTGCGGTGACACCATGTGTAGTTGATGTAGTCCTCAACCGGATCGTTGCTTGGTAGAAGAGCCTAGAAAGAGGAGACATATGGGGGTTGTGAGGAGGGCAAAAAGTGAAGAGTGGGGGACAGTAATGGGCTGGAAGTTGAAGTTGCACTAGTGGAGACGGTAGAGAAAGGAACACAGAGAGTGGCAAGGAAGAATAGTGTGAGAATCAAGAAAGAAGTTCGGACATCGTTAGAAGGGGAAAGATGAAATAGAAGGGAAGAGGAAGAGGAAGGAGTTGATTGTTGGAGAATCATGGAGATAGGGGAGAGCAGTGAAGATTCATTTTTTTCTCCTCCTCAGCATTTATTTCTAGGACCAACAGTAGCTCCCTCTAATTTACGTCTTGAATTTCAATTTGTTCTTTCTTCTTCTTTTCTTTGCCCCCCCCCCCTCTCTCTCTCTCCATTCTCTCAACATACACCTGTATTCTCATCTCTCCTCTACTTACCTTTCCTTCGAAGGATTATTCGTCCTTTCTCCACTGATTCCGCTTTCCATAGCCACACTGTTCTCCGATTTCATTCGTCTCTTGGTTTCATGAATCTTCACTACTCTCCCCTATCTTCACGATTCTCCAACATTCAACTCCTTCCTCTTCCTCTTCCCTTCGATCTATTTCATCTTTCCCCTTCTAACGACGGTCCGAACATCTTACTTGATTCTCAAACTATTCTTCCTTGCCACTCTCTGTGTTCCTTTCTCTACCGTCTCCACTAGTGCAACTTCAACTTCCAGCCCATTACTGTCCCCCACTCTTTACTTTTTGCCCTCCTCACAACCCCCATATGTCGCTTCTCTCTTCATTTCTCCTCTTTCTAGGCTCTTCTGTCAAACAACGATCCGGTTAAGGACTACATGCACATGATTTCACCGCAAATCTTTCTCCCTCATGTATCTATTCATTGATAAAGTATAGGCCCAAGAGTGTGTAAAAGAAAATACATTGAATTCTAAATGCATGAAGTGTGTGATATGTGGAACAGAGTACATTATTATGAAAATAAACAATATTACATTTTACACTAGCAAAAAATCATGAAAATCTTGGTTGTTTATTTTTTGTCAACTCATCCCAGCCAATCGATATCAAGGTGGACTTCAAGCAATGTACATACAACTCTCAATTAAAAAAAAAACCCACCTTATTAAGTGAAGCAAAAGCGTAACATCTACGTCAATAAAAGTACAGTCAATCACTGAGCATTGAATCTACGTTACGGCAGCGTCAGAAATAGATTTTATATCAACGTAACCAACTTCAACTTTGAAACAGACAAGCTAGCAAAAGAATTCAAGAAACATTTCTCAGTTTATAAGTGAAGTAAATAATCTAGAAAATTTCCTTTCGCGTTACAGTATGACAGAAGACCGAATTTTTCTCAGTTTTTAGTTGTGTTTCTTTTCTTTCTTCTGGCATTTTTGTCTGGAGAGTCTGATTCTGCCATGTCTGCTGTTTAGGGTTTGTTGTCTTTTCTCTCTTCGTGGCCCTTTTCTTTTCTTTAGTGGGCCAGGAGTGGCTGAAGATACTGACGACATTTAACTTTTTAACGTGATCAAGGACTGCATACATTTTTTCTTGATACATGAACAATAAATGAGTGCTAAGAAAGTACGTCGGCACCTGCTGCAACCACTGTCAAAAAGTGTTCGGTATTTGATCGAGTGCCGGTCGAAGCATGATCGAGTTTAGTCGAGTATCAATCGATAGCAGTCCTATATCGATCGTGTAGCGGTCGAGTTATTCATGAAACTGATGAATCCTGTATCGAGATGATCTGAAATCATTCATGTAGCATTCGAGTATAACTCGAGATGATCGGGAACTGAGCTCGGGGAAAAATCCGTCCCGACCACACTAGATTTCTACACGACCAATTCCCGATGAGCTCGATCTCTTCTCGATTACTACCCGAGCTGTTGGTGTTCGGGCTTCCTACTCGAATGTGGACATGTCCAAAATTATCGTGAAGGAAGCAGGAGCGATGCCGATCAAGGTAGATCGACCCCGAATACCAATGCCGAGCGAGCCCGACCACGCTAAAAAAGCTTGATCGGGATTGATCGAGTTCATATGATCGGCAGTGGGAACGTACCATATACTTCAGTGATTTTTTTTTTTTTTTTTTTTTTTTTTTTGTACAGGCACACGGATCGTGTTAGACTAAAGCCCCTGTTCCACTATGCCGTTCTGGCTACGATTTGACAATTTTCTCAGATCGGGAAGGATCGGGTAAAACCTGAGCTGATCTTCACACAGTACGATGTTAGAACACTTTAAGTACGCTGCGGTTACGACTTTCACGTGCTTTCTACTCTCTTACTACGATGATCAGGAATGAGGCGTTACGATCTCTGCCGCTGCAGCTACGCTTTAGAACGATGTAGCTACGCTGTCAGTGCGATGTTGCCGATGTTATCCGATCGATGCACGCTGTATCTACGCTCTGAACGACCTTATCACGCTGTCACCCCGTTCAGAGAGCTGAAAAGTGCCCGATGTGCCCCAAAGTACCCCGATTCGACTGTCGATCTGCAGTCAGTCAACTTATCAGCACGCAGAACCGAAGAATTATACTGTGGACCTCGAAGAGGCTCCTCAACTCACGGTTCTTTTGCAGCAATGCATTGTTATAAACAAAGACGTGTTGATTTTTCAAAGGCTTTTTCTTGATGTCCTTGCTTTTAAAAGTCCGTATTCCTCTAGTTGTAGATGACTTCATATTTTTCAAAATTCTGCGATATCCTCTTCCTCCTCTTTAAGCATCACGTGCAGTCTCTCTTTCTTCGCCTTTTGGGTAGCTGCTTTGCTGCTTTCTTCTCTTCTTTTTCTTCATCTCTTCTCCTTTTTCGAAAATTTAAGCTCCTTCTTCTTCATGTTCTGCCCTGACAGGTGCAGCGACAATGCCCTCCTCCTCCTCTTCACTTCTGCCTCTCGATCTCCTTGATCTTCTTCTGGCAGATATTTTGTGCAAGTTTTCTTCCCGTTCTTGTGCCGATGCTACTATGCTGAGAAAGACCTTGTTACGCTCATCCCGCTGCGATTACGCTGTCACTACGCTCTCCCCGCTTGCCGTACGATTTAAAATATGTCAATTTTAATCGGGGAGTTTGGGAAGAAATTTTGAACATGTTCAAAATTTCTCCTCGATCTGAAAAAATGCCCGTTCCAACCCCGACCTCCAAACGCTGCTGCTACGATGCTTCCGATCCCCGTACGCTTTTGCCACTGTCTCCCGATCTGCTGGATCGGGACAGATCGGGGTCCAGATCATGATAGTGGAACGGGGGCTTTACTTGAGTGGTGTATTCGGATTTGAAGAAAGCCTTTGACTCAGTAGACCATGAACTTTTACTGGGAAAGCTATGTATGTACGGTGTCAGGGAAAATGCATTGAGATAGTTCCATTCATACCTCAGTGGTCGTACACAGTGCACCTCCTTAAAGGGGGTGTTGCGACACAGATTGTCGCCCCTACACGGATTGTCGCCCCCGGCTCGGGGCGACAATCCTTGACGGAGTTGGCGGCACGGATTGTCGCCCCCGTCACGGATTGTCGTCTGGCGACAATCCGTGACGCTTGTGCAGTTCCCAGTTTTTGACCTCGAAGGCGACAATCCATGATGGCAAAAATTTGTTGCGACACGGATTGTCGCCCCTTTAAGGATTTTCACCCCGGGCTCGGGGTGGTTCCTCCGGTGTTAAGCTTTGGTGGGATGGGTATGACTGGTAAGTTATGCGTATGTGTGCGTGTGTGTGTGTGTGTGTGTGTATTTGTTGTGAGATGCATGATATGTGATGTGAATGATTTATAGGTGTGTACCAGGGGCGGATCCAGGAATTCTGTAAAAGGGGGGGGGGGGGGGGGGGGTGACTAATATTTCTGGTGCCACTTCCGGGTTTCATTTCCATTTTTTTTCTTTTTATTTCTTCTGTTTTTAACGAAAAATAAAGGGGGGCGTGTGCCGGTTGCGCCCCCTCTGGATCCGCCACTGCGTACAATAAGTGACTTGTGTATGGGTTTCCGTATTGTTGTGTGTGTGTGTGTGTGTGTGTGTTTGGAGTATAATAATACAATATGTAGAAACTGTGCATGTGTGGTGGTTGTATAGTGGTAGCGGTTTGTTTGTCTGTGTGCATACGTGTGCCTGTATGCTTACGTGTGTATGTGGTATATAGTGGCGTTTGTGTATATCAAAGGGTATGTAATGGTGCGTGTTTGTGGGCGCAGTTTTGTGCCTATATGAGTATCTGAGGGGTTTGGTGTTCGTGGGCTACGTACAAATGTAGGCCCTACGTATGTGTGTTGTTTGTTTGTTTGTTTGGTTGGTTTATTTCTGCATTTTCTTTCTCCGAATACAATTGCAAATGAAAACAAAATGATACAGAACATACAAATCAATACAAAGAAAAATCATTTGCGTAACAACATTCAGTCTGAAGTGACATAATTATGAATCAAAATAACATATTAAGGCATACTACATCTATCAACAAAGAAGAAATCAATACAGGGGACCGTCATCATAAGCAGAGCTTGATGTGGATGAGGCCCTATCTGAATATGTGATACCAATGTTATGCAACACCAATTATATATGTACTCATAAAACTCTTAATCTTAATACACGAAACACATTTTGCTACAGAAAAAAAAAAGAAAAGAAAAATAGTGACTGGGCGCTTTAAAAAGAAGAAAACAAAAACAGCATGCAGCACCATTGACTACTGCATGGTATAGTAGACAATAAAAGTGTAGGTGTGTGCGAGTGACAGTGCGTTGTGTGTGCAGGTGACAGTGCAAGAGAGAATAAATGCTGTAGCATGCCTATTTTGGGGGTAAGGTAAAGGCTTTACTGAATGTATGCAATATCGTTATCAAAGAAAGGAACGGGAGGGAATGCAAAAAAAAAAACACTTTGCATGGATCAGGGCTTACTGAGACTTCAGAAAAAAAGAAAAAAATACATTGATCAAAGACTACTAATTGGAAACATATTTCAATAATAAATACTTTTTTAAATGAGCTTTAAAGGAAAAAAGTGAAGTACACTGCTTTAATTGATCAGGTAGGTTATTCCAGACATCGGGACCGTAATGTCGAATTGAATTCTGAGCTAAAACAGTTTGGGGGTTTACAAGGTGAAAATTTGTCGAACACTAGCGAGTTGGATATGTGTGTATATTCGAATTTAAGTGAAACATATTATGAAATAAAGAGGGAAGTTGATTTGTTGCATACTTGCACATAAATATACCTGTTTGTAAAATGTGGATGTCCTGAAGCTTCAAAGTATGCAAACGATGAAATAAAGGATCTGTATGAGATAAATATGTGGAATTAATAATAATACGAATAGCACGCTTTTGGAGTAAATACAATGAATTCAGTTTAGTAATACTACAATTTCCCCATACAATATTTGAATACAATATATGAGGCAAAATTAAAGAATTATATAAAATAATCAGGGATCGTTCTGATAAGAGATCTTTCAACTTCCAGAGTACGCCAATATTTCTTGATAGGGTCCTTTGTAGACAGGATATATGTTCGTTCCATGTCAAATGAGAATCGATTGTAATGCCTAAAAATCTAATAACCTGTTTCTCGCAAAGAGAAAACCCATCAATTGATATGTTGACATTAAGATCCCGTGAGTAGGGTTTTCTAAAATGAACAAAATTTGTCTTATTAACATTCAAAGATAACTTGTTTGATTTAAACCAATTCAATATATTCAATAATTCAGTGTTCAAACGATTAACAAGGGTCCCTATATCATAATCTGATGTAATAATGGATGTATCATCAGCAAAAAGTATAAAATTCAAAGATGGAGAAGAACCTATAATATCATTTATATAAATATTCAACAACAGAGGCCCTAAAATGGAGCCTTGAGGTACCCCACATTTAATATCAAGTTGCTGTGATTCATAAGAATGAAAACTAACATACCGTTGACGGTTTTGCAAATAATTTATAAACCAGAGCAGAGCGTGACCTTGTACTCCATACGTATTAAGTTTATGTATCAATACTTCATGGTCGATGGTGTCGAATGCTTTCGACAAATCCATGTATATACCTATAACATGCTTCTTATCAGCAAAAGCTTCAATTATTTTATCACACATGTGAACGATTGCATAATCAGTAGAATATCCACTTCTAAATCCAAATTGATTGGGTATCAATAAATTATTGGTTTGTAAAAACTGATGTAACCTTTTATACACAATTTTTTCAAGAACTTTGGATATACTTGGTAATAATGAAATTGGTCTATAATTACTCATTAATTTAAAGACATCTTTTTTATGAATGGGAATAACTTTTGCAAGTTTGAATGAGTTCGGAAAAATGCCTGTTGAAAGAGACATGTTAAATACGTGAGTTAGGGGGCTTGCAATGTAAAAAATTATTTGTTTCAATAAATGAACACTAAGACCATCATGCCCACTCGATTTAGTTGGTTTCAGATTCTGAACAACATTGATTATTTCATGATCATTGGTAGGCGTGAGAAATAATGAATTTTTACAAGGATTGGGTAAATAATCAGTAAAATGTGTATTACATGAATTCATATTAGATGCTAAACTGGGACCAATATTTATAAAATAATCATTAAATGAATTGGCAATTGTGATAAAATCAATAATTTTCTCATTGTCGATGATGATAGAGTTGGTAGTTTCTTTTACCGTCTTTCCCATAAGAGCATTGGCAGTTTTCCACAATGAAAAAAAAATTATCCTTATTTTTGTCTATATTAGTTGAATAATAAAATTTTAGGGACAATCTTATTACTGATGTTGATTGATTTCTATATTTCCGGTATTTCATAAATGAGTTATTACTTTGATTCTTTATTACTTGCTTATATAACCTATTACGGGTTGATATAGACCGCATGTTACCTTTGGTAATCCAGGGTTGCCTATTTTTCTTTAAAGGTTTCCGTTTAACCAAAGGAATATTTTTCTGATAATAATACAATAATCTGCTGATAAATTTTTCATAAGCAGTATCAGCATTGCTTTCATCAAATACATCGCCCCATTCTTCCTGCGCTAAATCAAATATCAAAGAATTTATGTTACTCTCTGTTTCCTTATAATACATTTGAGATTTTTTATTTTCAAAATATTGTTTTGTTTGCAAAGAACTATTGTTGATGGTAAAAACAGGTAAATGATCGGATATATCGTAATAAAATATACCATTTGTGAATTCTGTGTTTATTACATTTGAAAATATGTTATCAATAAGAGTTTTTGATGTACTAGAAATTCTTGTTGGGTTGTTGATATGTGGTTGAAATAAATAAGTTGCCAATAAACCTAACAACTGCATTATATACACTGTTAGACAAAAATCAACAAGGTTGTTTAAAATTTTAAACAACCACAAGTTAACCGGTGAATCGCTCAACTGTTGTTTAAAAATTAAACAACACGTAGTTGTTTAAACTTTTAACCCTTTGTTGTTTAAAAATTCTAAACAACTGTTGTTTAAAATAAATTTAAACAACTAGGTTGTTTAAAAAAGTTGTTTAAACATTTAAACAACTGTTGTTTAAAATAAATTTAAACAACTGGGTTGTTTAAAAAAGTTGTTTTAAAATTTAAACAACTGTTTTTTTTAATTCATTTTATACAACTGGGTTGTTTAAAAAAAGTTGTTTAAAAGTCTAAACAACTGTTGTTTAAATGTAATTTTATACAACCGAGTTGTTTAAAAAAAGTTGTTTAAAACTCTAAACAACTGTTGTTTAAAAGTCATTTTATACAACCGGGTTGTTTAAAAGTAATTTTATATAACTGGGTTGTTTAAAGTAAATATTAAATATTCATGTTTAGAATTTAAACAGTTCTTAATCCCATATTACTTTACAACTCACTTGTATATAATCACAATAACACAAATGTTTATCTTTTTGGCCAATTATATATTTCAGCATATTTTCACTGTCTATATCACTGATAGCGTATCATTAGAAAACTTTCAGTCGGTCAATCTGTCCATCGATGTGCAAACTTATTACAAATAACAAATTGAGCCAATCAAGAATTGTCTCATCCATTTTCAGAATATATACAGAGTAACAATTCTTCTTATACAGTTAACCTTTGATAAGTCGAAGTTCTCGAGAACCGAGAAAAATGTGTCGACTTGCGCGGATTTAGTAAAAATATGCAGTTTGACTGCAGAGGAAAAGTCACGAGCTTTTGTTATGCTTGAGTTAAGTGATTTCCCAGCTGAATTGAAATAAGGGAAATAAGGGAATAAGGGAATGATGTTACAACATTTTGAATCATCTCAGTTGCAATGCTTTTGGGGAACATCTGCGATAGTAAGTCTGGGGTTATTAGATTATATTTCCTTGACAGTACAATGATGACTGTAAATATACTGCAGATGGAGAAACCATTCACATTAAGAAATATGTTTTATCTCTTGTGAAAATTCTACTCCATACCTATATTCAGCATATCTGAACAGACCAAATAGCATATACAGTACATTGTAATTATAATAAAACTTACTCCTATTTACTAGTGTAATTTGAGAAGTCATACCAGCTTCCAACACATACAGTTTTTTTTTTTCATAACTGGGATGTGCCAAGTACAGCACATCTGTCCAGCAAAGATCATCTCTGTCACTCCTGTGATAGAGATGGCAGTAATGAAGATTACTCTATATACAATGAAATAAATCCATAATGGAAATATACATTCTACGAAACAGTTCATCTTGAATTTTATGAAGGCCACATTCAGTACAGAGTGTCACCTCCATTATGCTCAACAGATATGAGGATTTAATTTCACAATTGCTATATTTCTGAAAATTGACTGTCATGCTCCAGTATAAACCTGTGAAGATCTTGCCCAATGTTTTATTAATTCACTACTATGCAAAATACCCTTTTTAATTCATTTCTAGCCCATCTTTATCACAAGTTTTCAAGGGCCAACATTACCCACTAATAGAACAATCTTCTCATGACCTTTGATCTTTCCATGTGACATGTATCCATTACTTATTAAGTTATAAACAAATAAAACATAGATACCAAACCTTTGCTCTGACGAATGACCTAAAAGTCAACTTTGTCAATTAAACTTCTGATGACCATGAAAATCTTATTCTACGCATCTAATCTTCCTGATTTGAAGAGTTCAGGTATGTCCTGATCTCTCTCACAGAATTGGACGTCACTTTACCAGGCATTTTGTACACAACTGTCTCCAAGAACTGCCAGGCAGCAAAACATTGAGCCTGGTACTCTACATCTGGGACATAATGCACTTTGAATGCACAGTCCACAGCCTTTGTCAAAGTTGGAAACAAGAATCCCTGTCTCTCTACAATAGGGAGTTTTCGCAAGCACAACGCGGCCGGGAGTTAAGCGTGTCATGTGCGAAATTTGCTTCTGCACATGATCAAATCCGAGGAACGTCCCGTCCGGGGGAAAACGAGTACGGTACTTGGCCAAAATAGCGTTCGGTCCCGATGCTGGGCAGGAATGAGCCAGCCAGTCAGCCAACCAATCAGCGATCTTGTCCCCATGCCTCCATCCTGTACAGGAGAGCGAAACTGCATAGATATGGGGACGGGAGTCAGAGTACGGGGCAGGCCCGTAGCCAGGAGGGGGGGGGGGGGGGTGCGTCGGGTGCGTACGCACCCCCCCCCCTCCCCAAATTCTGAAAGGTCCACTTTTTCATAATAACGGTTTTTAGCAATTCTCAAGATAACAATCCAAATAAATATAAAGACACATTATTATGCTACGTAAATGTGGAAGAGTACGTTTAACAATGTTAAAAATAATTGTACGAAACCCTTTTGTTGTATGAACCATCGGATCGTACCCATGCACACAAACACAAATGTTATGTATCAATTTGTGCGAGCTATTATCATATTGGCACTGCATGCCATGGCCCTTGGCGCGTGTGACCGGTGTTTTTTTTTTTTTTTTTTTTTTTTTCCACTGGCCGCCCGAGTACGTGCGATTCGTGGATGACATTGAGGTTGACACTTGCATTTTTTCACAGGAACAGAGGTAAGTGGATGAAAATCTAATAGCCTCAAGTTTACCTATAATGTTTTTATTATTATAAAAATTAAAGAAATTTCCTCGAAATTATAACTATAATCGAAAACCTGAGACATTTTATATCTACGTCTCACAAAGATATAGTACATGTATATAAGTACATGTTGGCATGATAATGCCTGGGGATAGATTATTATGTCAACTATTTTCCATAATGAATGCATGCTTCAATGAAATTGTGAAAAGGTGGTCATGAATTAGCATTTCTTACGAACGATCAGGAGAGACAAAATGAGTCGGATTGGATTACAATTCTCACTTACAGCTTTGTAGAAGTCTGAGTCAACAGTATCACACAGTACTTCAAGACGTATTATAGTACAAACGATTTCTTGAGCCTGCACCGTTTCAGGTATTGTTCTGAATACAGCGGTAGAAACTCATTCTTTTCTTTCTTTTTTATTTTATCATTATTTACTCATCTCTTTCCTAACTTACAGGTAGCGGATTTCTTTGCAGGCCAAATTCGGAAATTTAGTGTTGATTATTACTTATACATTTTCTCATGTTGTGACAGTTCTATTGGTTCTCATTTTAAAGTGAGCCAAAACCTAAAAAAATTTTCACTTGTAATTTCCAAAGAGTATTATGCAGGCACGCAAACTCATTTTAGTTGTATTTCATTTAAATGTAATGGGTAAGAGGGTATGAGAGAGAATGGAAAGTGCTGAGCTATGAAGTAAAATGGTAAAGTAAAAAGTTTGTCAGATAGTATTACAAAAGAAACTCATTCTTTTTGTTTGTTTATTTTATCATTATTTACTTATCTCTCTTCTAACTTTAAGGTAGTGGATCTCTTTGCAGCCAGTGGCGTATCTGGGGGGGGGGGGGGGGGGGGGCAAGGGGGGGCACGTGCCCCGGGCGCCACTCCTTGGGGGCGCAAAAAAACGAAAAAAAAAACGAAGAAGAAGAAGAAAAAAAAAAACGAAGAAGAAGAAGAAAAAAAGAAAAGAAAAAGAAGAAGAAGAAGAACAAAAAATACTCGCCCGGAAGGGGGAGGGAGAATGGTAAGGGGGGGCAGAAAACCAAATCAAGCAAGATAAAAACAAAACATGATGACGCGGACAAAACGACAATGTTTATTGTATTCACACAAACATTCTATGTTCTGTGAGCGGAAATACAAAAATTTTCGGCTCGCTCGCTGCGCTCGCTCGCCAAAATTTGTATAAAAAAGAAGGTAAGAACAAAACGTGATGATGACAAAATGGCAGTGTCTATTGTGTTCACACATGTCATTTTATATTTAGCAGGCAAAATGCAGCGGCTGCAATTTCAATCCTTCTGAAGCGATCGCCCATTGGATCAAAAGAGGGCGTCAACGGTTTCGAACATACGGGGGGGGGGGGGGCGCAAAAAACAATAACAAATCAAACTAGATAAGAACAAAACGTGATGATGACGCGGAAATATACAAATTTCGGCTCACTCGCTCGTACTAATTTAGAGTATTTTTTCAAGTCCTCAGTTTGTTGGTATAAATCGTTATCTATAAGGCCGTCACTATATTTTGATTAGAATTGTAAGATTTAATAAGCAAAAAATGAGACAAGAGTTTCATGATTTGTAAGCTGAAATACAAAAGTTTTCTGCTCGCTCGCTGCACTCGCTCGCCAAAATTTGTATAAAAAAGAGAAGAAGATAAGATCAAAAAAGGTGACGATGACGCGGACAAAATGATAATGTCTATTGTGTTCACTCATGTCATTTTATATTTAGCAGGAAAAATGTTACACGGAGCAGCGACTGCAATTTCATTCGTTCTGAAGCGATCGCCGATTGGATCAAAAGAGGACGCCAACGGTTTCGAACATACGGGGAAGGGGGCGCAAGAAAAAAATCAAAAAAGATAAGAAAAAAACGTAATGATGACGCAGAAATATACAAATTTCGGCTCACTCGCTCGTACTAATTTAGAGTATTTTTTCAAGTCCTCAGTTTGTTGGTATAAATCGTTATCTATAAGGTCGTCACTATAATTGTGAGATTTAATAAGCAAAAAATGACAAGAATTCCATGATTTGTAAGCTGAAATACAAAAATTTTCGGCTCGCTCGCTGCGCTCGCTCGCCAAAATTTATATAAAAAAAATATAAGAACAATACGTGATGATGACGAGGACATTTACAAATTTCAGCACACTCGCGCGCACTAATTTAGAGTATTTTTTTACGTCCTCAGTTCTTTTGGTATAAATCGATATCTATAAGGCTGTCACTATATCTTGATTAGAATTGTAAGATTTGGAAAGCAAAAAATGACAAAAATTCCATGTTTTGTAAGCCGAAATACAAAAATTTTCGGCTCGCTCGCTGCGCTCGCTCGCCAAAATCTATCAAAATTCATTACATTTAAATCACCCTCAAAAAGATCCCTTTTAAGTGCTTGAAAAAGCATCATGCGGACTTTGTTTAAAGTCCCTACCGGGATGGGGTAGGGGTTGAACACTTTTTTCAGAAATTAGGGGCGCAATTTTCGTGCTTGCCCCGGGCGCCGTTTTCCCTAGATACGCCACTGTTTGCAGCCCAAATTCGAAAATGCCCAGAGACAGCTAGTAACCAAATAACCTACTATAATTTAATAGATAAGAAATAACCATTCCAGTATGTATCTTAGTGTGCACAGTAAGACAGATCAAATCAAATAGGAAAACATCTGAGCACTAAGCCTGAGGTCTGAATTTGCACTCAACTTCTTCCAATGGCTAACGGATGTTTAATTTTTGAATTTCACTGACCTCCAAATTTCACAAAGAAAACCTTCTTAGCATGATGATTATGGTTAATATGACATTTGACTGATATTGGAGATGTTTGCGAATCGGATCTACTACCTTTAATATTATTAATCTAAAATGATTATTTGAAAGTTCGGAAATGCTGGAAATATCCTACCACAAGGAGGCAAAATATAAATGGTTCACATTTACAATTCATTTTGTTTTAAAAATTTTCTTATTTATTTTCGTTTTTGACAAACTCGCATACCAGGCTTCAGGCCTGCTAACGCGGGTATACAATAAAAAAAAAATAAAAGTTAAAACAACACCAGGAAAATCACTATTCTCAATTTTGCGGCGCGCTACGCGCGCAGAGTCTCGAACACAACTAAACTTTGCAACTTCCTGGCAAAATGAGTTTTTACTATTTCGTAGATGAAATACCGTAACGCGATTGCATGCAACAGACAAAAATACAAATTTCCTCGAGACTTTAAAACGTCATTAAAACAGTCAAAATTCACAATTTGCGGCGCGCTTCGCGCGCAAATTCTTACACAACTTTTGTAGTTCGGTCGTCCAAAGAATATATATATATATATATATATATATATATAATAGTGTGTGTGTGTGTGTGTGTGTGTGTGTCATCATTGGTATTGGTACCGAAGGTCCGTTTTTTTTAGTGACCGCACCCCCCCTTGAAAAATCCTGGCTACGGGCCTGCCGGGGGACTGTCACAAGTGATCGCTTCCTCGTATTCTCGGTCTTCGCGTCGTGTAGCGAAAACTTCCTAATGACAAAGGTTTGGAGTGGCTTCTTCCAGGATCCTCCCATCAGCAAGATGAAGGGCTGTGGTCTCTGCTTCCTGTCAATTTGTCCAATGTAGAAAGCCAGGTCTGTGCCCTCCTGTAAAATGAATTGGAAGTAGAAAAGAAACATGCATATACATCTCGATAAAATCTTGAAATAATCTACGCAGAAATGTTGGGTTGAGGCATTGGTATAATGAAGTCCATCAGAACAGATATATTTCCCATACCTCTCCAATGTTCAAGGTAGAGTTCATAATAAAGTGCCTGGCCAAATTCTGCAACATTTCATTCGCAAACGTGTACCCTAAATTGGGTATTTTATGTAGTATATGACATCCATGTATTACATTTTCTATTCTTGCAAGGGCTAACCATGACCTGGCTGAATGAATTTTCAACTGTGTGTCCTATGGGAACTTCTGAAAGGCAATCCATTTTATTGCTGGCAAGCCCAGGCAAAAAGTATTATCAAACAAAAACTACTTCTGAATTGCATTTCATTATTTTGGGTAAGTTACTCTTTCCAATACTAGTAGTATAACAATTGTGTCCACTTACATTGTAGGAACATTAAGGAGTATGCGAGGTCTTTTTTCTTTTTGGTATGGGGGGGGGGGGGAGACACCGTGTATCACATTGGATCTATATGAGCGGTATGTGATATATTTCCAGCATCTTGCTGAATATAATTCCTTGTTGGCGACACTTGGGACCAATTTTGCATTTCATGCGAATTTTTTCCCCTTTTTATCAAAATGAAAAGGACATAATTTTATTATTGATATTGGACAAGTGTGTGATTGAGCAGTCAGTCACAAAATAAAGTAGATATGTATGTTGACTATGTAATATATTTTTTTTTTTCATAAAAAAAAATATTGTGATTCACAGCATACATTAGCAACATAGTAAATTTGCATAAATATGTAGAATCCATGGACTAAACTAACAAATGAAACAGCATAAACTGGGAATTTCTGTAACTATATGGACCACAGCTTGATGATTTTTATATTTTGTATTGCAATGTCAAAGTCAATCTCATCATTTTAATAAGAGGTCAACGCATCACTTGTTTTAGAAGATTAGCCTCTGAACAGTTAGGTACTTACAGGTTGAAAGTCGTAGAATAACTCCAACGACTCCTGAAAGGAGCACTTGCCCCACACCCTCGCAGTCCAGCCTCGGCAAACTAGCGGCAGCATGCTGAATGCAAGCGTCTCTTTTTTCTCTGTGGAGCAAAATGTATGACACAGGGGGATTATTTTGAATGATAAGTACAAATATACCCTTTAAAAATATTAACACAATCAAGGCTGATAAAGAGTAATGCTGACAAGTATCAGCTCATATTCAGATGCTAGCTTATGTACTTATATTGTACTTGATTGCAACCAGGATTACTAACTGTTGGGGGGGGGGGGGGCTGTTTTAAAGTTGTTTGGAGGGTATTGTAGAAAATACTACACATTTTGAATGAGGGACTGATTCTGGCAACGGCATTTACTACCAAGACGGGCAAGTAATTGTGGATGAGTAGAGCCAAACTTGTAAAGCCAAGCATTAGAATTATAATGCTGTAATAATCATCATGCTATTTTACAAAGCAGCAATCAGAGTTACCATGAACTTGGATGAAAGAAAGTTGAATGGTGTTGACAGCCAGTGCCTTAATAAGAATAATCTTGCACTACTGTTAAGTGCTTAACAAAGACTATTGCAATATGAATGACATTTTGGCTTTTGCAGGAGGTTCATGTCATATTCTGGCATTGCATAAAGCAAGATCAGTTAATATGCATATATCTTAATTAGATTAGCAAGAGCAAGAGATGTTCAAGGTCCAGTGATTTTTATTCCAAGTAGTAGGAAAAAGAATGCAAAAACTTTAATAGTTCATAAAAGACTTCTCTGTTAATGTTATCCTATAATGACAAAAGCTTAATTATCATGTGAGTTGATCAGGCAGTGGAGAAGAAAAGGGGAATGCTAGATGAAGGAGGCAAGGACAAACCGTCCAGAAGTTTCAGTGTACATGAACTGTGTGGCCGTGGGGTGCTTTAATGTGAGAGAGGGGCAGGAGACAGCCTCTCCCAAATAATTGTCCAAGCTCTAGTTACAGTCATTAAAGCTGCACTACCGCATGTGATACAAGGAGCGAAAGAAGCTTGTATGAGCACAATTAAAGATGTTCTGAATCCACGTCATCTCTTGAGGATTCAGTTCCAGCAGGACGAGGTCCAACATAGAGCTAAGGAGGGACAATCTCTGCCTGACTGGCCTGCCAGAGGGGGCTGAGGAGACAGAGGAAGAGCTTACTGAGGGCGAGTCAAATGTTGCCAAGGAAGTTGGCTTAGACATTTGGAAAGAGGACATCTCATCTTCATGATCTTGTCATCATCTTGGGGAAAAGGCAAGAAGGAAAGAGCAGGCAGATCAAAGTCCACTTTATTGCAAACAAAAGGAACAAACTGTATTCTGGGCATTCTAGTCTGAAAGGAAAAGAGAACATGAAAAGTGTGTACATCAATGAATATCTAAAGGCATGCAATGTGTCACTCGGTCAGTGCATGATAAATGCCAAGGAAGCTCATGATGTTGAATCGGCAACAAAACCAAATACGGGATCATGACATGCAAGTTGAATGATGGACAAAGCAGAGTCATCAAGAGCCCGGATGATCTCTTTGCTATTGGCTTTGAAATTACAGATCCACTTCAGTTTTTGCAGGTTTTTGCGAAAGTCTTAGAAATTGATTAAAAAGCATTGAATGAATTTCTCGGTCTAACATTTTTTTTTAATAGTCATGTACATACTGTAAGAATTTTGTTAATGTTGTTAATAAATTCACCTCAACTCAAATGCAAAAAAGGAAAGGGTGGTACTGGGGCTGTAGATTAGAATCTCTACACAGTGCAAATACTATTTAAAATGTACCTTGGGAAAGGCCATCGGTGTCACCCGTGTGACGAATAAGCAGCGTTTGCTTTGATGGACATCTTGATTCCCCATACTAGAGTACTTTGTCAGCATACATGGCCATGCTGCAAACATCCTGTCTTCAGCCATGATCTCCTGGCTGAAGTCTTGCTTGATCTGTACAAATTAGGGATTGCATTTGTAATCATATTAAGGGTGGCCCAGAAAGAATGCTATAAACCCAATGGAAAAAAAAATATAATACTCAAGTTCATAACAAAAACATAAATGATGGAGTGAATTATGCATGATCATTAGCTTCTGCAAAAATGTTCATTCTATAAACATTTTTCTCACAAGTTTGTGTGAATTTGCACAATGTGTTTCATTTGGCATGGAAATCTTGACAGACTGAGAAAAAAGCTTCTAATCTTTGCATAGAAACTTATTCGAAAGTGACAAAAGTGCCAAAAAAGTGGTTCCAAACCACCTACCTACACGAAACAAATAGAACTGGAGGTTTATATTCCACTAATATTACTACAGGCATTAAGTTTACGTGTCTTGCATAGATTATATTGTTCGTTAAAAACACCACAATCTGTTTTCTGTCTTTATCTTCATTTGTGACCCGCGACAACGGTTTCAGGCAAAAGTCGCAAGAGCAAATTCCCTCTTAGGCGGGGTACAAACATTTTGACCATTATTTTTGTCGATTTAGGTTTTTTGCAGAAATCGAATCTTTGATATGTTTTCTACATCTACGCTAAATTTCATAGCATAAGACTAAGTTTTTCCTATCGAAAATGGAATTTTAAGCACCCTATGTTGGATCGCACTCGTCAGTTTCGAGCTTCTTTCGAACGCCGCGCCAATATCCCCAGTGTTGCTACGGCGCATGGTCTCGCATGCGATTGGCTGGTGCGTCGCATACATTTACATATTTCGGCTTTCGGAGACACCAGGTGCAGCGTGTGGGGAATGCTTTGTCCACGCGTGCACGATTACATGCTTCATTGTTCTTGCTTTAGTGGGTTATACGCTCGCTCTGTAGTACGTGCTCTTCGTTTGGCTTTCTGTCCAAACTATTCTACCGCAATGTTCGACGACGGAAGTGAAACAAAAATCGTGTAGCATGACATAATCGTGTGGAAAGAAAACTAAATATTCTCAGATTTGTCTACTTGTACATGTAGTAAAGATTAAGACAGCAGACTGACTCAATGAAAGGCAGATAAGAGGAAAGGAGCGGTCACATGGTCACATGTGACCAATTATATTCAAATACTACACGTCAAAATCGCACCAAACTAACGAGTCGTGTTTTTCTTTTAATTCAAGCATGACCCTTGCCAGCACTAGCAATTCTGCTTTCAAAAGGGTCGCCATCGATAAAGACAAATCAACCACAATGAAAACGCGATTTGTAAATGTGTGGTATTCGCCACCGCTCCTGTTACATATGCACACAGTCATGGCGTGTGGATGCCATTGCGTAATACGTGCACCATACACGTCATGTTCATGTACACCATACGTGCAATTATTGTATTCGCCATCTTGAAAGACGCACTGGTAAACAAACCCGAGCGAAACGCATTGTTTTTCGGCTCCATACACTGAGCTCCGAGGAAGGTGCCCGGGAAATTTGACTCTCTCAGTGAGCCAATCAGAAGGCGATGTGGTTGCTAGAGGCGGGGCTTAACATCGATTGGCACCATCGTACGGATGGGTGATTCTCCCCTCGCATCGCCGCTCGGACATTGTCTTGAGAAAGAGGTGAATCTTCAAAGCCTGTTTTCTCGCAATTTTGTCAGGCTAACAACTTAAAAAGTGCATCTTATTTCTCTTTCTATGCCCCCTTATGGTGCCGAAGAATACAAGTGTTTTATATCAATGCAAAGCTTAGGGAATGGGCAATGTGATTCAGTGAAAAAATGAATTTTCAAAATTCCCGACTTTTGCCTGAAACCGTTGTCGCCGGTCACATTTTCTATAGGGGTTCTAGGCCTTTTTTTCTACTGGAAGCTTATACGTAGACCATAATTCATCGAGCATCATTGATGGCAATGATGCTCAGTAAAGAATGAATTGCTCTGACAGCAAAAGTAGCAGAACTTAACTTGCACTTTAGTATTGGATTTTAGGGGGTTCATTATGTTTACAGTAGATTTTGGTTGTACGGTTGGACCTACTACTCATCGACCGCCTGTTTATTTGCTTGATAAGAATATTCAACACTGAAATTCATGCAAAAAACTTGACCTATGTGATTGAGAAAATCCAGATCGAGCTAGGCTATCAAATGCCTTTGTTCCCTTTTCGATTCGAAGTTTCAGTGCAAAAATATAGCCGTCGAACTTGCGTGGCCTCGTTTCAGCTCCCCGCGGAGAAACGCTCCTTATCGAGATCGACCGCGGCTGTTTTTGCATTGACAATGCACGCAAACCGAGTTGTATTGAACACCGTGTTGTACGAAGCTTTTTAGAAACTTCCAAAGACATTACATTACGATTCGGTGAAAATATTCATTCGAAATTTTGTCCTTGATTAAAACCATTAACTTTGTTAATGAACGGTGAATTTTCGCGTTTTCCCACACCATCCTCATCAACAGTCAAAGCCAATCCATTTTCATGTGCTTTGCGTGCAGTGAAGTGCGTACTAAGCGTTCAGTGTGCCAATTAATACACGGTCGGTTTATTACAAGATCGAGGGTGGTCGATGTACAAGGTAGTAGGGCTATCATACAGCCACCCAAGGTAGGAAATGATCGAGACAGGTCATTGTGTATGATCCTATATACTTACACTGTAGTTAGAACTAGCAGTCTAAAATATAGGCCCTAGCCCTTGACTAGGCCCTAGGGTCTAGCATTGCCTAGCTAGGCCCTAACCGTCACGTTAGACCCTATGCCTAACTAACTTGTGGTTGCGAGATTTCTACATCATCAAACTCGGACACTAGCGCTGCACCTATAATTGTGCATGATGTGACTGATACGGTGCCTGTTACAACAGCGAAAACGCTACTGTATGTAGACCTACTGTACTGTGTCAACAATGGGAATATTCTTTTGAAAATATTTAAGGATTGATAATTTATACAAGCACGAGTTGGTTGAAAAAACATAATGTACGTACCGCTACCGGTACAGACGACTTATACTTAACGTTAACGTTTTAATGTTTGTTAGATCTAAAACGTTTAATACATGCATGAAGGCGAGGCGTAGCGCAGCCCGGCCAAGAACCCAAAGCGTGAGCCGTGACTATAGCTTCATACATCATGCAAATTACAGATGGGCATGAAGCGATGTAACTATCAGTTAAATAAATAAATACCTTGGAAATGACTGGCAAAGTTCTTCTAGACTCTCTATAGCTAGACCCCATTTGCTGAGAATGTTCGTGACTCCAGCTCCATATAGCTGCATTGCAGTCATCGTCACCGCCGTCCATCATGATGAATAGCCGCGCTACTGTATATAGCTATAACACGTACATGAACGTGTGATGTACGTGTGTGTGTGAGGCGCGGTGGCCGGCCGCCCGGCAGCGGCGATCGATTGCGACGAAGGATATACATCCAGGCCCGCTGATTTGTTCATGACTATCACATGACTTTTGCTCATCAATTTCTAAACAACGATGTTTAATTGTTTGGACAATCATTCCGAATTGTTTTTAAACAACCGCTGTTTAAAGATAATAAAAAGTTCTGGTACCTCAAAAAGTGTCCTTGAATTTCCTTGTCTTAGTTTGTGTTTCAGGTTAAAGTACCTTTCATATAACTAACACTGTGAGACTTACTCGCCCCAAAGTGCTCTCATGTCTTAGTAATCACGCAATTAACTGCGACCAGCAGCCCCATACGCATAGCGACCAGCAGTCCCATACGCATAGCGTAATCGGGCTTCGCATTGTAGCATTCAGGATCATGACAGATTTAGTATCGCAGGGTAAATGTTAACTTAAAATCCCATAAATTCTTCAATTTGAAGACTTACCAATTAAGTTGAAGTATTGGAAACAGGCTTCGGGCAACGTTTGATTCTGCCTATAGTCCCTTTCTGTTCGAATTGATGACTGAATGTGACTCGGTCGACAGGACCTGAGGAGAGCTACATACAGTACACTGAATACCACAGCCAGTGCATGCGAACACATCACCAGCCCGCACACAAATTTCAAATCCATGAACGGATAAGATGTTTGTGTGCGCATGCGCTGGCCATGGTATCCAGTGTATGTAGCTCTCCCAAGGTCCTCTCGACCGAGTCACATTCAGTCATCAATTCGAACAGAAAGGGACTATTGACAGAACCAAACGTTGTTCGAAGCCTGTTTTCAATACTTCAACTTAATTGGTAAGTCTTCAAATCGAAGAAATGTTTGGATTTTAAGTTGACATTTACCCGCGATACTAATTCTGTCATGATCCTGAATGCTACAATGCGAAGCCCCATTACGCTATGCGTATGGGGCTGCTGGTCGCAGTTAGCTATGCGTAAAATGGGCTGCACCGGGCTGCACGCTGCTGGTCGCAGTCAGTGGTTTCGTACAATATTTATCGACGCTGTACAGCGTTGGCTCTGGTACGAAACCATTATTGCATGATTACTAAGACATGAGAGCACTTTGGGGCGAGTAATTCTCACAGACAACGTACTTTAACCTGAAACACAAACCAAGACAAGGAAATTCAGGGAAGCTTTTGAGGTACCAAAACTTTTTATTATCTTTAAGGCAATCAAGCTCCAATTTTCTATATTTAAACAACATTGTTTAGAATTTTAAACAACAATATTTTAAGCAACGAAATTTTACACAGCGTTCTAACAGTGTATGATTATCAGAATATTTAAAAGATCAATATTAAAATCTCCCATTATAAAAGTGTCTTTCTTTTCCTGAGAAATAATACTCAGAATTTGATCAAAACTTTCTAAAAAACAATCAATGTTATTTCTTGGGGACCTATATATATCACCTATTATTATATTTTTTGCTTTACCGTTCACAATTTCAACAAAATATCCTCCGTACCCTCGATATGTAAGTCATGCCTGACTTTTATGTCAATGTTACTTTTAATGTAGAAAGCAACCCCACCTCCCTTGCCTAAGTAACGATCAGAACGATACATTCGATAATGCTCTAAATTAAAATATTGGTGGTGAATTTGTATTAAGCCATCTTGAATGTATGTAGTTGTGTGTGAGCGTTCGTGTGTCTCATAAGTCCCCAGTCACATAATGCTATGCGTCCGGCGTTACGTCCAAATAAGTCTCTCTCTTTTTTTTTTTTTTTTTTTTTTGCGGACACCCAGGGATCTCTTGATGTCACCAGAGCATTTTTACAAAACATACGGTAAAAAAATATGCGGGGGATACGGAGAGATACGACCAAATGCGGATACTTGCGTCCACTTGCGGATATTCTTACGAATTGGCACGTACTTTTATTCTTTCAACTTGCATAAACTTCCGAATAGATCGGAACACTTGCGGAGAGTTGCTGATATTTTCGGATAGTTACAGATTGTTATAAATAGTTATGTACAATATGACGATCCCTGCCAAGTCAATGCATTATGACAGCAAATTTATCACATATTGGACTGTCTTACATTGTACACTGGGGAAAACTGAAATTGAATTTACGTACAAGTTGTGAAAAGTTTTTGCATTTCTTTAATTTGCGTTACAGTAATGAAAGATATATGAAGTTTTGAACTTGAAGTTTGAATTTTATTTATGCAGCTCAAATATGGATAAACATCATAAATGTAAAGACTACATAACATAATTATACCACAAATAGAATACTATCTAGATCGATAAGTTAAACAGAGTAAGAAAATATTACTTACAGTCATGGAATAGACAAACTGTGGTTACGCAGCGATATTCATGACTTTCTGGGTTATGTTAAGGAGATTGTTATAATAAAGCAAAGCCTATTGCATTTCCAGAAAAAAATCGTTTGGACATTCGGACACCCCTCCCACACCCAAATACAATATATAAAAAATCTAATATCCATGGAGCGTAAAGTGGGTAAGACTATAGGGAAATACTAAATTCGTTCTCATTTTATATCGTTTATCGCTGTCCCATACCTTCCCGGCCAGAAAAGTGAAAAAAATGCTGTCACCTCATCCCCAACCCAAAAATTGCTTTCCGAGTTTCGAAAAATATACATTCAAATAGTGCAAGGAAAATATGTTCAGCACCAATGGTCAAGCGATGTCATGCGTATATGGGTGCCACCTAATATGACCATTTTTTTGGAGAAATTTCGTAACTTGACTTTGCGGTTATGCCTCTCCACCGCTCCGAGTGTTATGTGTTGTAGCATTCCTTCAGGTAAATGCGCTGCAGCTTGGCAACACGAGTTGTATGGCTTCCCACGCGTCTCTGTGCTCCCATGCGAGTGGAAAACAGAAAACGTCGAAGGACGTAATCCTGTACAGCATCCGTAACTCTCCGCAAATATCCGTAAGCGGAGGAAAGTGTTGTGATACGTTAACTTGCGGTTGATTTCGAATACTTACGGTGGACGTAAACGAACGCAAACGGAAGGGAGGTAAAATGTTTTGCGGATTGTCTGCGTTCAAGCTATGGATAGTTACGTTCAGTTACGTTTGGTTACGGTTACCTTACGTAAGTCTGCGTCCGTGGAGTCCCTCTGCGAAATATGAACATTTCAAAATTTCGCAGGTTTGCCGCCATTTTACGTTTCTTTACAGACGAGTTACGGACAGTTACGTCTACATACGTCCCTGCGGATGCCTGCGTCCACGCTGCGTCCCCCTGCGTCCACTCATCCGCATCTATCCGCGGCCTACGTAACCCATCATAAAGCACTGTGTGACTGTTGCATTAGCACGCAGGAGATAATAGGAACGAAAGAATTCGACACAATTCCCACAACAAGCGCAGCGCTCCATCACACACACACACACACACACACACGCACAAACGGACACTAAATTATCATGTGCACGCGCACATACACACTTCCTTGAAACCTCATCATGACTTTTTACATGCATGTTTGCTTGGATGTAGCCATGTAAGTTATGTGTTAGTATTTCAATGACAATGTCCAGAACGATATTACCCAGCAAAATGTGCTTCGAGGGCGGGCGACAATCCGTGCCGCCAGCCCTCGTCACGGATTGTCGCCAGACGACAATCCGTTACGGGGGCCACAATCCGTGCCGCCAACGCCCGTCACGGATTGTCGCCCCGAGCAGGAGGCGACAATCCGTGTAGGGGCGACAATCCGTGTCGCAACAGGGGGTCTTGTCGGAAAGTACAAGTGTATGTGTGGGTGTCCCCCAAGGTTCGATACTTGGGCCACTTTTGTGTTCAGTTATGTTGAATGATCTCCCCAATTAAGTAAACAAGTGTGAAGTAATGTTATATGCAGATGACACGGTTCTGTTTTACAGCGGAAATGATGCCCAGGAGATTGAAACCGTGCTGAATACTAAATTGCATAATGTAAACCGGTGGGTGGGACAAAATTGTTTGATGTTGAATGTTAAGAAAACTCAGTTCATGGTGATAGGAACATCAAGAAAACGGCTACAGATCGGCTGAAACTTGAAATTGATGGTAAAGAATTGGATAATAATAGTGATAATAATAATGGAGTCTTGTAATGCGCCATGTCTGTCTCACAGTTGTACTCCTGGCGCAGAAAGGTAAGACCTCCTCCCACATTGCTTCATTCAGGAAAAGATCCCAAGTGAAAGAAAGCACAATTACTGAAATAAAAAAAGGTCTTGAGTTCCCTCTTGAACAGAGGGAAAGAGATCTCCATTCTCAGTTTCAAAGGCAATGAGTTCCAGAGAGAAGAGCCAGACTGGGTGAAAGCTCTGTTGCCCCATGAATGATGAGTGCGGGGAACTCGAAGGGTGTGAGCAGTGTATGAACGAAGTAGTTGGTTTGTACATATGGAATAGTTCCTGAAGGTAACTGGGAGCTGTGCCATGTGAAGAACAGAAAACCAGGATCAAGATCTTGTAGACAATTCGCTTGTCAACTGAAAGCCAGTGTAATTTATGGAGGACTTGAGAGATATGTGAAGTTTTCTTCGTTAGAGTAACTAGTCTAGCAGCAGAGTTCTGGAGGATCCGGGCTAACTCGGCCCTAGGGACAACTCGTCCCACCCGTTGAGGGTGGGCCGAGTTGTCCCACCCGTTGGTATCGATAGTGATCGTGGGCGCTTGTCTGTGTTTGACTTTATTTTGTCTTTGTGACGTCTTTTCTAATCGTAATTTTCATGGAATTGTGTTCAGTGGTTCCTTTAAAGAATATTTTCCAACTTTTGGGGGATACAACGACGTAAAAATGAAATTTCAGATGTTTTTATCGCGGTTCGCGATCCCCATAGGTTCACGTTTATTTCGCCCGGTGGGCTAACTCGGCCCACTAAGTTTTAGCTGTTGTTTTGTCAGTAAATCTCCGTAAAACTATCAATTTTATCATGTATAAAGGTGTATTCAGGGTTCCTTCAACTAATTTCATCTTCGAGGGAATATAATTTTGCGCATGTTTGGGGAAATGTTGGATATTTGTTCGCATGATTTCATCTTTGCCGTATTATCCGCACCGCACTGGTCTTGCCACCAGCAGCTCGCTCACACATCACAGTGGCAGAGCTGAGCAGCGCCATGCCCATGCCCACTCTCGGCGAGGCACGGCGGGGCACCCGCGCGAACGGCACAGAGGGAGCAGCCAGCCAGCCACTCCGTAGACGTCGCTACGGATACGGGCGGTGGTTGAAATTGGAGGAAAAGGCGTCATTTGCTGCACTTCCCAATTTTCTCGCGTGAGTAAATTCTAATTTCTATGCAGTAGTCAGTTGGCAATTTCCTGTCCATTGTCTTGAACTTTGAGCTGAGAGCTATCTTTGTAGAGAGGGAGCAACTTGTTTCAACTCAACTGTGTTTTGCTGCAACGTCGCGTGAATTGGGCTAAGCTGGTGTGCTACCGCCAGCTAGCTAGCCTATGCCGGATGCCAAGGGCAAGGGTTTCTTTGTTGTTGTTGTTTTACGTTTTATGGCAATCAGTCATAATTTTGACTATTTTTGCCAGACTTTATAATATCTATATTTCCCTATAAATTAATTATCAATATTTCTTAACAATTTCAAATTCTATCATAATATACATATTTCTTTTATTTCCAACCATATTTCTTTATTTTTTTAAAAATTATATTCTGCTAAGGGTGTGCATATATATAGGGGGTTGCTTGACTCATTTTTTTTTTCTGATTTTCTTTTGTCTTTTATTTTTTCTGATATTGTTTTTCCAGGATGACTCAATAATATGTATTCCAACCTCGTGCAGTTTGCAGTTGTCATTTTGCTGTTTTTCTGTCTATCCCCCAGCATCAACGACGTGATTGATACTGAATAAAAAAACAAAAAACAAAAACACAACACACACACACACACACACACACACACACATAAAAACACGATTTGGATGCATGCTGTATTGTTGGCAATTATCATGTGACTCGGATGACACTATTCGTTATGCTGGGACACTGCTATATGTGACATTTGTGAAATAATACGAGTATGTGAAAATGTCACCTTTTTGTGTACCTGGTACTGAAATGATTTACTAGTACTATGGTGAAGTCTGTTTTTAAAGTGATATTTATTCAATGTACTATAATTGCTAACAGAAATACTGTTGTTACTGCTAATGATTGACAAATTGCCCTACATGTACATCGATATAAATGTTTATGTAAATATATGATGATTTGTAGCTATTTACATCGATGTAGGGCAATTTGTCGATCACTTGCATTAAAAAACATCTCGACAGAAGAATTTCATGAATTTGAAGAAATACGGTTATACCGGTACTGAAATGAATGGAATATTGTAACGAAAGCAGCAGATAGTTTTCATGATGTTTATCTATTTATTTGTTTTTTTTTTTTTTTTGGTGCATAAACCCACCAACTGCAGTACAGTGTATATTGTTTACATATTTCTTTGTGAGCAATACCCATTGACTGTACATTGTCACCTTGTAAAAATTCATTTATACACACTTATGGGGCGGTAACGTTTCAGAAAAAGAAAATGATGCTTGGATTCGAAAGATAATCAAGATTTTAACCATTCAATATCCTTCTTCAAGTCTAACATTGATTGTCCTAATGTATTTTTTTTTAATTTTAAGTATGTCCTATGATGACGACCCTTTGATACTGATATGGCTGTTGTGTAATGAATTTATTAGCAGTGGACCAGTGCCACTAAACATTTATATCTGGCCACCAAAATTTACTTTCTCTTCTGATGTATTCACTTTATCTCAAAGTGTCCAGTAAGAGACTGCAAAGTTCTAGTAGTAAAGCAATAATAAATTACATTATGATCGAAGTACATTTATGTAGCACACTGCACTTTATCATTGAATTGTCATAGACTGCACCTTGCTACTAACAATGACTATTGGCCCTGAAATTAATTTTACATTAGGTTACTAAGTACATGTATGTTATTTCTTTCTGTACACCCAAATACCAGGTATTACTTCTCTGGCAGGATAGACCAGTAAACTCTGTGGTTTTGAATTGCTTGCAGACTTGTGCAGGAGAGATACTGCTAGGGCCTGGTAGGGGAAAGTATGACCAGCTAAGCTCTGAGATTGTACTGTAGTACTAGTTTTGGAACTACATTGCATTAAAAGATCAAAGTGGGATTTTTTTTTTTTTGTAACACCTAACAGTTAGGACTTTTGACAAAGCTTAACATTGGCTAATATTTCACATGTTTCTCTTACCTGCGCCTAAAATTGTATTATGATGGCATGTAGGCCCACGGTAAGACAGCAAACTTTAATTTGTTGAGCTTCTTGGCTATTTCATTCTTTTCAATCTCAGATCATTATATTTTGTTCAGTTTGTAATTGTATAGGTAGGTTCATAGGTTGACACACATTCTCATTGACCTGTATGCTGTTCTTTTTATTGCCCTCATTCCTTTCCCATTCATGTGTTCATCCCTTTCACACCACACCTACTCTTTTGTTTAACTTTCCATATTAAGTTCTGTAGTCCGAACTTAACTTCCCTTGTCCAGTCGGCCACTGCATTGGGATGTTCGACAGTGACATAGAAAAAGAAGAAGTTCTCACCTCAGCTTGTTGACACCTTCGTCCAGTTTATTTTCATTTGTAGTCATAGTGAGTTGGGTTTTTACATTTTAGTTGGTCTCTTCCATTCCTGTTACTCTCAATTTCAATTTATATGTATTTTCATATTTCTCATGAAAATAGTACAGACAAAATAAAAATGTACAGCAGTCTGTCTCAGCATGAAGTCAAAGGTGAGTTTAGAATTGGGCTATGGTACTGTAGCAATCACTCTCATTCACGCGACACAGTCACAGGAGAACATGATACACGTCTTTTGGGGGAATAGCATCCACATCGGCCTGTATCTTTATTCTCTAAATTTCTAAACTGCATCAGAATGTCAGAATGGTTTCATGACATTTGCTCCTGCAACAATTGTTCACTTGAAATTCTGCATGCTAAACCAAACATAAATTCTACAAAGAAACATAACTCTAACCCTACTCCTATCACAATCCTAACCTTGATCCCAAGTCCTTGGAGAAAATTAGACCGGAGCAATTGTTACAAGGTCACAGGAACAAATGTTGTATTACAGTTATTACACACTATAAAATGTGGTGGAATTAAATTCACGTTTTATGAATGCACACTTCACTGATGATGAAGTGTGATGACTCTTAAAAAAAAAAATGTTTTTGTCACATACACTGTATGTTTTTTAATCCATAGTACAGTGCTGCTTGAGACTTTTTTTTTAAAATTAAAGATATCAAATTTGTGTACATTGAACATCAGTGTAGATATGCACACACTAGTTGTTCTATGTAAATATTAATTCGGGGAAAAAATACTGGTGTGCAATTCACATGAAGTATGCAGTGTTTCAAATCAAATCTCATTTGACACTTGACAAACACATTCATCACGCATAAGAAAAGAATGGGTTGATGAAAGAGTGAAAGAGAGACGGGGAAAGGAAGCGAAAATATTGGCAGTAGGAGATCTATAGAGCCAGACGAAGAATCATAATAAAATACAGAACTTTGCAATTCAGTTGTGGATAGAAAGCTTTGTACACAGATGATACTTGGTAACGTGATAATTGAAAATGAAAGTATTATTTCAAGTCAAATGAGAATGTTCTGTTATTCAAGAAAAAAAAATAGAGAGGAAATAATAAAATAATAGATGCTAAAATGACAAAACAAAACAAAACAAAACATACTTTACATGATCACATTAATTTTACTCAAAATTTGCTGTGATCTTGCAGTCTTGGAAAGAGCAGTACCGCTATATTGTAATTAAGGGCAGGGCAACAGTCGAAAGGATGCAATGGCCACAATACAACAGATTCTTTTGTGAAGGAAGAGGAGAGCTTATATGCATGACCTTGCCAATGCCTACCAGTGCATGTTGTAATGTTTCTTTTGTGACCCTGCATGACTGCAAATCATATAACACTTTGAATACCGTGCTTGAGAAGGAAGACCATAGAGAAGCTATTCATCGTTGCTGCTTGTTTAAAAAAAAAAAAAAAAATGTGCATGAATTCAACAGTATGAGTGCAGGACAAGAATTTAGGATTTGAGAATTTTATAATCAGCCTTGTTTTGTACAAATACATAAAAATGTAAAAGATTAACACATATAATAGGGCTAAGGCATGGAAAAGATTAAGATATGAAGTCCAAGTTTGGTTCAATAGATCATCGCAGTATACATAACATAGCTAGAGGGAGAGAGATATATACACTGTATACATCTGTACATATAAAAAGA
Source organism: Diadema setosum (assembly GCA_033980235.1). Taxonomy (NCBI): domain Eukaryota; kingdom Metazoa; phylum Echinodermata; class Echinoidea; order Diadematoida; family Diadematidae; genus Diadema; species Diadema setosum. The sequence goes on from JAWLSL010000024.1 coordinate 263,261, forward strand.
AAATTACAAAAAAAAAGAACTTGACTGTTGGCCATTATCGTGCAGTTACAGGTGGCAGAGGATTTTTCTCTTGAATTAGGGTAAGGATTCCCATGGCAAAAATGGCAATGTCATCAAAACAAAAACAATTCCTTTTTATTTTTGAAAGTACACACAAAAGGTAGGCCCTACAATCATAAACAAGGCCAATCTAGCTAGCACTATTACCAGCTTCATGATATCAACCATTCAACCAAACCATCCATATCTACAGGTAAAATAACTGACCACTGGATATCAAACAATTTATTAATTAATGCCCATAAACAGACTCACCCCTTTGACTTTTGCTCGTTTGTTTTTATTAAGAAACATGTAACATTTATTGGACAGAAATAACTTTTGAGTAGAACGCAGATCTATATATCAAATCAGCAACAACAACAACAACAACAAAGAAAACATTTAACAGTTAATATCAAATGCATATAATGACCTTCGTGTAGTTCACATTGAATGATCTGCTACATAATTTGATTTCTTTTCTACTATTTCAATACGGGTACGGAGTGGCCGGCTGCTCCCTCTGCCGCTCGCGCCCCACGCGCCGCGCCCCGCCGCGCCCCGCCGCCGCGCCTCCCCGAGTGGGCATGGCGCTGCCATCGCCAGCTCAGCTCTGCCGCTGTGTGTGTGAGCGAGCTGCACTGGCGTGACCAGTGCGGTGCGGACACGGCAAAGATGAAATCAGCGAACAAATATCCAACATTTCACCAAACATGTGCAAACTAAAACTCCCTCGAAGATGAAATTAGTTGAAGGAACCCTGAATACACCTTCATACATGATAAAATTGATAGTTTTACGGAGATTTACTGACAAAACAACAGCTAAAACTTAGTGGGCCGAGTTTAGCCCACCGCGCGAAATGAACGTGAACCTATGGGAATCGCGAACCGCAATAAAAACGTCTGAAAATATCTTTTACAGAAACCACTGAACACAATTCCATGAAAATTACGATTAGCAAATACGTCACAAAGACGAAATAAAGTCAAACACAGACAAGCGCTCACGATCACTATCGATACCAACGGGTGGGACAACTCGGCCCACCCTCGACGGGTGGGACGAGATGTCCCGTGGGCCGAGTTAGCCCGACCCCAGTTCTGGAGCAGCTGGAGGCGATGTATTTGGTAGCCTGGTAGGTTTATCAGGGTCCCATTTGCAAAGTCAAGACGAGAAGATAAGAGAGTGAACCAAGCATTCAGTTGTCTTAGGAGAGAGATACTTACGAATGTGCGATACATTTCGCAACTGAAATCTCACTCCTCTGCAAACAGTGGAAATGTGGTCGTTGAAAGTCATACCTGAATCAATGACAACACCAAGGTTTCGGCATTTTTTTTTTTTTTTTAGGGTGGATATCCAAGTCTCCTATTCGGATAGTAAGCAAAGAAGATACCTTCTTCAGGTTAGATTTGGAACCAAGAAGAATGAATTCTGATTTACTGTCATTCAATTTCATATTATTCTGGGACATCCATTCCTTGACATCTGTTACACATTTTTCCAAGCAATGGGTTGAAGAGGAGAGGTTTTCATCCGTTGGGTTAAATGATATATACAACTGATAGTGATGGAATATAAGTACCTGGGAGTTTGGATTGATGAATCAATGAGATGGCAAAAACAAGTCGAAGAATGTTTTAACAAAAATTGCCACACATCTAGCACTGTTGAGACGCCTGCGGAAGTATCTAACCGAAAGTAGTGCTAAAATCCTGGCAAACTCATTAATTCTACCGTATTTTGATTATTGTTCTTGTGCATGGTCAAACTGCTCACAAAGCCTTAAAGATGTGCTTATCAAACAACACACGAAAATGGCCAGAGTGGTAAGGAGAGTGGATCACACAGTGCCAACCAGCCAGGTGCTTGGAAGATTACGGTGGACAACGCTTGAAGAGAGGTGGTGTTTGAACACTTCATGGCAAAATGTCCGAATACGTGCGAGAATTCATTACGCCCCTTGGAAACACACATTCTTATAGTACACGAAGCGCAAGTAATAATGGCCTAATCATTCCACAAGTAAATACTCAAGCAGGAAAAAAAAAATCGTTTTCACAATATGCATCTTGTATTTGGAATCAGCTCCCCGCTCACGTCCGAAACGCCACCTCCCTTTAAGCGTTCGTAACAGCATACATAATATCTCGCTTTCATTTCACACATGCATGTTCATATGCATGTTTGTTTATTTTCATTTCCAATCAAACACAGGTAATACACTTTGACATGTGCACCCATGAAATTTAAGCTGAATTATGTATTCATTTTGGAGCAAGCGCCATGAGCGCCTGACTTGGCGGATACCGGCGCTATACAAGACTTCATCATCATCATCATGATTACATATTTATATAATATTGACTGGCCTCGAGGGAGATACCAGAAAATATTGCCCAAACTGAAAGAATATTGCCCGAGTCGAAGACGAGGGCAATATTCTTTCAGTGCGGGCAATATTTATCTGGTATCTCCCTCAAGGCCAGTCAATATCATAATTATTACCTATCCCCTAAGTAAATTAAGAAAATATGTGAATACAGCTATACACTATGATATAAATCAAGCGACATTTGACTACCTGTAGATCATCACCAACATGTCGAATAATTGAAAAATTGTTCATCAATGTATATCATTCAACTCCAACTTCAAAGATACATATGTAGTTGTAACAGGCGAACTTCAAACATCTGAACGCTTTTACACTTTATTTTTGCTTCTGTTTCAATTTGGAGAGTTGTAATAACTGATGGTCACTGTGCAGTTAGTCATTGTTTGACGCGTCGTGCTGCTGGAACTAGTGGAAGTGGTCGACCTTGTATAAGTTGATTTATCGGCGTTCTTTTGCGGTGCGTGTAATCAACACGCAGCGACGTCCTTGAATGTTTTCTCTTCGTGGTCGATCGGAATGTTTACATGAGTAGGGAAGAGAAGGAGTGGAATCTCTCTTCCCACCTCCCTGTTTTACAGTGCACTCCCGTTATAACGAACACGCGGTTATAACAAAATTCTGGTTATAATGAAGTAAAAATTTGGGCTGCAATGTCATCCACTCCATGTATTTCTATCGTTTATTTGTTCGGTTATAACAAAATTCCGATATGACGAAAGAATAACTGCCGGTCCCGAGGATTTCGTTATAATGAGAGCCCACTGTATATGTAAAACCCCGGATGCTCGTAATATGCTCTAATATCGCCCGCTGAACTCCCGACCCTGCAAAATAACAACTGTAATTGCCTCGCAAAACTACCTCGTATAGGTAATAATAATACATATTGGTTCTTAATGAAGAACTTCATGGAAATGAAAATTGAGGGGCTGCTAAAAAGCAAACTTGTAGATTGCAGTCCCCTCACTTACGTTACATTACTACAATACATTAATTATATATGACTTTATAACACAACGAAACATGTACCGTACAAGCTAATCATTGAAAGTATACAGTTTTCATTCAATCGAATCGGATGGTTACATGAAGTATACGCTTTCACATGTATACACATACACATACACACACATACACATAGACATAGACATAGACATAGACATACATATACGCACACACACGCACGTACACACACATGTATGCATCCACATACATTGTGCACACACAGAAGTGAGTAGGGAAAGAGAGAGAGGGAGGGGGAGAGGGGGGAGTAGAGAGAGCGAAGGGCAGGTCAGCATTCTCGATGCAGGGTGAAGAAAAAAGAACAACAGTTCCAAACAGTCAAACTAATCATGGGGTACATATGAGCTAATCAAATATTTCTTTAAATTACTAGAGAATGATTTCAAACTAATGTAATCTGTTATATTTTTCTCAAGGGAATTCCCAAATTTTGCGCCACTGTAAAACGTGGATTTTGTAAATAGAGTTCGGGTAAGGGGCAAATGATACTCATCTGTTTGACGAGTGGGATATTTATGAATATTTTTATTCTTATTAAACATATTTTCAAAAACAAAAAGGAAGTGAATTAATATACAAACTGTACATAAATTGATCAAGGTAATAATAATACAAATCCATTACTTTCAAAACCTTATTCTCCACAAATAATCCGTCAGTATGGGAATATTTGGAGGTATTACATATTACTCGAAGTGCTTTTTTTTTGTAACAAAAATAATCAATCCAAATAAGTTGAATGTGTATTTCCCCATAGTATAATTCCATACGTTAAAGGTAAAATTAACGTTAAATATAACAGCAACTTTTTAACAGAAAAACAAAACTTTACTTTATCAATTACACTTGGGGTAGAGTTCTTTTGTTATTGATATTTTTGTATAATGTTAAGGTATCATTTTTTCCCCAATAATAAATTTTATCGTACTTTAGTGCGATATAAATGGTTTACGTTGTCGGTGACAGCGGTTGTGCGCGGCGACCTCCTTTGATTTAACCGCTGAGCGGCAGGTAGTTATATCAAGAGCTTGCCGGCATTTTTCTTAGAGGTTGCCGCGCGTTCCTCATGTGTTAATAGCGCGGTGTGAAAGAGCGCGCATATTTACTTGTAGCCTATACTTAGCAATGCAGATTAGCGAAGAATAGGCAAATTCCCACGGTTGACGTTCACATGCACATTTTGCCTGCCGATTTGATGGTGGATGGTTGTGTTCGCTGTTAGCTCTCGCAATTTTATTAAATCGTTAGGCATTAACACTTTAATTACGTTGAATTTCCGACAATACGTGTTTACTGTGATACTGAGCGTCGACTATGCCGAAGGCAAGGCAAAAGACGAAGGGGGCTACGCCTCGTAGGTCTCGAAGAGGGGTGGCACCCACTCCCGGATTGTCAAGTGATGCAGCACCTGGACCGTCTCGGCCGTCGGTTCTGCCCATTCCCGGAACGTCCAGCGATGCATCAGCTGGCGCGCCTGGGCCGTCGGTTCTGCCCATCCCCGGACTGTCTATACCAGTGCAGCAACGGAGGAACCTGGGCCGTCGGTCGTGGCTACCCCCGGCATCTTGGGTGAGTGTAGGCCTACTTCTCAACCATGGCCAGTAGTCTGCGTGGCCCCAGATAGTGATATTGATAGGGGCATTGTCGAATTGAGTGCCGGCCCTGGCATGGCTCAGCAAGGGCCGGGTAACGCTCCGCAATTGTGCGCTATGCCTCGGGAGGCGCTTGGGTCAACTATAAGCCGCGCGTTGCAGGTGAAAATCTGGAACAGCGAATATGTGGAAATGGGAGCATTGCTCAAGAATACCACAGTTTCGGAGAGCAATGCTCCCATGGTTTTGGCCTTATCGGGGTCTACTTTCCAGTTGCAACCTCAGCGAAATGTACCGCGCATAACATCGATTGAACAGTGGACGAGTGCCTTTTTGGTTTATGCATCAGTGTTTGTTGAGAAACACTTGGCTCGCGCGTCGGAAATGTTCAAGTACATGGATATTGTCCGTACCGCGGCTCTGTTTGGCGGCTACGGCTGGCGTGCATATGATGTTCAGTTTCGCCTGACCCAGGTCGAAATTCCCATAGAAACCAGTAGAGCTAAAACCAGTAGAATTCTACTGGTTTGTACGGGTTCAGTGGAGACCGATTTTCTACTGGTTTCAATATGGAAAGTGAAATAAAACCAGTAGAAAACCAGTAGGAAATTTGTACTGGAACCAGTAGCAGACCAGTAAGAATTCTTATTGGAACCAGTAGAAACCAGTAGAAATGCTTGATTTAAACCAGTAGAATCCAGTGAAGACCAATGAAAACTCTCAATGAAACCAGTAGAAATTTCAACAAAACCAGTAGAAATCTTAACAAAACCAGTAGAAAACCAGTAGAAACCAGCAGGATTTTTTTACTGGAACCAGTAGAAATCTCAACAAAACCAGTAGAAATCTCAACAAAACCAGTAGAAATCTCAACAAAACCAGTAGAAATCTTAACAAAACCAGTAGAAAACCAGTAGAAACCAGCAGGATTTTTTTTACTGGAACCAGTAGAAATCTCAACAAAACCAGTAGAAATCTTAACAAAACCAGTAGAAACCAGCAGGATTTCTTACTGGAACCAGTAGAAATCTCAACAAAACCATTAGAAATCTCAACAAAACCAGTAGAAACCAGCAGGATTTCTTACTGGAACCAGTAGAAACCAGCAGGATTTCTTACTGGAACCAGTAGAAACCAGCAGGATTTCTTTCTGGAACCAGTAGAAACCAGCTGAATTTCTTACTGGAACCAGTAGAAACCAGCATGATTTCCTACTGGAACCAGTAGAAACCAGCAGGATTTCTTACTGGAACCAGTAGAAACCAGTAGGAATTTCTACTGGAACCAGAAGAATACCAGTAGAGGCCTTACTGAAACCAGAAGAAACCAACAGAATACCAGTAGATGTTGTACTGGCCCCAGTAGAAACCAGAAGAAATTCCTACTGAACCAGTAACAGCATGTACCAATGCATTTGGAAGAAGAACTTGCACTTCAAGTGACTCCCATTATAACGACATCTTCAGGACCGACAGTTTTCTTTTTGTTTCATTAAAATGTTGTTACAGCTCCACAATGCAAGAAAGAACATTGTAAATGTAGTACATTTGTAAATACAGATAATTTAAGGACCTGATTTTTTTACTTTTTTGATACATTGCAAAAAAGTTTCCATAGAACCATGTCCAATATAATGGATGTGCACTAGTAGTACAAATTCTTCTTCAAATCAGCAAAAACAAACAAACAAACAAAAAACCTATTTGTAATGGTGCCACCAGACATCAACTTATGTACAGTACTAACCAATTTTCGACTGAATGAGACATACCTGAATGTTCAAAATTAAGAATGCATACATGTACACAACACATGCCACACAAATTCACACTGCATTTGTATGCATACATTGATCAAAACATGAGACTTCTATCACACACTGTAAGTCTGGAGTAAATACAGTCTTAAGTTGAGGAAATTTTATTACAGGTCAATGGATGATAATCATATTACATGAGTACATTACATTTCAAAGTATTCATTATTCAGATTACTTTTTTTTTCACCATGTTGTTTTGCCAAGCCAAAGAATTTTTATTTCAGTTAACAAATTCGTTCAACTGATTATGTGACAGGAATTTTTGTTTTTGAAAGACAAATAAGGCCTCGACAGGTATTTGAAAAAAAAAATCCCAAAACATGTAAATTTGTATTACATCAAAAATACAAGGTTTACATTCCTGTCATTGAGCACTTTCCAGATGCCCCCATTTGTTTGTTAAGCGATAACATAAAGATGATTACCCTAATCATAGAAAATGTTCATCTGAAAGGATGCAAAACTCATACGTACACAAACAAACTTAATAATAAAGATATTAAACTGATGGCATGACAAACAAAACTTCACTTGACAAAACAAAATACAGCATTGGTGGTTGGCAAAGAATAGATATTCATAATTATGAATGTAAAATAAACCATGTTGTCTTGCTGGCATCATCCAGGTACATACATCTACTGTACATACACAGATGACACTAACAGCATCGATCTTAGATAGTGTTAAAAAAAGCGGCACCAAAATGGGATTGGATATTGTAGGTAAGAGGCAATGAGTAAAAAAAAAGAAGAGGAAAATAAACAAATAAACAAATTCATAGTCACATCTGAATGTAAGTTTACAGAATAGATTTCAATTACCAACATGCTCACGCATGCTTGGCAGCTCATTTTATGTCAGTTAACAGCCTTTCAAAAACATAAGAGAGCCTCATTATGTCAAGGACCTAAATACCACGATTCACCTGTAATTACCTTGTTTGAGTATATATCACCTTTCTTACTATATTGTAATTATACACAGCCCTGTCCCTTTGCTGCACACAGCATTTGGTTGGGCTAGTTTCTTTCTATAATAGGTCCTTGTTCTGTCAGCTGGAAAGTGGTATGCACAATCTGTGAGGTTTAATGTCTAATAGTAGTCATAGATTTTTCACAGTAAGTCAAGAATCTTCACCTGGGACCTGATAAAATCATCCATTATCATTTGCAAACTGGCAGGTCTGTAAGTTGCAAGGTTACACTAATTTAATTAAAAAAAAAGAAAGAAAATGCATCAAACTGAACATTACCCATTTGACCATTTAAAATAAAAAAGAAAAAATACAATGTACACCGTTGCATGATTCAATTACACAACTTTGAGCACAAACAACACAGCATGGACGCGGAAAGTTTTGCACTTCAGGCTCACACCCGTTAGTCTTTTTATCCGAAAGCAAGTACAGCTATACTGTGTTATTGCCCAAGTTAGTCCTCACCTAATCCTTTGCCATCAGTACAGCACAGGAATCTTCCCCTCCTCTACCAGCACAGCAACTCTCTCGTGCAAAATGATAAAATACTGTACATGAACTAAGTATATGCTGACTTTCTTGCAGTTTATACTTGTACCCATCATGAATGTAAAGATACACTGTAGCACAGAAGATCACCCAAGCCCAGTCATCTGGTTCTGACATACATGTGTGTACTAAACTTGTACATTATACATTACGGTACTGTTCAAGTATTTCCTCATTTAAGCTGTCACCAGTGATGGAATAACACAGGACATAGTGACACTCCTTTTCCTCCAGTCCATCTTTAAAGTACATTGTCGCTAACAAATCTCTGCACTGATGATGATGAGTCTGGCTGAATATGATGGTTCTCTCAGTTTTACATTTCTTTCGCTCACATAATTCTTTCACTAGTGTGAAAATATCTTGAAATTTTCCTGAAATGACAAGCTGACAACATACACTTTTTGTAAGAGCAAATATTTGGCCAGGCCTCCCTGGTTGGGCCCATCTGGTGCTTGTATGACGATTTCAAAATGCTGAAGGCCCAAACTCTCAGTGAGGTCATCATTCTCTGAAGAAGGCAAGGGAAGATGTAGGGCCCACTCGTGGCAGTCAAAATACCAGGTACGTGGCATAACGGAGCTCCGCAAGTCGACCTTAGCTGGCTTCTTCTAGTCTTCGTCTCCTAATACTTAAAGATAAAACAAATAGAAAGAGAACTTTGAGTAATCAATCAATTTTCAATGTTTGATGTTAAAGTTATATATTGTACTACACGTTGTACGTAAATCTTGCCAAATTGAGAACATTTGTTTAAAAAATCAGCACATTTTTCTTCTTCATTGGAGATCAACATTCAACAATCATATCATTATGGTCAACTAGTGTTTCAGTTTGAACTCTTTATACATACATGTACAGTATGTACGACATATGTTACGTTTCTACGCCTGACCCTGTCAAGGGCATGTTATAGTTAACTTCACATATTCTGCTCAATGCACAAACCCGCCCTCACCGATCGATAAATCACCAGCACAGGGTAGACAGTGTTTCTGGCAATTCCATTTCTCTCACTTACAATGTACCGGGTAACCGGCATAGCCTGTATTTTACTTGGTGATTGACTAGCAAGCGGTGTTCCCTACGAACTGTTGTTATATACTGGCTTTTTGTACGTGGTCACAGATTTGTCATACAATTTACACACACACATGAAAGCAAAGCTTGGCATTTTTTCTACAACTTTGCTCACTGCATGTCCAAAATACGATTCAACATAAATCTACAAGTTAAATACATGTAGATAAAAAAAAAAAAAAACTTAAAATACATGTATTCTCAAATCATCACTATTTTGTTGGTGTCTAATGTGGCAAACAGAATGTTTCCATCATGGCACACAAACTGATATTGAGTGATAAAGAGCTAACTTAAATCCAACTTTGTAGTTAGCGTTAATAATACTTTAAATCTAGGCTAACAAGAGGTCTAAGGCAAAATACTCACTAACTGGCCAACACCGGTGCTCGGTTTGTCTCAGTCGGGTTCTTCATACACTTGCACTGCAGACGAGTACAGCATGGCTATGCATACATTGAACCTACTGCGTAATGGTGGCTGCAGCTGTTCCAGTGTCTCACAGTCCATTATCGGGCATTGTCAGTCTCCGACACGTAACACCACCACAACGGTAGTACAAGATACAGTTTGGATTCACAGTGGATTGTTTCGTCAATTTTCACGATGTCACGAGCTCGCACATTTCAAATCGTTTGAACATACATGCAGTATGGTGTACGACATTTCTGAAACATACTGTAGGGCGTACTAGTACACCGAAAAAAACGTAGCGTTCAAACGTACGGCTTCGATTCCGATAGTCATCTAGTATGATCAGCTACAGTGGTTGAATACGGCCTGGAAGCAAACTCGACATCAAAGTCACTCTCAAATGAAATAAAACGTCAATGTTTACCGCTAACTAAACCTTAGATTCCTGAGCTCATTGAAGATTCTCATTCCGAAACACAAATGCAATCGTAAGTGGAGTTTTCTCGGTATAATTGGCTGCTGGATGACAGAGTTCAACGGATTGCGACAGCGCAGTACGACGTACAGCTCAAGTATGAATGCGGTGGCGGCCGGCCGGCCAGCCAGCCAGCGCAGGGCTGGGGAGCGGACGGCGGATTGCGCTGCCCGCCAAAAGTAGCTCGTTTGCATAACGGCTAGCTGCGCGGTAGTACGTCATGTTGCCGTTTGAGACCCAGGGATTTATTGATGAGCATGACGAGTTTAAAGACAATTAGGTTATAACAATTACATAAGTATAATTTTGTTTCAAAATATATGACTTGTATTTTTTTTTTTTTTTGCAATTTTTTAATATCCCCATGATAACAAAATTAACAAAATTTTTCGTAAAAGTTGTTCATTGTAACGCCGTTCTGTTGTTTGACAACTTCCAGTAGAATCCACCGGTTTCTATTGGTTTCTGCAGGCACTCGGTTAGTTTCTACTGGTTTGACTTGTTAGAAGTATTTTGACACCCCATTTTAAACCTGTAGAATCTACTGATTTCTGTCGGTTTCTACTGGTATTACTTCACAATTTTACAACCCTCTTCAAACCAGTAGACTCCACAGGTACTCGTTGGTTTCCGCTGGTTTGACTTGATATTTTTACATCCCATTTCGATCAAGCCAGTGGAATCTACTGGTTTCTGTCGGTTTCTACTGGTATAACTTCACACTTCTACTAATCCTCTTTAAACCAGTAGATTATCTACAGGTACCTGTTGGTTTCTACTGGTTTGACTTATTCGTTTTTCCATGTATAGGAGATTGACTGGTTTGTACTGGTTACCACTGGTTTGACTTAATATTTTGACACCCCATTTCAAGCCAGTGGAAACTACTGGTTTCTGTCGGTTTCTACTGGTATAACTTCACACTTCTACAACCCTCTTCAAACCAGTAGACTATCTACAGGTACCTGTTGGTTTCTACTGGTTTGACTTATTTGTTTTACATGTGATAGGAGATTGACTGGTTTGTACTGGTTACCACTGGTTTGACTTAATATTTTGACACCCCATTTCAAGCCAGTGGAATCTACTGGTTTCTGTCGGTTTCTACTGGTATAACTTCACACTTCTACAACCCTCTTCAAACCAGTAGACTATCTACAGGTACCTGTTGGTTTCTACTGGTTTGACTTATTTGTTTTACATGTGATAGGAGATTGACTGGTTTGTACTGGTTACCACTGGTTTGACTTAATATTTTGACACCCCATTTCAAGCCAGTGGAAACCACTGGTTTCTGTCGGTTTCTACTGGTATAACTTCACACTTCTACAACCCTCTTCAAACCAGTAGACTATCTACAGGTACATGTTGGTTTCTACTGGTTTGACTTATTTGTTTTTCCATGTAGGGGAGATTGACTGGTTTGTACTGGTTACCACTGGTTTGACTTGATATTTTGACACCCTACTTTAAAGCCAGTGGATTCTACTGGTTTCTGTCGGTTTCTACTGGTATAACTTCACACTTCTACAACCCTCTTCAAACCAGTAGACTTCTACAGGTACCTGTTGGTTTCTACTGGTTTGACTTATTTGTTTCTACATGTATAGGAGATTGACTGGTTTGTACTGGTTACCACTGGTTTGACTTGATATTTCGACACCCCCATTTTAAGCCAGTAGAATATTCTGGTTTCTATTGGTTTATGCTGGTATTACTTCATCACAATTGTATGACCCTCTTCCAGCCATTACTACTGGTACATGTTGGTTTCTACTGGTTTGATTTAATTCTTGTTTATACATGCAGAAAAGTGACTGGTTTGTACTGGTTCATACTGGTTTTCCCTTCTTTTAAAACCATCTTCAAACCAGTAGGCTGCACGGGTACCTGTTGGTTTTTACTGTTTGACAAGTAATGTCTTAACATGTATAAAAAAAAATGCTGGTTTGTATTGGTTTGCACTGGTCTGACTTGTCTTTTTTCAACCCAGTTTTGAAACCAGTCGACTCTTCTGGTTTGTACTGTTCTCTACAGGTTTCCCTCTCCACTTGAAACCATTAAACAGTACTGATTTCTTCTGGATTCTACTGGTCTAACTTTGAATTTAACACTCCATTTGAAAACCAGTAGACTCTACTGGTTTTTATTGGTTTGTTCTGGTCTTTTGACCAGTTGAATCTAATGGTCTCTATGGGAATCCTACTGGATGTATAAAAAAAAAAATGCTGGTTTGTATTGGTTTGCACTGGTCTGACTTGTCTTTTTTCAACCCAGTTTTGAAACCAGTCGACTCTTCTGGTTTGTACTGTTCTCTACAGGTTTCCCTCTCCACTTGAAACCATTAAACAGTACTGATTTCTTCTGGATTCTACTGGTCTAACTTTGAATTTAACACTCCATTTGAAAACCAGTAGACTCTACTGGTTTTTATTGGTTTGTTCTGGTCTTTTGACCAGTTGAATCTAATGGTCTCTATGGGAATCCTACTGGAACCCTCTGGAAATTCCCATAGAAACCACTCAAATCCGGAAACCAGTAGAAACCAGTAGAAGGTCTCTACTGGTTTCTACTGGTTTCTATGGGAATTTCGACCTGGGGAGGCAGGAGAGGGAGCCTACGCGTTCTTGGGCCGTCGTTGATATGGAGCTATGGCTCATGACGGCTGCGGCGCATTACGTGCCCTCCCCTTCCTCCTACAGCGGCCGAGCCTTAGGCAGGGGCAATTTTCGCCGCTTTGAGCAGTCAAAGCAGCTGCGAAGAGGTGGTGCGATGCGCAGTCAAGTCGCAGGGCACGCAGGGCGCGCTCCGGCAGGGGCCGCGCCGGGTTTGCGCTACTGCTACGCGTTCAATGGAGGCAGATGTACCCGTCGGCCTTGCCTGTACGCCCACCGATGCCAGCGTTGTGACCAGACCTCTCACGGCGCTTCCCAATGCACACTCAAAGACCGTCAGCCTCAGGAGTCGCGCACCAACTCCAATTAAACTGGGCCACATGATCCCCTTTCTCAAGAGTTATGATAAGGAAGAGGCACAGTTCTTATGCGATGGTTTTGAGAAGGGTTTTCGCCTAGGGTACATGGGTCCCAGATTCACTGTTAAATCACGGAATTTGCAATCCGCTAAGGATAGGGAAGATGTTTTGGTAGACAAAATAATGCAAGAGGTAGATATTGGGAGAATTGCTGGCCCATTTGAATCTCCGCCGTTTGAGAATTTTCGGTGCTCACCCGTGGGTTTAGTTCCCAAGAAGACTCCTGGCGAGTTTCGTTTGATCCAACACCTTTCCGCCCCCAGGAATAATTCGGTAAATGGGCAAATAGACCCTCAAGATTGTTCGGTCACATATGCCACGTTTGATGATGCAATTTCGATAGTGCAGGGAGCGGGTAGGGGCTCATGTATGGGGAAGGCGGACGTTAAGTCAGCTTTCCGCCTGTTGCCCGTTCATCCAGACGATTTTGACCTGCTAGGCATGTGTGTTGATGGCAAATTTTATTATGATAGATGCATGCCAATGGGCTGTTCCATTTCATGTGCAGTATTCGAAAGATTCAGTTCGTTCCTTGAATATTGTTGCCGCAGAGTAGCTGTTTCCTCCGATACCTTACACTATTTAGATGACTTCTTCTTTGTAGGGAAGGCTGAGGCCGAGTGTATGCATCTGCTTTGTAGTTTCAAGGGCGTATGTGAGCGTTTCGGGGTGCCAATTGCAGCGGAAAAGACTGAGAGCCCTGTTACCAAGATCACTTTCTTGGGATTAGAGATAGATTCGGTCGAGGGGCAGATTCGTGTCCCTCAAGACAAACTCTCATCCCTGCAGGCGTTAATACGTTCGGTTTTGCCTAAGGAAAAGGTAACACTAAGGAAACTGCAGTCAATCATTGGTAGTCTAAACTTTGTTTGCCGTGCGGTCGCACCTGGTCGTGCCTTTTTAAGGCGGCTGATTGATATGACTATCGGAGTCAAACAGCACCATCACAAGATTCGCATTACACGAGGAGCAAGGGCAGATCTGCTGGCATGGCTCCACTTCCTGTCTGAGTTTAATGGCAGAGTGTTGTTTGTGGAACCCCATATCTGGAACACACCCGATTTGCAGTTCTATACTGATGCTTCTGATAGTATCGGTTTCGGAGTCTATTTCAGTGGTAAGTGGACGCAGGGTAGGTGGCCAGCAGGGGTTGGTACACCTAAGTATTCCATTGCCCTCCTCGAGTTCTTTCCCATAGTGGTGGGTTTACAATTGTGGGATGCTGATTTGGCCAACAAGAGAGTGTTGCTGTGGTGGATAACCAGGCTGTCGTTACCATCGTTAATGCACAGACCTCCAAGTGTCCAATGATCATGTACCTAGTTCGTCAGTTAGTGATGATATGCTTGCAACATAACATTAGGTTTCGTTCTTGCTATGTTCCCGGGGCGCGCAATAATATTGCTGATGCTCTTTCTCGTTTTCAGAATGCCCGCTTTCGTCAACTTGCTCCGGACGCAGACCGGATGGCAGCTCCACTTCCACACCATCTGTGGACGATCTTCACCGAGAGTGGTCTGACTTGTTAATCGCTTCTCATGCCCGTAATACTCATGCGGTGTATCAGCAAGCTTGGGAATCCTTTCGTAAGTTTCTGTCCATTTATTTCCCGGGACAGAATGCACCCTACTCATATGAACAGGTTGCGCTGTATATGTCTTTCTTATCGCTGCAGGGATATGCGGCTTCTACTATCATTACATATGTAGCCGGTGTATCATCTCGTTTGAGGACAGAAGGGATGTTTGATGCTACTAAACATTTTGTCATAAGTCGCTTGTTGGTTGGTTGTCGCCGTAGGCATTCTCGGGCTGATACGCGTTGTCCGATTACTATGTCCATTCTCACAAAGCTGTTGTCGGTTCTCCCTATAGTTTGTAACTCTTATGATGCCATTCTATTTAAGGCTTGTTTCTTGGTGGCCTTTTTCGGGTTCTTGCGGATCGGCGAGTTTACAGCTTATTCCCAGGCAGCGTCCAGCATCAGTCTGGAAGCGCGAGACGTGACGGTGGATGGTATGGCTCCCAGGCGGCACATTCGGCTGCACATTCGCGCTTCAAAAACTGACCAACAGGGTCAGGGTTGTTACATTCTGATTCCTGAAGCTGTCAGCAGTCTATTATGTCCCGTTCATGCTGTTCTCGTGTATCTTGCTGTCAGGCCGAAGCTCGGCAGCGCCTTTTTCTGTTGTTTTGACGGAAATAGTGTGACCAGGCGGGAGTTCACTGCTAATTTGAGGAAGTGTCTGTCCTTTTTGGATCTTCCAGCATCACGTTTCGCCTCTCACTCGTTCCGGATAGGGGCTGCTACATCTGCAGCAATGGCTGGTTGCACTGTTACCTATGTTACCTATGGTGTGAATTGTCATTTTATTCATATATGCCCATTTACATTGTTAACAGTTTGCTGTATTGTTCGACACATTTCAGTGATTACTGTGTATAAGCTTGATGAGCAGTAATTGTTTTTAATAATATATGTAATTATATACTATAAGGAATCCCGAACGTAATTTCTTATTGTATATCCCAATTTCGGTGATCCATCAATGGGGGCAGGTCTCATTGAGTCATACTGATTATCGGGGGCTTTTAATTGCCTTTCATGCAATAGTAAAGTATTATCAAGTACATTGTATTCATATACCTGTTAATGGGCTTTATTGGACTATTTAACATGAATAAGAGGTCCCTACGAGTAATTTTTAGCTGTGAACAATAGGCTGCCGGAAGATCTCTTCGTTTTCAGTTGCAGGTTGCCAGCCACGCAGGATCCTGCTGGTGGGGGATTCTTTGATTCACTGGGTAGCCGTCCATGCAAGGTGTTCCGGGGAGCTAGACTTGGGGCTATCAGCGTCCGTCACCTGGAGAGGCCGCAGGGGGCTCCGTTTGGGTCAGCTCGTCGATCACGTCCGGCAAGTCCTCTCCCCTCTCCCAGAGTTGTGCCTGTCCCACATTCTAGTGCACGTGGGGACAAATGATGTGGGTCGAGGCAGGAAGCGTGAATTGATGTTGCTCCTGAATTCGACGCTTAGTGGGCTGCATGATCTCCTTCCCAATGCACGACTCATCTGGTCCAACATCTTACCTCGCAGGGAATATTACCCGTACAGCGATGACGACCAGCCAAGGATTGACCGTACACGCCTCGCATTGAACAAGTGTGCCAGGTCCATATGCCGCAGAATGGGAGGCTATTTCGTGGAGCACCCGGAAATCAGGCATGAGCACGCAGCGCTCTTTCGCAGGGACGGAATTCACTTATCTCCAGACGGTAATGAACTATTCCTGCGCAGTCTTTCTTCGGGTTTGGCAAATATTGTCTAGATTTTGTATGGGGGTGATAGTATGGCTATTATAGTTTGTATGTTAATATTGACAGTGTTTATTTCATGGTATCCTATAGTTCTAGACACGCGTGCAGGTGCATTTGGATCTCATTTGTCAGGTCCCATGATCCCCCCGCAAAGTATGTGTTTTGATAAAGAATGGTACATACACGGGTGAGAGCCTTGTTATTAGAGTTTCCCAGAGACATGAAGTTTGACTCCACCTTGTTATTGTGTTAGCCCTCTCTTAATAGTAAGTGTTATTGTGTTAGCTCCTGTGTTAGCTCACTCTTAATAGTGTTGTAGTTGTATTTATTGCTCATCAGCATGATTGATTGGTTAAGCTTCATTATTGCCAGGTCATGTATGTGATTGTTATTCAGGAACATGTTATGCAACATAGGTGGTCAAGCTCCGCTATGGCCAGGTAACTGATTGTGATTGTTATTCAGTTTACATATATCTTACATAGCTACTGAAGCTCCATTATTGCCATTGCAAGTGATTGACGATTTTTATTTTTTCCAATTTACATTTGATACTATGTAATATGATAAAGATTCATTCTTCATTTGCAAGTAATCAATGATAATGATAATGATGCAATTCACATGTGATCCTAAATGCTTTGTTAGGCTTCATTATTGCCAAGTAATTAACGCTGATTGGCATTATTCAATTCACAGATGATGTAAGGTACTTAGTTTCTTAAACTCCATCGCTGCCAAGTATTTGATTGTCAGTCAATTTGAATAAACTCATAGCTACGGGGTACTGCAAAGATGGTTAAGCTTCATTACTGCCAAGGAATTGACTGTTGGATGGCATTATTCAGTTTACACATGGTATACAATAAGGTCATATACATTGTAGCTCACCATCTGGAATTGTATAAAAGGTTATAAAGGAAATAACGTATATCGAGTATGTTGACATGTCATATATCATTTGATGTTCAATATGTAGACGTAAGCAGCACATTGCAATTGCTTCGATGATGGTAGAAAACTTAATGAGTGCACCCTTTTCTAGTGAACAAGAAATTTGCTATTCATTTAGTTTGTTTTGACAGGTTGCCATTACATAATAGCCATATTGTTTTGATTGGTCGTCAACTGGTTATTTGGGTGCCTTTGTGATTTTGCCAAGTAATTGATCGTCGTAATTATTCAGATCACATACCATAGATAGCTAGGCAACAGAAAGGGTAAAAGGTGTTACCAGATATCCAGTATATTAGTATGTAATAAGTCGTTAATATACTATTATAATTAAGCCCATGCTCAGTGGCGGCGGGCTATGCCCGTGTGGCGGAAAATTGTCATTTTTTCGCCCCTTCGCATTATTTGCATTTGTGGCACACCACAGTAGATTGCCTCATGGGAAGGTTGACTTTTGGAAACATGATTTGATTATTCTAATTGGCCATTGTTTCTTTACAGTACCAAATGGTTTACCAGGCAGTTAAGTCCTGATGGCGGATAACCTGTACTCGCTGGTCGTATTTCTGTTCGCTTGTGTTTATTAAAGGCAGGGAACATTAGTGCATTTTTAAGGCCAGGGGGGGGGGGGGGGGTCGAACGCGTTATAACCTGTACTCACTGGTCGTGATGTTGTTCGCCTGTTTTTCATGCAGGGAACTCTATTGCATTTAATGGCCAGGGGGGTTACATTTATATTCGATATAGCCTGTACTCGCTGGTCTAAGTAATACTGTTCGCCTGTTCAATGCAGGGACTCTATTACCCAATGGCCGGGGGGGGGGGGGGGGGCGGAAGTACTCGACTGTTCGATGCAGTGAGTATCATGGTATAACATGATGGTAATTCCATGTTGCGCATATGTATAGGTGCTGAAAGTTACAGGAAATAATTTTAAGAATGAAAACATGATTTGGCAAAAATTTACCCGGGTCCTTCCCTGAGGGTAATCGTGGTAGTTTATATTCCGTACTTAAAATGAGTTAGGACAGTCATGCCAAGGATATGAGTATAACCTGGTTGTACCATGTGAAGTTTAAGTTGAAAATTGCTGATATTGTGAAGTTGCACAAAGCTATCCACCATAATGCACAAAGATATCCACCATTAAATCGTAGGTAAACGCACGAACATTGTTCTGTGTCATTTGTCACTGGAAACGTAATGTGAGCTTGTGTATTATTATCGCCAAAGATTAATTTTGCATTTATACATCCATATGTGACCGTGCACCTCAAAACGAACATAAAGTCGCACACACTGATTTTGCGTGAGGACTGAAAATAAGTGAAATGGGTCAACCTAGCCGAACTTGACTTTTTCATATTTTCTGAAAGAGCGGGTTTTCTTTTACATTATGCTGAAATTTGGTATAATAAAACGGGCAGGAAAGTGTGTTTTTTAGCAGTTTATCTCGAACATTTTGGTAGAATAGTTGTGATTAGGTGTGTCTCTAGAATCCTTTTTTTCATTTCTGAAAAACCTTGTCCACACTCTTCACTTTCAACTCTAATAACTTTTAAAAGGATAATGCTACTGTTTTGAAAGTTAGCATTAATATTGGACAGAATGTGTTAATGAAGCATGCTTAATTTCATTTTAATCTGATAATCCCTTCATTGTTGTTACTCTGGTGGTTTACTTCCTGTTTTTTTTTTTGTCTCATTCATCGCACAGCCAGCACGGTTTGGTAAAGATTAAGCGCTTGAATAGACACTGTACTTCAGAGCCTCTTTTCTCACTTCACACTTTTCCTGAGTTTGTGCTTTCTTTTCAATAATTAGATAGGTTAGGAGAGTCCATTTGATTTGAGTTATACATCATTTTAAAGCTTAAAGGCTGCTCTTTCAGAATATGGTCTTAACTAAAAATTCATGTCTGGCGACTTTTTATTTGTTTTGAGGTGCAGGGTCACATATAGAGTATTGATATTGTTTTGATATTATGATGTAAAAAGGAATGTCCATGATTGTTATGTTGTGTATGTTGAACTGTTATATTTTGTCATTCTGTTGCATGGCCCCCTTGGATAACAGTGTGTAAACCACAGATGGGGCTACCCTGGGTAAAGAAAACTGAATAATAAATAAATAAATAGATAAATGTACATTCTACCAATTATACATATATATATATATATATATTTATGAAGGGGTTGTTTGCAAAAACCGATAAGTCCATTTATGAAGATTTTGAAGTACGATCTCTATCATAAAGTACAAAATAATGCCTTTTAAGTGACATATTGGTCACTACATATAAAGGTATATTTTTTAAGTTATGGTCAAAAGAAGCAACAATTTTCTTATTATTATCTTTATTTTTCTTGACCTTTAATCGCAAATATCTCCACTTGGCAAATATGGACTTATCGGTTTTTGCAAACAAACTCTTCACATATATCTAATATATAGATATGGCACTAAATAAAATCAACTACCTTACGCTGTAGAGAAGACAGAAAATACTTCACAGTTTCAACTATCAAATACATGTACCTAACTCACTCACTTTCTACCTTTTCGCACAACATGAAACATTACTACTCTACGTAAGTACCGTGATCTCCACACTCTCATTCACTCTTTTGTTACAACACTGTCAAACACAGTACATGAATAACATACAGCTGTAATCACTTTTTTTCTGATGGAATTTGGAACGACAGTACATAAACATTACACCATTGCTGGCTTTCCTTTGCAGTCCTCTAAAGAAACACAATGCTGTGAGAACCAACTAGACGATCAACTACATGTATAGGCCCCCAAAGGACACAGACAAAAATCCCTAGATAAATCAATTTAACGTATAAACACATTACAATTTAAGTAAACAGTATATGACATGGAAAACAACAATGATGTGTGTTCATTATAATGCCTGATATTCAAATTTGTATTAGTAAGATACACATGTACATAAATAAAGCCACTAAAAATAGCCACCCATCTGGTGTAGCAATAAAAAATCAAGTATCATCAACTTAACATGTGAGTTGTTACTAAAACCCGTTGGCATATTCCAAACTAAACAACTGAAAACAATACATTCATTAAAAAGAAGTTACATATGAAAACAAATTATCAGAAATAAAAAAGAAAAAAAAAACACCCGTATCATACTTTTGAAAACGTACTCGAACATCTTTAACATATTTTGTCCTTGAAGTGTATCACTATATCATGAACTGCTGCTTTGTACAGATGCATCAAAAACAGAGTCCTGCATCTGCATCACACTATACAATAATGACCTGACACATGATTCGTATATCAAAAAGAAAAAAAAAAGAAGATGAGCGACTGGTACATCAAAACTATGAGTCATGTACAATGTGTCATCATGCATATCATGAACATGTAGGTACAAATTATCATCATACATACATTCATATTTTCTTTATCAATAACCTTGTTACTGATTGTCACGGTCCGGTTGATGGCCGACAGTAAATTAAGAGGGGTTATGATACAACTTCTTTCGGGACGATCAACGCAACAAACGAACTAAGACAAATGACTTCAAATTAAAGCACTTTAATCAAAGCGTAATACATTCTGAGTTACAGGGTAAATGATATATAGAGCTTATAGCAAACTGTATTCACGCCTAAATTCCTAATTACAGAGTAGATGGTATATAAGAGATTTATAAAGAACTGTATTTATGCCCTCTGGGCTATACAGGGAGACATTTTTTTTTTTTCATTGACAATGGGGTTCACACATGCAAACATACGGAGTCACACCAAAGCACACTTGGAAACCTGAGAGTTCGCGGTTGGGGCCCCGTTGTAGTTAACAAACGCGAGCTGGGGGATCCTAGTGCACAACGATGATTGCTGCGTCGGTGCTGTGATGAAGTGATAGCGCACTTGGCGGTCAGTAATAACGCAGGCGGCCGTGCGAGGAGTCCGCGGTGTCGCTGACAGCCTTGGAGACACAATAATTAGGTTGATGACGAGGACTGCTTACGCTGCTGGCTTGCCGGGAGGACACGGCTCTGACGAAGCGTGACATCAGTCCCGAAGTAAAACTCTATATGAAAAAAATAGTTATCCAATGTCTTTCAAATAATTTGTCCCGTATAATATTAATTTTGTAATTAAACTTCAATGCACACAACGCACACGCATGCATAACAGTCATTCTGTCCGTGTAACTAACTATAATTACAACTGAGTATCTGAATATAAGAACGACCCAAGTCCATGGAAGGCCATTTCGAGTAAACTTTAAAAAATATCATATCTTTTTTTATTTGCCCAATAATATTCTATTTAAGGACGTTCTTCCGTTAAAGTGAAGTCCATGTCATTTTCTTCAAATTTTCCAAACCGTAACTTTGACCCATCCGAAGCCCTAATATGTAAATAAAACCAAAGGTTCATGTGCTCGTTTTTCTTCTACGGGACTTTGAAGAATATGAATAATCTGCCGTCCTTTACCAAAATGATAGTGTTACAGGATCAAGATCATGATTGGCAACAAAATATGCAATGACAAACTTAAATCCCCACAATTCTTTCAAACTCCACGTTATTTTCTCAAAATTTGCAAGAATTGAAGAGAAGGGTACCATAAATGAGGAAAGGGTTTTAAAGTTAGGGTTTACACGCTCATTCTTTAGCAAGCGGCGCCCGCACGCGGCAGAAAATACCGAAATCTCTCAAATCCTTCTCATCGACATTTTCTGTTAGGGATGAGGTAAAGGACAAGGTTCATAAAACTTATGCTGTACATTCAAGATTCATGTCATTTTCACTAAACCTGACCAAATTGTAGAAGAAGGTTGACTAATTCCAGAAAAAATAATAAAAAGTGGAGGTTCATGTGCTCGTTTTTGTGCTATCAGCGCCCCCATGCGACATATTTTTTTATATCATCGTAAGTCCCCCAAATCTGGTCAGGGATGCCCTGACAGGGTGTGTTCATAAAACTTATGCTGTACATTCAAAACCCATGTCATTTTCACGAAACTTTATTGTAAAAGAAGGCTTACTAATTCCAGAAAAAAAAACAATAAAAAGTGGGGGTTCATATGCTGTTATTATTATTATTATTATTATTATTATTATTATTATTATTTTATTTTTATTTTTTTTTTGCTGGCAGCACCCCCATATGATAGAAATCATCCTAGGACCCCAAAATCTGGTCAGGAACCTATACGTGGGTGCTCTGATTAGGTGGGGTTCATGAATGTCATGCTGTACATTCAAAACCCATGTCATTTTTACGAAACCTTATCAAATTGTAGTAGAAGGGTTACTTAATGCAGAATAATTGTAAGATTTGGGGGTTCATGTTCTCGTTTTAATGCTAACAGAGCCTCCTTGCGACAGAAATCATTGTAAGACCCAAAAATCTGGCCAGGAGCCAATGCAGGGATATACCCTGCTAGAATGCATAAATCTTATGCGGCCCACTCAAAACCCCATTTTCTTTTTCTTTTTTTTTTAACGACAAAAAAACGTGTCACAATTGCAGTGATATGGTGCACTGAAAAAGAATATTCAGAAAGGGAGGTCCATGTGAGTTTTTGTTATGATTCCCTTACACAGCCATAATGATATTTTGTGGACGCAAGCGTGGAAAACTCCACACTGACATGCTTGTTTGTTTTACCCACTTGCTGTAACCATGTGCAGAAAGTGATAATGGGGGGAAGAAGAATAACTACAAGGAAATGGGTGTTTTGGCATTAGTCTGACTGTCCTCCAAAGGAAAAACAAATCTTTAAATGACGTTGATTGTAGATTGCATGTGTTGGTTGTTGCAGTAGTTGGTAAAGTGCGTGTTGTAAACTATGGAGATGTACCTTGAGTACCCCCCTCCCGAAAAAAAAAAAAATATTCTTTGATTTTCCTTTTGTTACACCAGATTTGGTAATCAAAAATTAATATCTGAATGGAGAAAGTGATAAATACTTGTTTGACAATACTTTCGTGACCTTGTATTTTTGTAACCAAAAAAATATTTTGAATTTAATAGTAATGACAAGTTTAGATCTAGTGTAGATTTTAACAGGGATACTCAGATTGTTTTAGTTATTAGACCTAAACATGAAATATGTTTCATATGTTTGTTTTACTGTTGTTGTTGTTGTTTTTAACACATAGTCTAGTAGACTAGTAGTCCCCGACTGGGGCCTATACAGGTCCTAGTTACCTTAGCGCTCGACTTGACCATGTTGATGAACAGAATGATATTTAAGTGCATGTCACAAAACAGATCTATGAACTGAAAATGGAAACAGCTCAATTCCACTTCAGAGCTTCCCGATTCCGTCGATCAGTGTTGTGCTACCATGACCATGTATACAGTATATTTATGCGGCTCGGACCGCTGAACTTTGCGTAGTACATACAGATTGTAACGCGTATAGTCGGCACGCGAGCCGAGCTAGGCCGCCCAGCGCGGCCGCGGTGGGGAGCTGTCGGGTATCCGTACGTACCACACTCTAGCTCGCTTCTAGCAGCTGCTCAGCTCAGCTAGCTCAGCTCATCACTCGTGCATGCGCTTCTACGCTCATTGTTACGTCACTGCCAACCTGCGCAGCTAGGATGCGCACAAACTCAACTGAGGAACGTCCTTAACTGTGATGGGAAGGCAACATTGTATATGTGTGGCGCTCCGACAAAATGAGTCATAAGTCGCACGGGGAGTTTTCCCGTAATGAGCCGAAAATGAAGGGGAAGCACTACTCGGGTCGAAATTTTTTATGACCGATTTTCATTCCTTGATGTTTTATCTATTTGTACAGAAAATTTCAGCGTGTAAAAATGAGTACAAGTGTCCCAAATCACAGTTTTTCTGAGACAATTTTTTTTTTCGGTTACATTTTTTTCGAACGCTCGCCTTTGCGTTGCGTTTCGCACCTATTGTTCTTGCCCGATCGAGACTCCGCCTCCGTTGCTAGGGCGTACGCTAATGAAGCATTGCTCTTGACCCCATTGAAGACAAAACAAAGCATGGTGCGCGCGGCGGCGTCGGCGGCCAAGCGGCGAGGGCATTAGAATTACGCAATAATAGTGAGCTGACCAAGGTTATCGATTGCATGACCAGCGACTTGCGTTTGATACATGCACCACATTTCATGAAGTGGTGATCGATGTGACGCACAAATCGCGCTTAAAAAATTAATTCCAACGAACGATCACGCAAAATTTATGATACTTTATCAATGAGCTAATACATGATCACATATCGAACTTGAAACCTCTCTATGCGTGTGTGTACTTTTACAACGGTTATTGGCCTCATTAATGAATTCATTCAAATAATCATAACTTTCATTCCCTGGTATGTAACTTGCTGTTTAAAGTTCATCTTTGGAGATATAGTAGGGCCTAAGTTGTCAATAAATTTTCTCGTTTTTATAAAGTCGACAATTCGTGTGATAATTAGCCAAATGTATGTAATTCGTATTATTATTTCCCCGGTTAATAAAACTTACTGCCCTATTTTCTTATGATGGTTTGGCCCGTTACGGCATGGAGAGAAATCGGAAGACAAACATTATTCATGCCCAAATAGCTCGTGTTCCCTTTGGAGGATATTCTGACTCTTGTTATCTGTGTATTTTGTAGAAGTAGGACCTATTTGAGAAAGTGACAGAAAGCTGTGTCGCTACTCAAAAGTGTGCTTCTTCACTTTGTTTTGTTTTTTAATCAGAATGCTTGTAATGATAGCTGTTTGTCGTGTATTGCGTGTAGCTGACATGGATTGTGAGAGGTCAAGTCTGCAAAGAATTTGGCTGACAGCTTTACAAAGTAGCAGCGCTAATTGCCTATTGAATTGCGTATTCTGAGGAATTCCGAATGGAAGAACTCGGACGACTGCTGTTCACGCCTTGTATCCGAGTAAACCTCGCATCAACGAAGCCTTGAACAATGAAAGGTAAACTTCCTGCTATCAAAGGGTGGATAATCACGCAACCAGTATTCTTTCTTCGTCATTGATAGCAGAATCAGTGACGTAATGCAGCAACAGTGTTGGAATATAGGCATTATGTCTGCTAATTTGTAAAATAATTTTTCAGTCCCCTTTTGTGTTCAGAACCACAGTCAGGGACGCTAACTTACTTTATCTCCTGAAAGCTATCGCTACTATCTTAAAACGTGAATTTTATGAAAGGTTAAAAGTGATCGCGGAATCAGTTCTTCTGCGTGACACCAGGCTTTCATAATAGCATACCAAGCTTAAATCGTTTACCTGTATAGAAAGGGCGGAAATACACACTTATCGCAATCATCCGGATTTGAGAGTGATACACTCTACTATTTTTCTTCATCTTTCCCCCGACAAAGACCATGGTAATTCAAAACAAACAAACAAACAAACAAACAAACAAGCAGTTGCGTTATATCAGAACGTACAGAATTTAGTGTTTCATGACTGTATGTATAGGTCATCTCTTGATGTATAGTAGGCATTTGTTGTCGTTTTTACAGCGTTTCCTAATAAATGCCTTAAGCGAAAACCCAACACAACTTTTATCAAGGAGGGAAGGGAACTTAAATTTAAATATAACATAGTTTACAGAAATCAGACATATAAATAAGGCAATCATATACATCCACATGGCCGATTGTAATCTCTTACTTTGACTATTAAACATGATCGCCTGCATTTACGTGCTTTTTTCTAATTTCTTGAACTTTGCCTCATTTTCTCTTTCTTTCTTTTTTTAACAATTGCTCGCAACATTTAAAAATCGTAACACAGTCTGCTATCCCACAATATAATGTTCCATTTGATTCGTCACTTATTGTTGGTCGGGTGACGATAAATGTTGGAATCTCGAGCGATGATACATGGCATTTTGTTTGTTGGTTTTCGTCTCATCGCTCAAAAGAATTTTGACTACGATTACAGAGGTATCATCTACTAGACTTAACTGATGGTTTACAGAAGTGATCATCAATTCAGTAAGGATTAGTCAAGTCATGAATTCACTTTACCCATCATGTCTAATCGAACTACGACATTGTTGGGGGTAACCGCGCCTTTTTATTCTCATAGTTCAAACTAATTATTGACATAATCAAAACAAATAATTCTTTAATTTCTCAAAATACTCAAAAGATGGCCTATTAAAAGTCAAAACTTTCTACAAAGATTGCATACGGCAATCTTTACTGGCCTAAACAAGATTTCTAGAGCTATCAGTTCCCCCATGACGATGACTTCGACTGCGTTTTGAACTTGTACCGAACTACTTTCAAAACAGCTATTACCTTTATAGTTCAATTAATGAACCAGTCTTTTGAATTCATAACCAACATTCGTAATCGTAACCATACAGTAACATAATACTGTCAATAAAAGTTGGAAAATGTAAATGCTATAATAACTGCGCAAAATAAATGAGTAACGATTATCTTCATACATTCTAATACTTTATTCCTAAGTGATATCGCTACGACCTAAGAGTTATATACAAATTGTTTACTGTGTTTAGAAATGGTTGTCATGGAAACCGTGATAACAAATCACTTTTTACTGGGAGAAATTACGATACCAAATTTCCCATCCTGCATACTCACCCCTTCCCCCGAGAATGCTTGGGAATTCATGGTTATCAGTGCAATGCTATAGTTTGCATTCTCAGGCCCTGAAACGCAGCTCTGCAAGGGATAGGCACGAAATCACTTTTACTTTTATAATGTTCTAAGGCGAGGTGTTTGCATTTTATTTTGATCTATCCTCCCGCAGAAGACTTACTAAATGTTTATTTTATGATGGCTGATTGTTTACATGAACGTTGTTTGGAACGCACACTTATTCGGCGACATCAGAATATTATGTATCCCAGATATTTGTGTGAAAAAGTAAGGCAAATATCACCCTCAAAAAAGAAAAAGAAAACAAGAAGTAAAAAGGAAGTAGAATTGAAATGCGTACAATGCAAACAGCCTCATTTCCCCTTCCCATCATTTAAGGCGGTGTCACACCTGTCCGGGCAAGCTACGCGGGCTTGTGGCGAGGAGGTAGTTTAAAGCACGTAGAAGATTTTCCGCGGGCGGACAAGAATGTTTGCAATGTTCGCACTTGTTTCTTACTTACTAGACGCGTGCTACTTAGCTTCTACTTGCGTGCGTTCCGTGTGACTCGCATGAGAGCTTTGAAACTGATCCATTTTCTGTTACGAGCGACTTACGGGGATTGCGAAGTACCTGCTTTGGAGTTGCCTGTGAGGTGCTACCGGTAAGGGTTTCCTACTTGTGTTCTGCGCGTACCTCTACGGGCAACTCCCGTGACTCTTCCGGAACAAGTTTTGAGCATGCTCAAGGCCTTGTCATACCGTATCTGGGGAAGATTTGCGGCTTGACTTGCGGGGAAACAAATTTGCTACCCGGAGCTCTCCGCAGTTGGCCCGAACTTGACAGTACCTAGCACTTATCTCGTCCTTAGTTGCCCGAAGGTGCGCACGCTAGTCCAATTTTCCCACAGCAAAGTTTTGAACGTGACCAAAACTATTTCCGGATGAGTCGCGAGGATTGCCCGAAGAGTTCCACGCAGAACACCCGTAGGAGGGCCGTAGCCGCCGCAATTCAAAGGCATTTGACCCACTTGAAGTAAGTAAGTTGCCCGCTGATCTATGCCTATGTGAAGGGAGTGCGTGCCATTTGTGAGCTCATTCTTTTCTTTGTCCTCTGTCCTCTGTGGCGTCGAGGACTACCTGGTCCCTCTCGGACAGGACTTCATCCGCCGAATGGACTTCAGCAGCAATTTGATGCATTTGCTATTAATCTTCCGGGCTTTGTGGCTGTCCATCCACTGGGCGTTCTCTGCCCTTGTGCACTTTCCGTCTACGGGGCATCTTCACTTCTTGAAAGCTAGTTGGCAAATGATTGTTTGCCCATCCACTCGAACCAGCCTATTGTTCAGGCTAGCACTCACCTCGCAGGCGACTAGTACGCAGATAACACGCAGTTGTGGCGCAGGTACTTCGCAGAGCCCGTATGTCGCCCGTAACTGACATAAAAGAAGCTATCACGAAGCTATCACGTGACACCCACGCGCCTAACATGCAGTTCAACGGAATACACGCAAGAAGGACTTAGGTATCACGCGTTTATCATGTAATACCCACGCCAAACTCGCCCTAAACCTTGTCCGGCCGCAGAAATTATTCTGCGTGCTGAAAAATCCCCATACGCAATAAGCCCGCTTAGCTGGTGTGACAGGGCCTTTTTTGGGAGCGGGTAAATAGAGCCAGCGTGCGCACCTCCAGGTAACTACTTTTGAGATACATACTAGGTACTGTCATGTGCGGGTCATCTGCGGGAACCTCCGGATAGCAAAAATGTTCTTCGGAAGTCGCACGCAAGGCTGGTGTGACACGGCCTTAAGTCGGTTAAATCACCGAATATATAGTGCAGATTATATTTATCCTTGGCCAAGTTCTATGTCCTTGGAGCAGACATGTAACAAATTGTTTGTTTGCAATTCGATTTTTTTTTTGTTTCTATATTATCACATCTTTGTGGGAAAAAAAAATAATTTTAGTTATCACCAACACTCTAAATTCCCAGTCAACCAACAAAACGTACTACACAATGTGCACACGCCCGCAACCACCGTCTCAAACAGCGTTCACGGACTATATCAACACACAATGAAATACAGTAAACAGTAAACGAGGCATTTTCTCTTTTTTAAAATTATGATTTGCCATTAGCGTACATTTACTAGAAAACCAGATCTTGACATTTATGTTACTGGCTACCAAAATACAACAGTAAGAACATGCTTGAATCCTGCAAAATATAAATAATTATTTGTCTTCAACATTATTTCGTTTTGAAAGGTAAATAACCTCAGTCTCGATTTGTGGATATCTATAAACAAAAACAAAAATTTCATCTGATCATCTGAAAGCAATCTTCTAAAATGATTAAAAGCATTATAAAGAATGAGTCCTCAGTGAAAATGCTTATCATGAACAAGTCTCTGTGACATACATCCAAAGACTTTGAAAATCAACAATACAAATTGCGCTGACTACATTAACTGCATTAATAAACTAATTTTTTTTTAAAATGTGACGTATACTATGTGTCCACCATCACAAACGTTACACCAGCTGAAAAAAAAAAACATAATGTTTTTCTTTGAACAGGCAATATTTCAATATCTCTATCTTTTTCACAGTTTGTGGTTACATATTTTAGCTAATTATGACTGTATACTGTTGCATTGAACTTTCGTCACTGTACAACAGAATTAGAATGATGACTGCCAAATTTTTAAAATTCTACTTTTAGTCTGATATTATTTTTGTGTTCTGCAGACCAGTGTGATAAGATATCTGTACCGAGTATTCGTCTCTCAGTGAAGAAAAAAAGAAATCACCTCTCCAACACGCGTGGGTAATGCTTCCTTCTAATACTTTCCCTTATTCCAAGTACCAGAATACATTGCTGGGGCCCTGAATAGGTAACATATGAAGGGTTTGTTTGCAAAAACCGATAAGTCCATTTTTGAAGATTTTGAAGTACGATTTCTGTCATAATGTACAAAATGATACCTTTTAAATGATACATTGGTCACTACATATAAAGGTATGTTTTTGAAGTTATGGTCAAAAGAAGCAAAAAGATTCTTATTATTCTCTTTATTTTTCTTAACCTTTAATCGCAAATATCTCCATTTGGCAAATATGGACTTATCGGTTTTTGCAAACAAACTCTTCATATATTGCAGTATTACCAACATCATGACAATTATGGCACATGTGAAAAAAAAAAAAAAACTGGCAAAACATACATCTTGACCAGATCATTCTTTTCACTACTTCTTGTACTTGGTGTTTGGATGGAAAGCTATTACTTATGTCTTTTATATCTTAAACTAGAAAAAAAATGGTCTGTGCTATTTCCCTTCAGATTCACTAACTGTTCCTTTGTGAAGTTTTCTCTTTTTAAGCACTTCAACGTGCAGTTTTTTCTTTTTTTCTGACCAACATGTCATATATTTTCCTCCATCTGATGAAGAAAGGCAAAGTGCACTTCCCTTTTGTTGACCCCCCATAAAAACAAAAACAAAAGACATTCCAATCTGACAGGATTAAAATGTTGGCGTTTGGGCTCCAAAGGAAATAACGGATCAATTTCCATGAACTACTAGTATGCGGCTTGTAACTGTTAGTCTCGAAGGCATGGTATAGTTTTGGTTGAGATGGAGATTCAGACTTTAACTTTTTGCAAGCAAATTAAAAACAACTTATGAAAAATGAAAGAACATCAAATTCTTAGAGAAATTTGAAGTTTGTTTGATTAAAGTTGTTGGTTTTGAAACGGCCGAGAAATTTTGAGATAAGTGACACAGAATGATAATAATTAAAAGTGGGTGCCACCTTTTATTAGGACCTCTTTGTTTTTGTACATCTCAGCCTTTTCAAAACCAGCTATCAACAAATAAATTTGGAAATCCTCTTGGTATTGTTTACTCTTTAATATTTCATAACAGGGTTCTCATTATTTCACAAAATCTCCATCTCAGTCCCCATCTCTACCAAAAGTAGACCATCCCTCATCCCTATAATGCTGCAATCAAAATTGGAAGCAGATATATATCAAATCATATTGTAAATTCTGTTTGCCAAGTAGTGTTGTGCATATTTTGATATCAGGCCTTGTTTTAATTCATCACTAAAGAAAAAAAGAACACAAAAGATTAGAAAAGAAGCATTTAATCTGGATTAGTAGAGATTCCTAATATATATATAAATATATACACAAGTCTTTCATATATGCTGCTGTATTCAATTTCTATAATAGTCCTGAAAGCACATTGTGATTACATTTGAGAAGTTTAGATGGATGCATTCCACATGTAAGTTCAGGTTCTAATAACATCCTTCATACGGAATCTGGATGCCGGCCGGATACTAGTAGCCTGGCAGGGTTGTTTTTGGGGAGAGAAAGAGAGAGAGAGAGAGAATGATGTATCTGTCTTTACTTGACGAGGAAAGTGACATGGGCATTTTAATCTTTGGTGAAGACACAGTGACATATACGCAAAAGATATACGGTTACTTGATTTCCTCCATATGTAGTGTGTCCTTAAAACGGTAAAGTATATTTTATGCAGTAGATCCTAATTGCAGCAATTAGGATCGTTTTGAGTACAAAACGAAATATAAAATGTAGAAAATTTTCATGATCCAAATATCCAATTCTTTCCATTAAGCTTTTTATTCCATTCAGAAGAATTTCAACGTAGTGCTTGCCTGATACTGCAACTGGATACATTCAACACTTTCGTGCATATAATAATTCCGTGACCTTTCACATCAATACCCTCATAACTAATCAAAGTCAAATTGATTAGAGGTTATGGTAACTTTGCCATCCAAAGGTAAATACAATACCATGGTAGCAATGCTATACAGTCAATAGAAATCAGGGTTTCCATGTAATTCACAATCATCAGCAAAATCACAACAGAAACTAAAATGCTGAAAGGCCCACGTAATTATCTTTTCTGTATAAAACCAAATTTGAAGATGATCTGCTGAGTACATGTTAAGTTATTGCAAGATGACAATAGGACGGATGTGCCACGGTGGGAATGGATGACTGCAACAACATAAAGACTCCTGCAACCCCCTTTTGACAGAGGCTCCAAAAAATAATAATCAGCGTTAATTCATGTGAATCTTGGTTGTTGGAGTGACTGACTACGTGCATATGCAGTGCTGCATTCATTTAGCAAAACATGCATTAATTTTCTGCCCAATGAACGATCGACAGTCAAAAATTTGGTCAAGATGTCAAAGGCTTGACAAAATATTCCAATATATTTAGGGTTTACATTTTACATGCATTATTGCTTACCTCCCGTATTTTTTTTATTTCGAAATAGCGTACAGAATGCACAGATTAGAAGTTGGTAATCAGGACATCTGTATCTTTTCTTTTTCTCTCTTGTCCGTAATTGGCTGTTGTTTGCAGGGTCCATGTCGTCCACTTTGTGCTAATTCTGGTCGAAAATATAATTAATGAAAACTTGAATAAGTTATCATTTTTATGAGTGAAACAGGATACATGTACTTAAACTGCAACCAAAAACAAACACATTCATCATGAAAGAGAATTAATCATCATGATCTCATGAATCCCTTAGTATGAGATTTTGAATCTTCAGGTCACTGTCAACATTAATTTGTATTACATGTAGTACATTAATCATGTCATTGCTATTATCATCTTTGATGGTCTAAAGCCATATCTTACTGAAAATAAATTATATAGGATTGAAGTCATCTTGACACCTGTAATTCCTGTACACAAATATTTGATTGCATCCTGCTCTCATTTGTATGTGGATTAGGATATGATTTCCTTGCATAAATAGGTTTGAATTCATGAGATAATATTCCTAATTTCAAATCGTTGACACTTACTTGTGAGCTGGAAAGGGCATTAACATCGCAGTCAAGACATCTTCCTATCTCCCCCTCACTCTAGTGGATGTGATCTCAAACTCAGCAGGTCAATTTGTTGCTGACACCTTGATAAAAATAAAGAACAATACATCACAGCATATATATTACCCTTACGTCATACTTAACGCAACATAATAATAATGGAAAGTAAATTGATTTGAGAGTACAGACGTATTTTCATCTGTGCACACATTAAACACTTGTGCCATCGCCATTTCCAA
This sequence comes from Diadema setosum, assembly GCA_033980235.1. Taxonomy (NCBI): domain Eukaryota; kingdom Metazoa; phylum Echinodermata; class Echinoidea; order Diadematoida; family Diadematidae; genus Diadema; species Diadema setosum. The sequence continues at coordinate 296,660 of JAWLSL010000024.1, forward strand.
TTGACATGGTTGAGAAATATTCCATTACATATAATATCTTACTTGATTACATTTGTTTGATTTTTATATCTCCTCTTCAGTGGATAGAATACCGTTCTTTCATATGATCCTCTGCAATAGAACATGCAATGAATTTACAAGAAAACAAGAATACACATTTGATCATAGATTTGCTCCCCTTTGTCGCTTGTATATAGAGATATAAAATCCTTCTCCTCTCTTTGTTTGCAAAGTACTTGTACATTGTATTTTAATGCAACTGTCAAAGTGAAAACATGCTTGTTACAACTTATTCAAATTGAATAGGAATATTCAATACTGAATGTATTTAGATTTGGCATTATTTTCAACTGGGCACTGAACTGATACATTTGATAATCAAGCACTTAGTAACTTAGTATTTAAAAGATATTTGAAATTAGACCGCTATAGTATTTCAGACATTTACTGTTTCTTACCTTCTGGTTGTTCTGCACTTTGTTGCAGGTAGAAAGAGCTCAGACTTTACAATTAGATTTTGGCAAGTCAGGATATGTCTCTCACTGGCGAAGTTTGAAGACAAGACCCAGTCTGTCCACTTGTTGGTGCATCTAGCTGAAAACAGAAATCAACATGACTCAATTTTTTTCTTCTTTAAAGCAGAGCATTATAAGCTAACAGTGAACAAAAAAAAAAATAATATGAAATTTGATTGTTTTGAAAAGGCATCTTGGCATTGACACAATTTTATTTATTCCCCATGCAAATCAATTATAACTATAGATATATCTCTTTTATTGATATGTGATTTTTTTTTTTTAGCTTTTTGAAAATTTAAAAAAGAAGAAGAAAGATATACAGGTTTCAGTGAGTCAGAATAAACGATCCATTAAAAATGTAATATTTACATTATTTCAAATGAACCTTTATTCTATGAGACATTAACATGAGAAGTTGGTTCTTATGAGTAAAGACATTTCTAAATAGTTCCTTTTCGACTAGATCTATTTGTAAACTATTATACACAGCCCAGTCGCTGTACGTAGGTACGTCGCGACAGCGTACATACAGCGCCACTGGTCGGGCTATTTGTAAACTAGAAGAGTACATGTAAATGATTCACAGAGATTAGGAGAGGTTAGCAGTCAGGACTAACACTTTCTCTTTCTCTCTCTTTCGGGCATATTCGAATGGCAAGATCACTTAGACTAGCTTTTAAAAGGCCTAGGCCTAAATCCTAGACTCTTTTTCTAAACGCATGTAGGTCTACAGTACCATAAAGAGTGGAGTCAACCTTAAACCTCTGCTCTAGAGACTAGTATTAGTGCTGTTATAGCTAACGTTAGGATATTCTAATGTTATTCTAATGTTTTACCTAGATCAAAAATTAGCCTAACGTTAGATATAAAATATATGCATAGATTTTAGAACCTCTAGATAGATGTCTAAACTTAGGTCTAGCTAGGCCTCGTTATATTGTTAGCTGGGTCTTTATAACAAAACTGCCTAGATATCTAGTAGGTTACTAAACCTCTAACGTTAGGTAGAATCAGTGGCCCAGATCTTGACTAAGGTTAGATCCTAATTCTAGACGCCAGCTATTTATACTTCAATCCCGCTAGATTTTATACGGGTTTAGTATTTGATTAGACTCTAAACGTTCGTAGATCGAGTCTAACTGTTACATGTACACCTTCTGTATAGACTACAGTCCCTTGCCCTGGACCTGGCTCTAGCCCTACAAATACATTTAACGTTAGTAGTACAGTGGGCCTGTACTGTCTATACAACTGCTAGTTCTAGTGCTATTGTGATTAGGGCCTAGCCCGATTGAATTGTTTTGGGTTTGGCATAACAGGCGTAGCCGTAGGCCTACATCTAACACTGAACAGTAACCCCTATAACGACAGCAAATGTCGACAGTTTGAGTTAGAGAGAGTGTAACCGTTAGATAGATTAGACCTAACGTTAGACGAGGATTCAGTCTAACTGCATGTAATGAGGCCATAGATTAAAAACGTAGATCGAACGAACAAGACACCTAAATCTAGACGTAGACCGATAAATGTAGGCCTCTTTTCGCACCGTGTCAAGACGTGCCTTACGGAATACTAGTAATCGGTGTTCCACTAACAAGCACCGCCGGCACGGTCGGGCGGCGGCCCGGGGGTTGGTAGGCATGCCCACGGGATCGGTGCAATATACGGTCTTAAGACATCGGCCTAACGTTAGATTCTACTAGCGCTTGAACCTTGATATTTACCAAGTCTCAGATCAAAGTTGCATATCTAACTGTTAGATCAAAACAGATTCTGAAGTCCCCTTATGCAGTACAATAAAGAACTATGTATTTATTTACTAATTTATACTTACATTCGAAGGAAATAGTCCCTTTTTCAGTCACCACGTTTCCAACTCAACGACCGAAACATGCAGCTCTCGCGCGAGAGATTTTACCTGTAGCTGATAGACGTACGCACACGTATTAAGTATTTGCGCACGCACAAGCCGCGCGGGGCTACTGGAAAATGCTCGTAAATGCATTTTCTGAGTTCCTAGATGTTCAGAGTTTTTATTAAAAGTAAAAATTTCTTCAGGAAAACTAGAAATGATATTGACACATTCAATTAAAGAAACATTTGTAGTTTTATAAAACATTAAATTACTTTTGGAAGATCCTCTAATTAGCTTGGAAAAACAAACTTTACAGAACGTTAATTAATTTGTGAACATTATTTCGAGAAAACAACACCCAAACATTTGAGAGCCCCATGTATGGCTGTACAAAATGACCTTTTAAAATGCTAAGGAAACAGATTTAAATTGCAATTTCATGAAAAGGGACAATTCAAACTCATGATCTTTCAAATATGAATTGAATGCAAGCAAAAAACCGAAATCGTGATTTTTGACATGCTTCTGAGTTTTGGGCTGAAAATGACATTTTTCGGCAAAAGTACGCTTGACATCCGGCCGTACGCTATTCCTCAGTATTTTTGCAAGACTTTCAGTCGTGGGGGACGTGGGGCAGGATGGGCCACATTTTACTAAATGTGCTTTATTTCAAATATTACATCACAAACTTCCACATGAAACAGGATTTACAAAGATTGTGTAAGGCAACACTATCACACGTAATATCATCTTAATTGCCTATTTTTATTTTACGTAATAGCCATCTCAAAATAGTCAACTTTGTCCCATCCTGCCCCACAAACGTGGGGCACGATGGGACAAACAATGAAGACGCTTATTTCCGTGTTCCACTTGAAACGGTCGCTCTTTCTTTTGTAATTCCGGACCATTCCGAAACTGAAAAAAGAATAAAACATATACATTAATCTTATCAAATATGATGGGGCAAGATGGGACAACCCCCATCCTGCCGCGAGGTGGATGTCCCATCATGCCCCATGCACACACACACTACACTTCTAAGCTCTACACAATACATGCAATGACATACAGTCTTTCTACATTTTGTGAAATAAACTTGATGTATATACTATAAAAACCACACGATATCAACGTTATACCTTTCTTCATATTTTGCCAGGGATACTATACATTTCATAACCTCAGAAATTCTGCCGTCATCGAAATCAATTTTTGCGTTTGTCCACCAAAGCTCAAGAGAATCCCAGCTCCACAGAGCGTAAAGATGGCTTCCTGACAGCGTGCTTTTTATCAGTGCAGATTATAGTGCCCTCTGATGCTTACTTAGATAGTTATCGCATTGTCCCATCCTGCCCCGTGTCCCATCTTACCCCTCCTTCCCCTATGAGAACGGAGCATTAACAAAAAATGCCGTCGAATCCTTATCTAGAGCCTTTTTTGAGGTTTGGCTGGTCTACTATTAGGGAGAAAGGACAATGTGGAGGAAAGAGGGAGATTCAGTGGAGCCAGGGTGAAATAGCTAACTTAAAAAGGGAGAGTTGGTAGGAAAGAATAGTGTAGGGGGTGGCCGAATGTGGGGGCGGATGAGAGAGAGATATGGAGAAGGCGGGTTGATGTGAAGACGGTGTGTGTGTGTATGTGTGTCTATGATGGAGATGGTTATACGGCACGTGGGTTCGGGTGGGAGGTCGTGCAGTCAATAAAGACAAACACTCGACAGGAGTCCTGTGAACAGCAAGCAGAGAGGTCTGTTTTATTAACTCTTTATGTGCCACGGTGGAAACCCCCTGTGTGCCACGTTATTCTGAGACAGGAAGGTAGTCATGTTTTGAGAAAGAATTCTGTTTTTCCACTTTGTAAAACTTCAACAAATTTCTGTTAAGATGGGCATAATAGCAGGCAAAGTTAAAGAGGAATGCCAAGATTTGTTTTGATATGAATTGTATGACGAATCTAGTTTCAATTTTTCTTTTGAATGACCACTTGCTACATTATTGCAAAGGCATGTCTTTTGCACCTGAAACCGTGACAGAAACTTAGAATGAACAAGCAAATCTAGTTGGGAACACCGCTTGATAGTCAATCACCACATAGAATGCAAGCCGTGTATCAGAGGAACAAAAGCACGAGAAACGCTTTCATTGTGCCGCGGGATTAGCAGTGATTAGCCGATTTATCGATCAGTTTAGGCGGCTTTGTTTGTTGAGCAGAATATGCGAAGTTGGCACGCCGTCGACTGAGCCGGACGTGGGAACGTGGCACATAAAGAGTTAAAGTGTACCAACTGTAGCAACTGTTTTACATAACTCAGTATCAACGATTAACACAAACTGATCGAACATAATGCATACAGTACCATATAAAGCCGGCGCAATATTAAAATACGTCCCAACATTACCACTGAGTCCTTCAAAACCTCCCACATTAAGGATCGAACTGCATGCAATGTATTGTGAGAATTATCACATGACATAAGAAGTATATGATATGATATGATACGTCAGACGTATAGTTATGGTACTATATCCAAATGTACTCTGGCTTAATCCAATAATTATTATATTCATGCACGTCGAAAACAATTGGAATCCTTAAAAGAAAGAATGTCTCATCTGGGACACTTCTATCAAACTCCTTCTTTACCATAGCCTCTACATAACTCAAATGTTACCATCTAAACTAAGTACACATACCTCTAACCAGCTCATTGTAGCATATAATTAACCGACATGATTAACTCACATCACTTCCTACACTGAGACCCTCCTACTACATAAGTTATGCTGTAGCACTATAACCGCAACCTATACAACCATCACAAGTCATTAAGGAATACAATACAAGGGTTCCCTCTATTAATTAAAACCTCAGCTGAATTACTGTACAACCCTTACTGTACAACATTGTGCTTTTACTGCACTGAACATCTCCATTGATCAACTTTGATTCTATCATCTCTTTCACCTTAAATGCATTACAAATGTTGCAACATCGTGCCTATAATGTGCCTACGCTACACATCTCTCTGGTTAAACTTCAATCCTTCTCAACTCTGTCACCATAAATGTATTACCAAAATGTAGTATAGGTAGATAGCTTCCATCAAAACTCATCAACTCAACATCTTATCACACTATTATAGGCGCCCCATACTACACAGCACCATGTAATACCAGAGTACACAGATCACGCTAAATAGTCCGGGAGCCAGCGGGGGTCAGCCTAGCTGAAAAGGTTACCAATTTGTATGTGTTTAGCAATTTAGTACATATGCCCCTGAGTATGGAAATGCACGTCTGGCTGGTCATCGGTGGTGGGTGTGGCCAGGAGGGCCACAAAAAGGACCCCCAAAATGAGGCTAGCCTAGCTGGAAAGTAACCCTTTGAAAACAACTGGAACTTGTTCGTTACACTTACAGGATAAATGAATGGCCATTGCCAGACGTTTTAAGTGGTGGGGGGTAGCCGCCAGACGCTCTTAAAGGCCCAACTCCAGCTAGGCTAGCCTAGCTGAAAAAGTAACCTCATGAAAACCACTGGAACTTGTTCGTTACATTTACAGGATAAATGAATGACCATTGCCAGACGTTTTAAGTGGTGGGGGGGGGGGGGGGGGTAGCCGCCAGACGCCCTTAAAGACCCAAATATTTCCAGCTAGGCTAGCCTAGCTGAAAAAGTAACCTCATGAAACCCACTGGAACTTGTTCGTTACACTTACAGGATAAATGAATGACCATTGCCAGACGTTTTAAGTGGTGGGGGGTAGCCGCCAGACGCCCTTAAAGACCCAAATTTTTCCAGCTAGGCTAGCCTAGCTGAAAAAGTAACATAATGAAACCCACTTGAACTTGAACGTTACACTCGGGATAAATGACTGACCATTGCCAAACGTTTTAAGTGATGGGGGTAGCCGCCAGAGGCCCTTAAAGACCCAAATTTTTCCAGCTAGGCTAGCCTAGCTGAAAAAAGTAACCTCATGAAACCCATTGGAACTTGTTCGTGACACTTACAGGATAAATGAATGACCATTGCCAGACGTTTTAAGTGGTGGAGGGTAGCCGCCAGACGCCCTTAAAGACCCAAATTTTTCCAGCTAGGCTAGCCTAGCTGAAAAAGTAACCTAATGAAACCCACTTGAACTTGTACGTTACACTCGGGATAAATGACTGACCATTGCCAGACGTTTTAAGTGGTGGGGGTAGCCGCCAGACGCCCTTAAAGACCCAAATTTTTCCAGCTAGGCTAGCCTAGCTGAAAAAGTAACCTCATGAAACCCACTGGAACTTGTTCGTTACACTTACAGGATAAATGAATGACCATTGCCAGACGTTTTAAGTGGTGGGGGGTAGCCGCCAGACGCCCTTAAAGACCCAAATTTTTCCAGCTAGGCTAGCCTAGCTGAAAAAGTAACATAATGAAACCCACTTGAACTTGTTCTTGTGATACACTCAAAGGATAATTGAATGATTGTTGGCAGACAATGGGCGCCAGACGCCCCAAAGACCAAACTCTTACCAGATAGGCTAGCCTAGCTGAAAATTAGGAAAGTAACCCCATGAAACCCACTGGAACTTGTTCTTACACTTACAGAATAAATGCATGACCGTTGCCAGACGCTTTAAGTGGTGGGGCGTAGCCCCCAGACGCTCTCAAAAACCCAATTTCACCAGCTATAACGTTCACATATTTCAGAAATGATAGCAGTGTAATTCCATAACAATACCGTTTGCTTGCGAGTTCACCTGTCTATAATCTGTGCATGCCTTATTCTTTTGTTCTGATTCCTTGAGCCCCAACTCATGCATTCTTATGGTGGCTCTCCAATGCCTTCATCCTTGTTCATTGCAATTTGTTCTATTTGTTTAAAATATTCCTATTCTTCATCCCAATTATCACAAATTCGGAAACTCTGTCCTCAGTATAACTAATTCATAATTGTACAAATGTAAAAATCTGAGTATCACCCGGAGGTCTCCTTTAATGGGGGAGTTTCTTGAGCGCACAGGGAAACATGCTTTGAAATATCAATAGGGCAAGTGTTGAGACGAAATACTGTAGAAATATGAGAATATACAGTGCTGTGGTTTTGGTAGAAGAAATAGGGTATCTGTATTTGTCCTCAGTGATAACCAAAAAACTTATTTGGAAAGAATAATAGGCATAAAAAAAGAATTGCCCAATCAAACTTGTCGGGATATTTCTCAAACATCAGTGTTCTCATTGTCTTTGCAGTGAAAAAAAAAAAAAAAAAAAAAAAAAACAGGGCCGGGTACGGTATCCGGATGGAAATTGGTGGGATGGGCGTAAACCCGCGGGTATTATAACATACTGACGTGGAAAAAAAACACAAAAAACTACTTTCTTTTCTTTCTGGGAAGAAATATTCATCAATGTTGAAAATCACAACTTTTGATGAAATTGTATCCTACAGTATCTCTTGTTATATGAAGGCCTTTTTTTTTATAATTTTCTTTCCTGTATGACCATGATAAAACAAACCCCTGATGACTAAAACAAAAGACAATCAAAACTTGGCAAATGAACTCTTTGGACATGAGCAAAAGGCAATACATTAACAGTTTTTGCAAACACTTTATACAATTGTCTAATACTCCATCAAGCTCATAAAAAATACAATTCTACTGCAACAAGAAATCCATTCAGTAAGACTCATCCTCGGTGTACATAGCTTAAAATGCCAACTTTTTAAAAAGAATGCCCCAGCTCTTAAATTTACTTTGAAAAGGGGAAGTAAAGCTCAACACCTTTGGCCTATAACTTTTTAGGTACCGTATCACCTTACGGTTGAGGAGATGGGTAAAGAAAAATTACTAACGAAATAAAACTTATAGGAACATGCTTCACATGACCTCACCGTTTTCTTCTCTTAAGAAAGAAACGAAATCTGAAAATTGTTCAAGAGTGTTTTTTAACATAGTACATTGCAAAAGCAGACAAATTCAGGGTTTTTAAGAAACATAACTCACAACAACAAGGAATTCCTGTCGTGTCTAGTATTGCACGTTTTTGGTTTGGAGGGTTTTGGATGCTAATATGTCAAGAAAAGTTTATGCTCCTGCATTTCAATGAACTTAAATGTAAAGTAATGATCAACCTCTCTTCACGGCCAATAAACTCGACATTTGCTGTTCTTCAGTAAAGCATATGACAGAAACATATGAGAAACATGTTTAAAATTCATATGAATAAGCTCACAGCAACAACAAAAATAGTATGTTATCTATAAACTAATACTGCATGTACTTAGTTTCGAGGGATTAAGATGCAAAATGTTATGACAAAAGCCCCTACGTGGCTACCAGCAATTAAACATCCTTCAACTTCTTTAACAAATGAGCTCATGTGTATCATCTTCTGGTTGAGAAGACGGAGATGAGTAATGATAAAATAACCAAACTATCAACTTTCCTTAACATGTTTTACGTGAAATCATTATTGCCTTCTCGTAACGAAATTGAAAAAAACAGAACATCTGAAATTGTTCAAAATTGCTTCTTGATAACGATGAAAGCAAAGGAAACTTAGTGTTAACCACTATGACACGTGTCTACAGATCTGTCATGCTCATAAGAAACGTAACTCACAGGAATATAATTTTATACAGTAATAAGTACTTGGTTTGGATGACATCTAGATGCCAACTTTTCAAGAATAATACTCCAGCACTGACATTAACTGATGAAAAAAAAAAGGAATGCTCAGCTTCTTTATCCAATTAGCTCATAGGTAATTCCTTGTAGTTGAAAAAAAACAACAACACGAGTACACATAAAAATATAGACTTTGCGTAACATGTATCACAGGTCATGATCTCCACATTTGCTCCTCTTAACTTAAATAAACATATATTTAAATTTGTTTTAAATTACCTTTACACAATATGAAGAACAAAATTCTGTGTCTGCAAAGGCTTGACACGTGTCTAATACTGGGTCACGCTCATATTTAACGTAGCTCACAGGAACAAGGAATTCACGTGTGTATAAAATAATACTGCAGAGAGGGTGCAAAGCTGAACCCTTTACTGAGGGTGCGAAAATGTTCCCTTGGGTACATCTTTCCACCCACACTAAGTGGTGCTAGATTGCACCTCTTCTTGAGGGTGCATCTTTCCACCCACACTAAGTTGTGCTAAGTTGCACCTTTCTTGTAGGTGCGATCTTGCACCCTTTACCTTTCGGCGCACCTTTGCACCCCGTGTAGCCTTTACATCTTGGTGCAACTTTACATCCTTTCGTGAGGGTGCAAAGAAACACCCAAAGTTCCAAGATTGTGCCTTGTTTTGAGGGTGCAATCTTGGAACTTTGGGTGCTGCTTTGTACCCGCAAGAAAGGGTGAAAGTTACACCCTCGGGAGCAACTTTGCCCCCTTGAAAAAGGCGCAACCTCGTACCTTTACATCTTTACAGTGTCACTGCCTGCTCCTTTATGAGGGCAATATTGCCCATCAACTCAAGGTGCAACTAAGCATCACATAATCGGGTACGATTTAGTTCCTTAACTACTCTAAACCTTGAATAGTCCGAACTGATGTAAGCCTATTTGCTCAGTATATAACTTATGTTGTTGTTGCACTCTGCAAAGTAAATAGGATTAGTGTAACTTGGATCTTGTGAATCATGAAATGAGTGTGCGTGTGGAATTTGTGAGTTGTGAAAATGTTAATGTGAAAGTTAACTTAGTTGTGTTTGAATAATATACTGAAACCAAAAATTTACCCAATTACCTTTTTAATATATAAGGTGAGCACTATATCTATCAAACAGTTAACCTTCTCGGCAAGAGTATACATCTGCATGAAGGAAGAGGTGAAAATATGATATGCAGCTGTCTGGATACGTTTTATTCAAAACGTTCTTGAATGCGTACTTATTCACATAATCTATAAGAATAACATATGAAGAGTTTGTTTGCAAAAACCGATAAGTCCATTTTTGAAGATTTTGAATTATGGTCTCTGTCATAAAGTACAAAATAATACCTTTTAAATGACATATTGGTCACTACATGTAAAGGTACATTTTTGAAGTTATGGTCAAAAGAAGCAAATATTTTCTTATTATTCTCTTTATTTTTCTTGACCTTTAATCGCAAATATCTCCATTTGGCAAATATGGACTTATCGGTTTTTGCAAACAAACTCTTCATATGCTTCTTACCAGTACTCAAAGCCTCTAAAATAAGAGCATGCTTCTTACACTTCTAAAACATACACCATATCTCAAAAACAAAATGTAAGAGGATTTAAGAAGCTGTTTGTATGCATTCAAACGAATCCATATTTCTATCTAAAATCTAAAACGTGTCTTGTAAAAGGGGAAATCGTTTTATAATGATGATGCCAATTGTCTTAAAGTCCTTATCACGACATGTCTTGGAGTTCACGCTTATTGAAAACATGAGATTTTTGGCACGTAGATTACAACTATGGTTTAAAGAGTTCACTGAGATACGCATACCGTATACGGGCATTTCGATGAAAACATTTAAATACAAGGTACTGTAAATAATATGAAAATCAAACTCGATACCAGCCCTTATCGGCAACCAATAGAGACTATGGAGGACTGCAGTTATAATTGTGTTCAGATATTGTTTTGGGTGATACACTCATGCCGACTGATCTGGGATCAATTCGAGTCCCTCGAGCTGAGATTCCGGAACTGCAATGAGCAAACCATCATTATGCATAACAAAGTGACTGAGAATAATGCATGCACCAGTTTCTGTTTCGTTGTTCTACACACAGAAAGTTGTTTCGTTTTCCAATCCTGAGCAGGCACACAGAGATTTACAGAATTCAATCATCTTTGGCTATAACGCCATGGTCGCGTGCAAAATGAATGCAGCTTATCTAACTTAACCTGTAGTTACTGAATAGGGGACTACTGTATATTCAATTTATACATTATATCGGGTGATAGAACCTGTCAAAGAGTAAATTGCGGATATCATATACCATTGTCAAATTCACTTTCTGTTCTATACATAGTATCAATGGAATGTTATGAACCACGTCAGCATTACCAAATCATTATCATAATTATTTCCCTGAAACGGCTGCATTGGTATGAGCGGGAAGAGTTTGGTATCATACATAGCAAGAGTCGTGACTACAAAACTAAATACATGTATTATACAAGGTTTTAGGACACTTTGAATCATGCCCCCCCAAAAAAAACAAAAAACAAAAAAAAAACAACAACAACAAAAAAAAAAAACAACAACAACAACAACTTAGTGAAATGTTGTACAATGTATGCCCTACTTCCATTAACCTATGATCTTTGACCTTTGAATACATGGCCCGCATTTTTTCAACGAATAGGCATTTGGATGCAACATAACAGAAAAAAAAATAAAATAATAGGAAATACATTTAACCACGTCAGAAATAATTATGGAACAAATAGAAAAAATATTGACACGTTCACTTCTTCCGTAATGACATGACAGAAAACTTTCCTCACCGAATCGTTCTGACGTAATTCATGAGCAAGTCATGGATATATATTAGTTCGATTAAAAGAATCATTGCAAAAGTATCTAATGAAAAGTATGCTTCAGAACTACATCAATGTCATTTATTCTATAACACTAATAATAAAGAGCTATTGGTCCGCCATATTGCCTAACAGGTCGTTGTCCTCCTACCACCTTTGGTTAGCAAAATAAGGCACAGACTTTAATTTTACACTTGTTGCCAAAGACTCTAATCTTCTTTACCGCTATTCTCAGACATGTATGCTGGTGCTGTATGAATTAGAAACGGAAGCTTACAAATATTCACCATCTAACAAGGCAAAAGCGAAGTGATGTCTCGTCCACGTATCGACTTTGTGATAACAGAGATTTTCAAATGGTATAGTTCATTGACTTTTTGACTGTTGGCGTACAGTCGGACTTCACCAATATTAACACTTGACAGCAATCATTAGATGATCTGAGGAGTGAATTTGGTGATCATATAGCTCAAAAGTGTGGAAAGTTATTGAAAGAACACCAGAATACTATGTCGACAGTGTTTATCAGGTGAGATACAAACATAGAACAAGTTCCAGTGGGTTTCAGGTTACTTTTCCAGCCAGGGCTATAGTGTAGCTGGTAAAATTGGGTCTTTGAGGGCATCTGGCGGCTACCCCCCCCCCCCCACACTTCTTAAAACGTCGGCAACGGCCATGCATATATCCTGTAAGGGTAAATTACAAGTTCCAGTGGGTTTCATTAGGTTTTATTTTCAGCTAGGCTAGCCTAGCTGGAAAAAGTTGGGTCTTTAAGGGCGTCTGGCGGTTACCCCCACCACTTAAAACGTCTGGCAATGGTCATCCATTTATCCTGTAAGTGTAACGAACAAGTTCCAGAGGGTTTCATAAGGTTACTTTTTCAGCTAGGCTAGCCTAGCTGGAAAAAAGTTGGCTCTTTAAGGGCGTCTGGCGGCTACCCCCCACCACTAAAACGTCTGGCAATGGTCATTCATTTATCCTGTAAGTGTAACGAACAAGTTCCAGTGGGTTTCATGAGGTTACTTTTTCAGCTAGGCTAGCCTAGCTGGAAAAAATTGGGTCTTTAAGGGCGTCTGGCGGCTACCCCCCACCACTTAAAACGTCTGGCAATGGTCATTCATTTATCCTGTAAGTGTAACGAACAAGTTCCAGTGGGTTTCATGAGGTTACTTTTTCAGCTAGGCTAGCCAAGCTGGAGTTGGGCCTTGAAAAGCATCTGGCGGCTACCCCCACCACTTAAAACGTCTAGCAATGGTCATTCATTTATCCTTTAAGTGTAACGAAGTTCCAGTTGTTTTCATGGGGTTACTATTCCAGCTAGGCTAGCCTAATTTTGAGGGGTCCTTTTTTTGGCCCTCCTTGCCACACCCACCACCGATGACCAGCCAGACGTGCATTTCCATACTTAGGGGCATATGTACTAAATTACTATATACATAAAAATTGGTAACCTTTTCAGCTAGGCTGACCCCCGCTGGCTCCCGGACTATAAACGCTCTATACTGTTACACAGCGCTACATAATACACTGTTCAATAGTGAATACCGTAATTGGTCACGTACACAAACCTACGCAGGCCTGCAGCCCTTGCATTGTATTACTGTACTACGAATACTACGGCAGCCGCAATTAACTACATACGCCCGTACACACAACACACGTCCGTAGACCGACTTAACACAGGTACGTATGTTACCGTGCATTCAGTGCCACTGAACAAAACCACCATCAACCCGAGACAAATAGAATGGCTTCATGTAAATTATGACAAACACTCTCACTCCACATAATATGCCTGTTTGGGCCCTAAAACTCTTCATAACAATTACCAATACTGATAATACAGCACCATAACATCTAAGCACTGAAATTCTTGTGTAATTTGCGACGTTCTCATTTTCATCAACTCACCTGTGAACAGCAAGCAGAGAGGTGCCTGCCACATGGGGGCGCCCCTCCGTTGCTGATGTCTCTGCATAATTAGCACATCCCCACAATATGTATTTAGTTAGGGGGAGATAGTTGGGATATATAGGTTTAACGCAAAAAGGGGGGGGGGGTCAGTTGGAAAGAAAAGGGACATGTAATAAAAAGGCGAAAGCTAGTTGGAACCAATTAAAGCACAGGAGAGGGTGGAGTTACATTAGAGGCAACAAGGAAAGTAAATTTGGAGGGAAAAATCAGTTGGATCTGAACATCTGTCAGAGCAGGACATGCTCTTCTAACTCACTGGTGATAGGAGTAGAGAGGTAGCTGATCGGCCTACAACGCAGGGCTGCATTTCAGGCAGGAGAGTCATGGCACAGCAGCCCCGCGCATAAGGGCAGGGCACGCGCAAGACACGCTGCAGGCACTGACAACAGCTGAAGTCTCCTCCTCACCATTACTTCAGGGTCTGAACACCAAATCAGACATCGACACCGACGAGCTTGGCTCGACGGCATAGTTAATACGCTCGACGGAATCATCACTACATTGACGGCATCACCATCATCTCAACGGCATCGCTAGTGTCTCAACGGCATTTCGGTTAGAGTGAGGGCAATTCCCGCTACCGGGACAGAATTTCCGTACCTCGGTAGTCCTCCGGTGCACGCGGTGGCATCTCGGTCGACACGACGACAATTTCCACCAGCCGGACGACATCATCGACATCGCGATTATCCTGACAACGTCTGCGTTACCCTACGGACTATTTCACCACCCGCTTCACCCCCATCCCCGTTGGACAATATAAAGTAAAACCTCACGTGCGCACAGTAAAGTGTTGAACCACAGGTGTGGTTACATCCGGGTTTATAAGATTAGTCTAGGATGTGTTTACATGACTTTAGGATGTGTTTATATGAGTCTAGAAAGTATTAGTATAAATATTTCATTGATCTGCTCCTCTGTCACGATGTGACTGAGAGTGCGAGTGTGGAATGTGTGAGACTCTTTTGTTCAGGCAAGCCATCAGGTAGGAATGGGGACAGCAGGCGTAAACAGCACAGAAATTCAGAATCGGGCAAGCCAGGTGACAGTGTGGAAGAAAGAGGGAGGCTCAGTGGAGTCAGGGTAGAATGGCTAATTTAGAAAAGGAGAGGGAAAGAATAGGTATTTATTTGGGGGAAATAGTTGGGATAGATAGGTTTAACGCAAAAAGGGGGAATTAGTTGGAAAGGCGAAAGCTAGTTGGAACCAGTTTAAGCACAGTAGAGGGTGGAGTTACACTAGCGGCAACAAGGAAAGTAAATTTGGAGGGAAAAAATCAGTTGGATCTGAACATCTGTCAGAGCAGGACATGCTCTTCTAACTCACTGGTGATAGGAGTAGAGAGGTAGCTGATCGGCCTACAACGCAGCGCTGCATTTCAGGCAGGAGAGTCATGGCACAGCAGCCCCGCGCATAAGGGCAGGGCACGCTCAAGACATGCTGCAGGCACTGACAACAGCTGACGTCTCCTCCTCACCATTACTTCAGGGTCTAAACACCATATCAGACGTAAGTAGTTTTGTAGCTGTATTAATTTGTTTTGCAATATTCTGAGTTTGCCAGTATTGTTATATATATATATATATATTTTTTTTTTTTGTATATAGAGATTTATGTTATGTTCTCTGGTTCACTATAATATGTGGATTGATTATGTTAGAGTAAAGATTATGCTGTATGTCAGATTGGATAATAATGTATAATGATGAAGTAGGAATTGTTTTATTTTGGCAAGAAGGCAGGCCAAGTCAGCAGGTGAATGTTATGAGTGGAATGTTTAAATTTACAGCGATATTTGTGAATACAATGTATTTTGTTTTTCTATGGTTTTATCAGGAAAATACAATCCAGGTTCTGTTGTTTATAATTAAAGGGAATGAAGTTAAAAGTTTTTTAAGTGAGAAGTTAAAATGTAATTTTGGTTAATGAAGGATTTAAATGAGAAATGGATAATGTGTTAAGAGCATGCAGTTTTAGTTGGTATTTGACTGTGAGATAGTTTATATGATATGATCTGTCATGTTTACATGTTAAGTGAGTTATGATTATTATACATGGCGATGGTTTATTTCTGTAGAATGTATATGGGTGAGAATTTTCAACGATGTACAATTGCCAATTTTCGCACCTTATGACACTCTTTCCCTTAGAACACACCATGATGATCTAAGAAACCAGATTTTTTTCATGTCATTTCAAAGCCTGGTAAATTTCCTTTCAGGAAATGTATAGTTTGGTTGACTTTTGACTGATATTTTGCAATTGACAAGGACTTAAAGCGTAAAAATATGGTAAAAACGCTATTTTCACAATAAATTTTGTTTTTCAAACCAATGATGTGCCTTTTTTATGGTACGTGCCATCTAATATCTGATTATGTTCTGGATCTGACATATCATGGGTACGTACCAGAAAATTATAAGAACTTTATAGGCACGTATAAAATTACAGAGAACAATTGAAATATTAAAGCTCTAAACAGACGAACGTCCGTAATGCTTTTATTTCTATCGCTGCTGCAAATTCTACTTTGTTGTCCCAACTGTAATGTATACGAAAATTTGGTGTTCCATCTATAAATGAACATAATGATACTGCAAAAATTGTCCGTCTGCTGGCTGTACATGGGACGTAACATTCTTTTATGCAAAATTATACTCAGTTTTCGTCACAGACGTGCTTCCGCTATATACTCATAAAGATCGTAGCCCATTTAACGTTATTGGCGATACTGCTCTGAGTCGTAATCAACTAAGATCTAGCCACACGATAGTAATATGTTTGTTTTGAGTTTCTGTCCATCCTTTGTCATCCCTTGCGAAACGGCATAACATTTTTAGACGAACCTCCGAGAAAAAAAGAACGTCCGTGATGGTTAAAACGTTATCGAGTGGGGCACCATCTTGCTTTGATGGCGAAGGTACATTTTACCTTTGGCTCTCTAGCCGAGGAGTTGCATGTCATGTTTGGAGCGGACTGGGGCTCGTCTGCAGTTTTTGGACCATACGATTCACCGAAAACCAAGCAAATAATTAATATATTCTCTGAAAATTCACCTCCTAATCCCCCTCTGAGCAATATATATGTTGAAAGGATGTAAAATTTCTTATTTGACAATACCTTTTCCAATTTTTAAAGAGTTAGGAAAGCTACGTACTATCTGTTGATTAGTTACCCGTCCTGGAACATGACGCTAGTAGTAGAACGAACGTCCGTGACAATTTCAGCGAACGTCCGTGACGTATGAAATCTGACCGATAGGGATGACTTGCCCCGAAAGTATCCTTTATTCTCTAAAACGTTTAGCTCCAATAGCGACAAATAAAGTTTTACAAAGTAAACAATGAGTTTAGAGCAGTAGTTTCAGATTTCTTAAGGCGGTATGTGATCATAATGAACAAACAGTTCAAAATTTATTCGCAAGTTTACGTTTGTTTTCCCTCTAATTATACAAAAAACAGCTTAACACTGGAAACCAACTTATAGGAAAAAGGAATTTTGCGTAATCTGCAATTTCTGTGCATTTAAATTTCTTTCTGATGAGGTTTTGGAGACAATTTGCACTGTTATAGGTTCTGAAAGTTTCGCTCACGGACGTTCGGTCCGAGAAAGGAAATTTCTGATAGTTACACATATATATCACTGTACATTAAGTTATTAGTGGGGGGCGCAAGGGATTTTTGGTTCACATTTTTCCAAAAGCACCAAAATTTGGCACACATGTAGCCCAAACCATACTATTTTGATTTTTGATGGGCGCCAAGAAGGGCGCCCTCTGGGGCGGCCATATGGGCAAAATCCAATATGGCCGCCATATAGGTTTAAAGATCACTTGCATTTGAAAACATAAAAGGGTTACAATCATTTTAAAAGTCAGGTTAAGAGGTTTTCTGGGTCAAGGAAAAAGAATCTGAAGTTGTTTTTATGGTTTGACGTCAATTTTCCTTATAAGGACACTGGTCACTTTAAGGTCATTTAGGGGTTCAGCCATTGCATTCATAACATTTTATTGAAAAAAAAAAATGGCTTACCCATGGTCAATATTCCAGGAATGCCAGCCTTAGTAATAGAATTGCAGTTGTCGACGACTGAAAAAAGCCGTATTTCTTGTGAAGGGCGCCCTCTGGGGCGGCATATTTGCCAAATCCAATATGGCTGCCATCTACGGTTAAAGGCCAGTATAACAATTAAAAACCTTTAAAGTGTTACGATAATTTGCAAAGTCAGCTTAAGAGGTTTTATGGGACAAGGAATTCGACTCTGAAGTTGTTTTTATGGTCTGATGTCAACTTTTCCTTATAAGGTCTCCCTAAGGGTCATTTGGGGTCAATATAAGAGGAATACCAGCCCTGCTAATAGAATTGCAGTTGTTGAGGGCTGTGGGAGAGGGAGAGGTGGGCTTTCTCACGAGTAACATCAATATATCTGCTTTCGTGTTAAGATTTCAAACACTAGGTATACACTCATGAATTATAATAAGAACCCATTTCTGAGAGTAATTAGGTTTAAGGGATCTTACTCAGATCCTTATTTCACAATTAAATTTGAAGAGTTGGTAACCTTCAATTTCATTTTTAATGATTACTTACGGTATTTTTTTTCTGCATCATTTCAATTATGCACGGCCTATTTTAACCCGTTCCTTCCGCAATTCTCTGAGTGTCTTTAATGCCCCCAAACGAGATTCTTTTCGCCCGTCGACAGAGAGGCACACAGGTTGGTAATCCAGCTGTGTGAAGGCAGTCAAGAGGTTCATTGTGTCCCCCTTTCTACGGTCAACTACATGTGCCCGTGAACAATGGAAATATCGATCGGTTGCGAGGTATGAATAGAGCGTGCGCTGATGAGCTCTCAGAATCTTTTGTTCTACATAAAACCAGGTACCTGAATGAGGTGACTGGGGTCAGCGAACCCGCATTTCTAACTGATCTCAGCCTTGATCATTATGTACATGTTCGTACGAGTTTACAGCAGAACAAGCAAAAAACTAAATCAGGAAAAGGTACATAATACAGTAAAACCCCTTTTTTCTAAACAGCAGGAGAACAAATCCTAATAGAATAAACTCTGATCTTTTTTATCAAACCCACTTTTCTGAGCATTTTAACACAAAGAAACATGAATTTAGGCCACTGAAGCAGGCACCCTTGTCTTCATTTTGGGAACCTGGTAAACCAGGTTCCCGTAAGGAACGGGTTAATATGGCTACACAAGCTTTTCAGTGAGGTTCTGTCCAAAGCTATGGAATATCATAGTTCTTGTCATAATCATTCCATTGATTATTTTTAAATGACAGGCGCTAAGAGGAAATGGCCTCACCGACTGGTCATATTTGCGAAATTAAAAATATTTGCATTTGCTTTAATGACAGCCAAAAGAGCTAGTTAGAATTATGGGTGATGCTCTTTCAAAGAGTTTTCAAGATTTGATTATTGGATCATTATCTTCATCTTCATCTGCAAGGAATGCAATGAAACATACATAATTATATGAGAAATAGAATCCAATTGCTGCCTAATGTATTAATAGTTTAGCAATAGGGGGGGGGGTACTCTCTATATAACCAGCGTCCTTGACGTTGCCACTAAAAAGAGAAGTGTTTTTATTTCTCTGTTGCAGTTCAGGGATCCTCAATCACAATAGATATTCATAATTCAGATTTAAATTCAATGGAATAATAATTATGAAGATCACTCGTAATCTGGATGAAAAAAGGAAAAAAAAAGAATCTTTCGTATTTAACAGAGTTTTTAGAACATCAGGTTGGCATCAATTTCCTATTTTCGAACTTGTGTAAGAAAGTTCGATTCTAAAGTCCTTATAGGAAATTCTATGTGCCTCCACAGCTAAATATGCCGTTCAGAGAACATGACGGTCCTGGCGACGCCATGTAAGGAACAAGCATATTTCACAGGTGCCACAGTGACACCATTAACAGGATACATATAAGATATGCTATAATACAACTTTCATGACACCTTCTACGGTCTATTAAGATTCCATCCAAAATGCTTGGACGCAAATTGGTATGATATCACAAGACTTTATAAGTTGGTATCTCGGTGGTCTGAAGACTATATGTGACCCTGCACCTCAAAACAAACAAAAAGTCGCCAGACATGAATTTTCAGTTAAGACCATATTCTGAAAGAGCAGACTTTAAGCTTTAAAATGATGTATAACTCAAATCAAATGGACTCTCCTAACCTATCGAAATATTAGAAAGAAAGCACAAATTCAGGAAAAGTGTGACCTGAGAAAAGAGGCTCTAAAGTACAGTGTCTATTCAAGCGCTTAATCTTTACCAAACCGTGCTGGCTGTGCGATAAATGGGACAAAAAACAGGAAGTAAACCACCAGAGTAACAACAATGAAGGGATTATTAGATTAAACTGAAATCAAGCATGCCTCATTAACACATTCTGTTCATAATTAATGCCAACTTTCAAAGCAGTAGCACTATCCTTTCAAAAGTTATTAGAGTTGAAAGTGAAGAGTGTGGACAAGGTTTTTCAGAAATGGAAAAGGGATTCTAAAGACACACCTAATCACACTATTCTACCAAAAATGTTCGAGATAAACTGCTAAAAAACACACTTTCCTGCCCGTTTTATGATACCAAATTTCAGCATAATGCTAAAAGAAGACCCGCTCTTTCAGAAAATATGAAAAAGTCAAGTTCGGCTAGGTTGACCCATTTCACTTATTTTCAGTCCTCACGCAAAATAAGTGTGTGCGACTTTATGTTCGTTTTAAGGTGCACGGTCACATAATGTTGCAACTCTACTCTCCGCAACATCTCTACGACGCAAGTCTCCTGGAGACGAGCCCAATCTCCAGGATTCGCGGGAGAATCGAACATTTTCGATTTTTGCAGAGACTATTTCCGTCTTCCAGCTTGTCTCCAAGACGTCTCTGCGAAGTCTCCATCACTGTGGCCCTGTCGTGGGGACTAAATTTGTCTGCAACATCTTCGAGATGTCCCCGCATCTTGTAGAGACCGCAATAACATAATGGCGACGAAAGGGAGAAGTCGTTGAGAAAAGACGTCTCTGATAAGTTCCTGCGACTGCGAAAGCCGTGCCAACATCCCGTGACTAAATAAGTTGTCCTTTTGTTTGAAGACGTCTTGGGCGTCGCCCTGGAAATCGCGTTAGTTGTGACAGCGAAAATGATATCTTCGAGACGCTGGCATTGCGACAATGTCTTCTCCCGTCAGATAGGCCCTCAATCCCCTCCCAGCATTATCAAACTTCTGACCATGGTTCGTCTGACACCTGCTCTACATTGTGTATTTTCACATTCATTCATTCATTCATTCATTCATTCATTCATTCATTTATTCATTCATTCATTCATTTCATTCATTTTATCCCATTTCCATGTTTTCCACCTCCCAATGCATGCCTTGAAACAGCGGTGGTGCAAAAGAATGAAATTTGGTACTGAAGCATTGCGGAGAGTGGCTGATAGTACTACTAGTAATTGCTATGTACCTGTGCCATCTTTCCTCCAACTCCAGGCCCTGAAGTCAGGGATCAAATCATATGACCCATGCTGTCATGATTCCAGTAAAAACTCACTTGCAGCAGCACTCAACTTCGAAATATTGACACAGCGCCGCTTGAGCAGAGAGGATGGTTTCTGATGATCTGCTCCCATGTTATGACGAGATGATGCATACCCTCGTTGACGCTGGACATGGGCACGATTATTAAAGTAGTTAATGTGTCAGTGAGCTCTGGTTTGCTGACCCATACTACTTAGGCATTTTTCACGCCACATCAAAGCAAGTCTGAAGTAATGTCGCCCCCTGTCAGTGCCTGATGTTGGGTTCTGGAAGAGAAGTATGCTGTACAGGAAAGAGCTGAAAGGGCCTTTATCTTTTCAATACCACGACCCACCCGTAACTCCCTCAGATCGAAGGGATTTAAAAAGAGCACACTACCGAAAATGTGATGTTATGCTGATCCGTGCGATTGTATACTGTTTTCAGAAAATACTTTCAGAAAACATTATGTCATCCTTTGTGAGGATATCTTTTCGTAGATCGCATCTAAGTTGTTGGAAAGCTGAAGGATTGTGAGATCAAAATTCCTGTTGGATATTTCCGTCTCGAATCAGGTGCTCAGGATCAGTTGTCCATCCCATTTATTCTTGGATATCTATGCCCTTATAAATGAGGGCAGTTCTTTATTTTTCAATCTTAATTTTCAGGAAGCCGCTACGCTCTTCCAGTCATAATTTGAGATTTGAGTGGTGCCATCACCATCTTTCAGAGGACTGCACAGTGTTGCTGCGCAAAAATGCTAAGATTATTTTCTTCAGGATAAGTATCCCATACAACATCATAGGTGTTCAGTTTCACTAGTCATTTGCGCTTTCAGTAAAGAAGCGGTTTCGTTTGATAAAAAGAGAATAAAAAGATAAGAAAAAACCTTCAGCTGAATTGTCTTCACCTACTCTGATAAGATACTGCCATTAAAGGACTTTAATGATCGAATTTAGTTATCTGCCCCTAAAATACTGGTCTGACCTGGATTGAGGAGCTCGATTCCCTGGAAGCTTCAGCCATTGCTTCCTTCACTGAAGAGGCAGACGCTGTCTTGTCAAGGTTGAGCAGGCATACAACAATTTCAGCAGGAGGAGAATCATATCGCTTGCCAGCTGAAAAGTTATATAATTGACCATGAAAGGTGAAGAGGTGGCCCAGTCGGTAGCGTATGGCTTGCGGTTTAAAGACTTGTGTTCCGGCGCGGGTTCGAATCCCACTTATCACAATTCTAGATGAGCAACGGTGTGTGTTGTCATAGCGTCCCCTCTAGTAGAGGCACAACACTTTGCACCTCATCACTTGGATATAAAAAGTGGAAGTCCCTTGTGTGAAAGAATCACAAACCCAGACACATGAAAAGATCCCGAATCGGCATTCCCTTGTCGGACAACTCAAGTTGCATAAACCGGTAAAGTGGTCCACCCCAAGTACATACAACTGACCAGCTAGTTCCATACGGGCTATCAAGCTATCTCGTCAGAAGGAAAAACGAAGACGCTACGCTGTTCCAGTCATAATTTGAGATTTGAGTGGTGCCATCACCATCTTTCAGAGGACTGCACAGTGTTGCTGCGCAAAAATGTTAAGATTATTTTCTTCAGGATCAGTATCCCATACAACATCATAGGTGTTCAGTTTCACTAGTCATTTGCGCTTTCAGTAAAGAAGCGGTTTCGTTTGATAAAAAGAGAATAAAAAGATAAGAAAAAACCTTCAGCTGAATTGTCTTCACCTACTCTGATAAGATACTGCCATTAAAGGACTTTAATGATCGAATTTAGTTATCTGCCCCTAAAATACTGGTCTGACCTGGATTGAGGAGCTCGATTCCCTGGAAGCTTCAGCCATTGCTTCCTTCACTGAAGAGGCAGACGCTGTCTTGTCAAGGTTGAGCAGGCATACAACAATTTCAGCAGGAGGAGAATCATATCGCTTGCCAGCTGAAAAGTTATATAATTGACCATGAAAGGTGAAGAGGTGGCCCAGTCGGTAGCGTATGGCTTGCGGTTTAAAGACTTGTGTTCCGGCGCGGGTTCGAATCCCACTTATCACAATTCTAGATGAGCAACGGTGTGTGTTGTCATAGCGTCCCCTCTAGTAGAGGCACAACACTTTGCACCTCATCACTTGGATATAAAAAGTGGAAGTCCCTTGTGTGAAAGAATCACAAACCCAGACACATGAAAAGATCCCGAATCGGCATTCCCTTGTCGGACAACTCAAGTTGCATAAACCGGTAAAGTGGTCCACCCCAAGTACATACAACTGACCAGCTAGTTCCATACGGGCTATCAAGCTATCTCGTCAGAAGGAAAAACGAAGACGCTACGCTGTTCCAGTCATAATTTGAGATTTGAGTGGTGCCATCACCATCTTTCAGAGGACTGCACAGTGTTGCTGCGCAAAAATGTTAAGATTATTTTCTTCAGGATCAGTATCCCATACAACATCATAGGTGTTCAGTTTCACTAGTCATTTGCGCTTTCAGTAAAGAAGCGGTTTCGTTTGATAAAAAGAGAATAAAAAGATAAGAAAAAACCTTCAGCTGAATTGTCTTCACCTACTCTGATAAGATACTGCCATTAAAGGACTTTAATGATCGAATTTAGTTAACTGCCCCTAAAATACTGGTCTGACCTGGATTGAGGAGCTCGATTTCCTGGAAGCTTCAGCCATTGCTTCCTTCACTGAAGAGGCAGACGCTGTCTTGTCAAGGTTGAGCAGGCATACAACAATTTCAGCAGGAGGAGAATCATATCGCTTGCCAGCTGAAAAGTTATATAATTGACCATGAAAGGTGAAGAGGTGGCTCAGTCGGTAGCGTATGGCTTGCGGTTTAAAGACTTGTGTTCCGGCGCGGGTTCGAATCCCACTTATCACAAGTCTAGCTGAGCAACGGTGTGTGTTGTCTTAGCGTCCCCTCTAGTAGAGGCACAACACTTTGCACCTCATCACTTGGATATAAAAAGTGGAAGTCCCTTGTGTGAAAGAATCACAAACCCAGACACATGAAAAGATCCCGAATCGGCATTCCCTTATCGGACAACTCAAGGTGCATAAACCGGTAAAGTGGTCCACCCCAAGTACATACATACGTACATCGTTTTGTGATGCGCGGTCACATATATTAAGATGACAATTCACATTTACATTAATTGTGGAGAGGCCATTTTTTGTGATGGACTTTGGTCGTTCTTTTAATCATATACAGGATAGGCTGCTATATGAGATGAGAGAAGTGATGATAGAGGGCGCTATAATATGAATGTTAAAAATGACCCAAATCCTGGACTTGGGTCATTCTTACATTCATATAAGATTTCACTCATTCATTTCAGGTATTTACGGGGGTAATTGGGATTTATCATTTATATACAAGGTGAGTCCATGCATAAGCTACAATTTCTCATGTCAAACTGAAATTGGCCAAAAATTGGACTTGAGTTATTCTTATATTCAGGTCTTCAATTCCATATCACATCTACATCATATTATCAACCTTCCATCATTGAACATAATATCTTATTAATCAGATACAAACATCATTCTACTATAATTTCTTGATTTTATAACATAATTCACCGTCTTTCTAATCGTTAATACAAAACAAATTGGGCTTACCACCATAGGTGAGTTTTCCCACTAACATATGGGATGGAGGCTCTGTCACTACAAAAATGAGTTTTCCACACTAAAATTTGGGACGGAGGATTGGTCAATACAAACTCGGTGTTGGCTCAAACCAGAAGACGACAACATGGACAAGGAGTTGTGACAAACGTATTAAATGTTTAATGGGGTAACATACGGGGAAAATAATATGACGGCTTCTTACGTGGAGACTTCCGAACTTAACACGAACTCAATGCCAACTTAACGGGCTGAAAGCAACGAACGTAATCACTTAACATAATTATACCGTGGACTGCTAATATACCTTGCCCAACATAACGCTTGAGGCGTGGCACGGTAAACTACCGCTGATGTTACAAAATAACCCGTTGGGCACCTAAGGATACACACAACAATCTTCATACAGAATTACGGTACCGAAAGGGCTATATCAGCGATGCACATAATACGTTATACTGACATCTAATTTACATAATATCGCCATGGTAACACGCACCATGGAAGGATAATCTAGAATGGAGTAGGTTCCAGGTGATCGCCGCTTAAACATGCGGTACACCTTTGCTAGCTGTCACCCGCGAAAACAAAATCAAACAGATTTAAAGAAGACATTTATAGGAAATAATAATAGGATTAAACGAGAACTTACCTGTTTGAAGTTTGATCCTTATTTTATGAATAAGAGGAGTGAGAGCTAATGTGAGATCCCGTTCGCGCAGGCGCAGTCAGTCTTAATCGCTACATGCAGGACAGAGTGCACTTCCACATCCAGTAGATGTACAAATTGTAAGCTTATTACCCTACAGACCATTGCCAATTGTTGAACTTCGAACGTTAAGTCTTCACCACAATTACCACAATTCACCCATATGTCCTAGTCTATGGGTGGGACTGGAGAGGAGGGCACATTAGCTCTCATGTCTTCAATGAAAGATCCTTAACTCTTTATGTGCCATGGTGGAAACCCCCTGTGTGCCACGTTATTCTTAGACACGAAGGTAGTCATGCTTTGAGAAAGAATTCTGTTTTTCCGATTTGTATAACTTCTACAAATTTCTGTTAAGATGGGCATAATAGTAGGCAAAGTCAAAGAGGAATGTCAAGCTTTGTTACGATATAAATTGTATGACGAATCTATTTCAATTTTTCTTTTGAATGACCAGTTGCTACATTACTGTAAAGGCATGACTTTTGCACGTAAAACCGTTACAGAAACTTAGAATATACGAGCAAATCTAGTTGGGAACATCGCTTGATAGTCAACAACCACATATGCAAGTCGTATACGAGAGGAACAAAAGCACATGAAACGCTTTCATTGTGCCGCGGGATTAGCAGTAATTAGCGGTTTATCGATCGGTCTTGGCGGCTTTGTTTGTTGAGCAGAATATGCGAAGTTGGCACGCCGTCGACTGAGTCGGACGTGCGAACGTGGCACATAAAGAGTTAAGTGACATACTATTTAACGCTGGAAGGTTGCGAAGATAATCCAGGACAAACTTGACATCCCACGTAGTCTGATATCTGGCACTGGGAGGCTTAAGGTGAAAAACTCCCTTCATAAAACGTGAAATTAAAGGATGGGAGCTGACTGTGTATCCATCAGTAAGAACAACAACAGACGCGAGTGCTGACCTCGCAGTCCACTGTAACCTGAATTCTTGAAAAGTAGCGTTAGGAAGTCCAATACTTCCTTTACAGGCGCTTGCATCGGATTAGTCTGTCTCCGATTGCAAAAATCCAACCACTTCCTTGTGTAGACTGAATACTGCTTGTGGGTTGACTGACGCCAGGCAGACAAGATGATCTTGGTAGTTTCATCTGAAAGGCCTATACCTTGGAGGTGTTGCCGGATAATCTGCAAGACATAAGATGCAAGCGTTTGTACGATGGATGTGATACTCCTGATACAGGCTGTGTGAATAGGGTCTTGCTCACAGACATGATTTTTATTGGCTCATCTATCAGCAAATTTAACAACCTCCCAAACCAAGCCTGAGTTGGCCAATTGGGCACAATCATAAACCCCTCTGCTTTCTCTGCTTCAATCTTCTGCAGACATTTGCCAATCAAGCAAAAAGGTGGGAATGCATAAAAATAACCCCCCTGCCAATCTATTGAGAATGCATCAACAGCACACCCCCCTGGGTCAGGTAGCCATGACACATATGTGACCCGCGACAACGGTTTCAGGCAAAAGTCGCAACAGCAAATTCCGCCCCAGGCGGGGTTCAAACATTTTGACCATTATTTTTCTCGATTTTGTTTTTTTGCAGAAATGGAATCTTTGATATGTTTTCTACATGTACACCAAATTTCATGTCATAATTCTAAGCCTTTCCTATCGAAAATGGAGTTTTAAACGACGTATGTTGGATCGCACTCGCCAGTTTCGATCTTTTTTCGAACCCCGCGCCAATATGCCCGCTGTTGCTAGGGCGCAGGGTCTCGCATGCGATTGGCTAGTGCGTCGCACACATTTACATAGTTTTACATAGTTCGGCTTTCAGTACGCAGTTCGGGAATGCTTCGTTCACCCACGCGTGCTGGCTCGCGCTCGTTTGTTTACGTCTATAGCGAGCGGATCGGAATCGATAATCTGAGCGTTTTGAGTTTTGCGTTTGGCGTTCTACCTTGGCTTTCTCGACAATAGAACGTGAATCAACAACAAATTTCAACGGAAATCTTGATCGCTTTTTCTACTCGTAACGATTCAACATCTCCTCAAGGAGTCATACTCTGTTCATTCTTCTTTTCGCGCCATATTTTGCCGTCCTACTGTATTAATTTAGTTGTACTTCAAGTTGGAGTAATGTTGTATGCCTTTTTGCTACCGATCACCGACCGTGGCCGTGGACCGTTAACAGCGTGTAAACAAACAAAATGCCGGTCGAGGCGAGTTCTCGCACGTGTATTAACCGTACGCGCGAGAGAGATGTTGCCGCTGCAGCTAACCAGCTTGCAGCGGGACTGGCTGCCGGAGTAGTCTAGTAGGAGAAAGGGGTTCCCATGCACCCCAAACATATATTTTTTTAATCTACTTCATCTAGACCAGTTTTGCGCGTAGATTTCAAAAATGCAATGTTAACAGGTCAAAGCGTGTCCCATAGTGGTCAAAAATCCGTTTCCATGGTAACGCATGGTGAAAATGTCAGTATCTCATAAAAATGCATGTAACCTTTGATAAAATGGTTCAATTATCATGGCTTTGGTATCAAATTAAAGAAAATTAAATTATCTATATGATGATACCAATTGTGTAGGGGGTTATACCAACCTTCATCTTAATTTTAAGGCCAGAATACAATTTTTTCACATTTTTTAGCAAAAATGCAATTTTACCATAAAACTTATCTACCTCTAAATCATACCAAAACATAATCAATTTGTTTGAATATTCTTCAAAATTATACTAAATATGTATGCAATACAATGTGAAAATTTCATAGATATTGCTCAAATGATAAGAAAGTTACGGCCATCCAAAGTTGACATTCAAGCATGTCAAGAATGTGCAGGTGGGAGTGTGATGTGCGCCCTCTATTGTTGAATAATCTCATTTAAACATTTCAGTTATCATAATTTGGTTCCAAAAGCATGAGAATGAAGTTGGATGTGATGAAGTGGGTCATCTAGACCAGTTTTGTGGGTAGAATAAAAAAAAAATGCATTAACAGGTCAAAGAGTGTGCCATGGTGGCAAAAAAAAAAAAAAAAAATCTGTTACCAAGGCAACGCATGATGGAAATGTCAGAATCTCCTTAAAATGTAATATTTGATACAATTGTTCACTTATCATGATTTAAATGTCAAATTTATACTAATCTTCATATCAATTTTGAGGTCAGGGTAATAGTTTTTGCAGCGCGCTGCTGGGGGGGGGGAGTAGAAAAAAAAATCATTGGTTCACATAGGAGTACAGTACAGTACTAGTATACTATTCGGGTATATGGTGCACGTTTTCGATCGAGGGTATGCGAATAGCTTGAATCGAACAGTAGGATTTCGTAATACCGGGGCCCTGTTTAAAATTGATTATATAATAGTAGTTGATTTCAACTGTAAGTCTATAAGCCAGGGAATTGGGGTCAACTGGCAACTATCGTATAACAAACAAATTTTGTGTTTGAAAGTATACATGTATGTCTTAACAAACTTACCAGTAAAATTTACCCAGGAGTTCTGCTTCGGAACATGCTGAAATGACATCATCAACATGGCTACCCCGCAAACCAGATACAATGTAAATGAATGGGAATTTTAGGATACCTCAAGTGTTCATTATACAACTGACATTAAAGATAAGTTTCTAGTGTATGTATTTCTTATTTCCTGCCTTTCTTCAAACAAAATTGGGCACATTTGTGACCTCTTTTTCAAAAAATCTGATCCCAAATAAAGTCATTTCTATGAAAACTTTATGCTAAAAACAATGCTTTTCTCAAACAAACAAAAAATGCAACACCTTCTCAACGTTAAACACCATTTTAAATTTACATAAGTATGCAAATTCATAGCTATTTAATTGACTGGAGTTTAGACCTAGCCTGTTAGAGACCATAGCTACCATGGTTACACTCAAACTTGCCTGTAGCCATTATAACACAGCTGTCCAGAAATCACGATTTTCATTATTAGTGGTGTATTGTATTATATATTCCAATATATTCCATCCCTACAGCTGGATTTTTTGTTTTTTGTTTTGCATTTGGCACAAGCTGACATTTCGTTCAAGTCAATTAGGCACAGAACATAGATTAAGTCAATTTCTCATAAAAAGAGACCCTCTACCTCCGCCCCCAATCCCAACAAAAATGGTCAGTTCATGCCTTTTCCTTTCTTGCAGTCCTGTAGGGTGTTTCAACAAACTTTTCATTGGTTTCAGTTTCACTTCACTGGTTTCAGTCTCGCTATCTCACTTTTCTGATTGGTATGCTTCAATCACGAGGACTTGCTAATTAAGTGAAACTGAAAACATGTGGCACTGATCTCACTGAAATCAATGTTTGTGAAACGGGTCCTGCATGAACTTCTGTACGATACCAGAGCAAGCTCATTATACTCGATGGACTACTACAACAAATACTGTACTTCTGAAAGAAATGACGCACTGTTAACAGACACCGGATACACATTTTGTCATAGATCACATTAGTCCAGTCAAAATAGGGTTTCACCCAACACTGATTGCAACAGTAGGAATTCCACTGCAGTGCTATACTTGTTATGGGCTCCTAAACACCATACTAAAAGTCCCAAGAAATCCAGTGGGGCAAAGTGGCTAAATTTCCACAATATGCAAATTAGCTCCCATTATGATAATAATACAGTGTTTCCATGAAAACTAGGTTTCTAGTTTTTAGATTGGAACACCGAAAGTGTTGAAACTTCTGTTTACAACGTCACTAGTGCGATGCAAACATTTCACCATGTACATAGTCTGGGCCTCATTTGCATAATATGCAAAGGGTTCCGAGCCAACGAAATATTCTGATACATCAAAGTGCCCGCTATGAGCATATCAAGAGTGTTCAAATATGATATTTCAGTTTCTCTTCACCAAAAACAAACTTTACAGCATTGGTAAACTAGCATGAATTATCATTATAAGATTAGAGTTTGTTATCAGACAGATAATGATAGCTTATCCATTAATATTACGTAGAATCAAAGTACGAAATTAAACAAGTGTCAACATCTATAATTTGTCTATGGTAATTTTGTAATGAATGAACTCTATTTGGAGGGTGGTTTGTTCG
Organism: Diadema setosum; assembly: GCA_033980235.1. Lineage (NCBI taxonomy): Eukaryota > Metazoa > Echinodermata > Echinoidea > Diadematoida > Diadematidae > Diadema > Diadema setosum. The sequence continues at coordinate 327,478 of JAWLSL010000024.1, forward strand.
AATCTTGATCATTAAGCTCTTGCATCCTTGAGGGTTTTGAGATATTGAAGATGGCACAGTCAAAGGAAACCCTGTGGGTAGTGCCCAAAGTTACCCCAGTCGAGCATATTATCCCACGACCATTAATTTACAAAACATGCATCAACCAACACGATTTCCGTTGTTCTAAGCGTACAAGATTTTATTCTAAAGTCGTTTCGCCGTCTAGCAAAGACTTTGTTATTTCCATGAAATACAATTGGCATTGACAGCGGAGACATTTTTCTATATACAATGTGTACATCTTTAAAAAGTGGTGCACAGTCAAAGTGGCTCGCATGCAGGGAGGTACCCGAATTTATCCCTATACCCTCACGGCCCGGTACAAAACATAATATACACACGTGAATACAGCTGTTTGAAGCGGAAAAAAAAAAAAACTGTGTGCATGACGTCCTATTCATTTCATTTCCATTAAAATTCAGTGGAAGTTCTCGAAGAATTGTTGTTCTACAATATCTTGGTATAAGGTGAAAATGGTTCACATACGAAGACAACCACGTGGAGGGTGCCCAAAATTACCCCACCCACAGACAGTCTAAGACATGCAATAATCATGTACCAGCGCAAATACATGAATATGTTCTATGGATACATGCCTTTAAACAGTCCTTCTGGTCCTCTAGCCCAGAAACTTTTATTTAATGAAATTCAATGGAGTCAACAGATGATGTCTTGCTCTGTAATTTTTTACTTTTACACTGACATACGTAGTTAAAGTGGTTATCATTTGAAGGGAGCCTACTGTATGGGAAGTGCACACATTAATTGCCTCTATCATGATCTTTGTAACGCAAATATCAACGCAATTATAGTATATACAGTCGTTCCAAAAGTGCATGTCTAAAAAAAAGGTCATTCCTTGAGTTTTAGGACTATCACTTGAGTTTTGTGATTATGTATATAAATCATCATATGGTGCTATAATCATTGTACATTCTTCTCATTCGACATAACTTTACGCACCTCATTTTCTGTTACAAAGAAAGTGATATCTATCTATTCTTGTCGAAAAATGAAATATAAATTGAACTGAATTCTATTGAATTGGATTCCTGTCATATCAAGACACTTTTTTTTTCCATAAAAAACTGCCGGGGTAGAGATAAAATAACAACATTGATCCATAATATCTATGCAGTCCAAAGGGTTCACTTGCAGAGACCACCTTGTGGGAGGTGCTCAAACTAATCCTAAATGCAATGAAAAACATGCAGTATACACTGTACAACCGCGAAAAATGTTCCATGGTTACATGTCTCTGGAAAGCTCTTCCGCCTGTGCAGCACATACGCATTCGTAAAATGCAATTAAGGTGATATAGGAGACGTTGCTTTACAATATCTATTTTGTCAAGCCCTTGGGAAGTGCCCAGATCACCCCTGCCCTGACCGTCGTGGTCCCAAAACAGATTAACGAAACATACATTATATGCCACAGTAAACTCACTTGTACCTGCATGTAAAGTCATTGCCGAGTGGTAAATAAAGACACTTTACTTTTCATAATTTTTAAATGGTATAGAGACACTGCTTTACAATCACCATAGTCAAAGGGGTGCACATTCAAAAGCAACCGAGTGGGATTTGTTCAAAACCATCCAACCCCAGGGCAATATAGGAAACATGCACCAGCATATAGCACAACTAAATATACGTTTCAATTTACCATGCCTTCACATTGTCGTTACGGTTGTACAGCGATTGCCCTTTTGTTTGTATGAAATGCAATATAATTATAAAAACTTAAAATGCTCTACTTTAACTATATTGTTAAAAGGGTCAACATTCAAAAGCAATCCCCTGGGAAGTGTCCAAAATAAACACCGCCGCTCAAGCCCCGTAATTACATCACACGGATACTATGAACGCAAATACCGACGTTCTTTCGTGCATGGTTTTAGAAGTAGTTCCAGCAATACAGCTACACACTTTTATATCGTGGAAATGATAGGAGAAGCATTGCTTCAAAATATCTATTAAGTGAGAGGATGTACAGTAAATGCCAATCCTGTTGGATGTGCCCCAATTCCCCCCCCCCCCCGATCCGCCACCTTCAGTGCAGAGGCATGAAAATATACCTCATGAAATATTGCAAATTTAGATAAAATTTGGGTGCTTCTGTTTACTTTTAGTTTTCACCATCAATTAATGTTACATATAACTAGACTCTAACATTACAGATCGATTGTAATGTATTCAAAATTATGTGGAGTCTACAGAACTAAGGTCTACACCAAAACTAGTATTATGTTACAGACAGTATCATTCCATCAAACTAATCTTGTAATCTGTTACTTTCACACTCAGCAAAGTAATTATACAAATAACAATCTATAATAGATGCTCTCTTTAAATATCAGTAAATTCAACTCAATTCAACACAGCACATCAACAAGTTCTGATTTCATGTCATACCTAAATCCTAACACATTTTAAACATGTGAGACTGAAGTTCACTGAACATAAACTTGTAATGGAAAAGCTTCAATAGATGAAGTTTTTTTGGTACTTTGCTTTCAGGCAAAAATAAATATATGTTGCAGAATGGTTTTAAAAGCAATAATATGACACAAAATGCAATCAGATACAATCGTCAGAGGTTTGATATGTGGCAGATTTCTTTGACTGATCCCGGTCTGATCCAAACAGTGAAGTCTCACCAAAACTTTTGTCCTAGATCACAAGCAAGCTTGCTTATTTCTCCACAATAGAGGGCGCGCATCATCATCCATCTGGAAATTCTTGACCAATTCTTGACAGGTGTCAATGTCAACTTTGGATGGCCGTAACTTTCTTGTTATTTGAGCAATATCTACGAATTTTTCACATTTTATTACATACATATTTGGTATAATTTTTAAGAATTCTCAAACAAATTGAATATGTTTTGGTATGATTTAGAGATAGATTAGTATTATGGTAAAAATGCATTTTTGCTAAAAAAATGTGGAAAAATTGAATTCTGGCCTCAAAATTAATATGAAGATTCGTATAACCCCCTACATAATTGGTATCATCATAAAGATAATTTAATTTTCTTTAATTTGATACCAAAGCCATGATAATCGAACAATTTTATCAAAGGTTACGTGTATTTTTATGAGATACTGACATTTTCATCATGCGTTACCATGGAAACGGATTTTTGACCACTATGGGACACGCTTTGACCTGTTAACATTGCATTTTTGAAATCTACGCACAAAATTGGTCTAGATGAAGTAGATTAAAAAAATATATGTTTGGGGTGCATGGGAACCCCCCTTTCCGACTGCACTAGAGCGACAGCGTCTGCGGACCCCGAACTGCTACGTGTAGTGACTGATTATTTTTGCAGCGGGGAGAGGACGGACGAGGTTGACGAAATGGAAACAGATCTGGACGACGATGAGGATGAAGACGTGGATATGGAGAGTGTCGATGGCGAGGTTGAGGACGACGAGTTCAGGCAGCTGGAGGACATGAGCGCGAGAGTTGAGAAAGACATTCATTTAAGGAGTATGTTAGTGAGGATCTAGAGAAGGAGCGGAGGACAGTGAGGGAGTTTAGATGCGACCGAAAGCACAACTGTATGGACAACCTTGACGAGCAGGACGTTATGGAGTATAGGTACTCCATCTTTGAACTTTCTCGGACAGAAAAGGACATAGTAATACTGGGACAGCTGAAGCTGGTGACGACATCAGGGGAAAAAACAAACTGTTCTAAGCGTAAAGAGCAAAAGGATCGCCAGCGCGACAGGTCATCATACACATACAATGGGCAGAGGATTTGCACCGAGATGTTCAGATTTTTGAATTCGTAAGTAGACTAGTACTGACTGTCTCAATTTTTAAATAGAGCAAAAATATACAGTTACCTGGTAATTAATAATTAACATTACAACCTGGTGGTAGGTCTAACCGTTTAACATACACCATACAATGTATTGTATGGACTCTTACGGTGCCGGCCTTGCCATGATGTCTTTCTAGAGGCATTATTTATTTATTTATTTTATTTATTTATTTATTTATTTTTTTTTGCTCTGGTTTAGACTATTGAAAGACTAGTAAGATTAGAAAGTAAATTTAAAATTACAAATGTAGGAGCACTACAGTTCAGTATTGTTGGTTGGAGAATGCTAAATTTTTTGTTGTTATTATTATTATTAGCAGTGTTGTTTGAATGCAACTTATCACAGCACATCAATACTGTGAAAAACATTCGAAGTGTAATTATCATATTTATTTATGTGTGAATGTCTGTCTCTTTATTCACTGTTAGCATATCCAAGGACAAGCTGACGAGGCTTAAGAAGTGGCTTCGCCAACATGGAGTATGCTCTGTGACCCACAAGGCAGGAGGGAAGCGCTTCAACACAAGGAGCTACTCAGCAGAGGACGTACAGGCTGTCGTCAGGTTCCTGATTAACTTTGCAGAGGAGAATGCAGTGTTCCTGCCAGGACGAATTCCAGGGTACAAAAGTCTGGATGTAAAACTGCTGCCTTCATCCTTATCCAAGGCCGAGGTGTGGCGGGTGTATGCTGGCATCATGGAGAAACAAGGTACTGTATGATCATCACAAAATTTTACTGCTTGTAATGTTGAGTTGTGTGCCATTTTCATTATACAGTAATAATTCGTTGAGACTTGAATATTGCAAAGCTGAATCTGCACAATAAGTTGACTACATTAAATTGATTACCTGGAGACATTCTCCATGCATCTTTGTTTTAAGATTTTATATTTTGTTATGATTTGAATTTTTAGGTTGTATATGAACGAAAACTGGTTTATTTAAATAAATCAGGTAAAATTAGAGAAAGTTATGCATGAATTGTGAAGTTTACTGGATAAGTGTTCATGAAATTAAGATGTTAGTTGGAACCATTAATTCACACTACTTGTACAGAATAAGACTACGGTATTAAAAATATGTATCTGAACTTTGTGTTTGTCTCTTTTTTAATACCAACTTTCTCTCCAGGGAAAAGAGTCATGCTGCAGACGTCGTTCCTGAAGATGTGGAAGCAGTTCACTCCCTCCATCATCATCTGCCGCCCCATGAGTGATCTATGTTGGCAGTGCCAGAAAAACAACCTGGCGGTGTACCAAAGTGCCAACCTGACAGAGGAGGAAAAAGAGGCCCGGACCAGGGGGCATCTGAATCACCTGAACTCTGCGAAACAGCAACGAGAGGTGCTACAACAGATGGTGGAGGCGAACCGCAGCAACGACGATGTCGCATCGAGGAAGCTTGGCCCAAATCCCCCCTGCTCCGTGGACCTTGCTGTGCATTATTCATTCGATTATGCACAGCAGGTTCACTTTCCATCCAACCCTCTGCAGCCTGGCCCGATGTACTTTCTGACCCCCCGGAAGTGTGGTGTGTTTGGAGTAAGCTGCGAAGGTGTTGGCCAGCAGGTGAGATACATGTACAATATTTTAATATTTAGTATTCCATACTTTCTGTCAATCCTTGTGCATGCGGGAAAGGCATGAGAATGATTGTTCATGTACAGTATTGAATGGTCTTTTTTTCAGAAAAAAAAAATCTATGTTGTGAGATAAATAAAAGAAATACTATTTATTGTTTTTTTTTTTTTGTTGAAAATAATCTACCGTAGCAGTAACAATACAGCTTTGAATAGTTTCCATATTTTAGCAAGTTTTAATTTGCACACAGAAGTTCAGCAAAGATTATGATACAATGTAGCTCATAATCTCCGCAATAACCTCTCTGTTCAAAGATTGTAATACTCATGTTTTTGCTATCTTTGTTGTTTTGTTGTATTTTTTGTTCTTAGGTAAACTTCCTGATTGACGAAGGCATGTGTCTGTCCAAGGGATCTATCTCCGTCATGTCATACCTGCATTTCTTCTTCCGGAAGTACGGCCTCGGAGAGCGTCACCTTGACCTGCACTGTGATAACTGTGCAGGTCAGAACAAGAACAAGTTCCTGTTGTGGTACCTGTGTTGGCGCACCTTAAAAGGACTTCATCACACGATCACCCTGAACTTTCTCTTGGCGGGCCATACCAAGTTTTCACCTGACCTTGGCTTCGGCCTTTTCAAGAAGAAGTACAGTAGGACAGCTGTCTCAACTCTTGACGACATAGCCGACTGTGTCCACCGCAGCTCTAGCCTCACCAAACACAATGTACCCCAACTTGTTGGCGACGAAGCTGGAAATCAGACGGTTCCAGTCTACCAGTGGCAGGACTTCTTAGCACCGTACTTTCGGACATTCCCCGGCATCAAGAGCTACCATCACTTCAGGTATGATATGTTTTATCCAAAAATGAAATTTGTTATTGACTAATCTCATTTTATAACTGTGCCAAAACGTACAGTATTTATTTGACTTATCGGAGTTATCCTGTATAAAAGCAATACATAAAATGTACTAGTTTGGCAGTTGCTACAAATTCATTATTCAACCGCATTAGTTGTAATGTTTTCTCAAATTTACACTCAACCAGCTTTCTTAACAAGAAAAATGCCCATTCATTTTATTATCAAAATGTTGCTTCAGTTTGATAATTTTTTCCTTCTAGCCATAATACATGCATGTTTGTTTATGATTTATGATTAATCACATTACATTCCATGTTTTTGTGTCTTCCTTTAAAAACATGCAGGTTCAGTGCAGATGAGCCAGGATTCGTCTTTGCCAAGCAGTTTGCCCACTCGCCTGAAGAGAAGATGCAGCTCTTGAAGAACCCAGCTAATCTCCCTCCTCGCATGCTGCCGCCCAGTGAACCAATGCCTGGACTTCCCCGACAACGGAAGGAGTACCTGTACACCAACATTCGAGAGTTCTGCCGTCCAGACGCACGAGACGTTGTGTGCCCTGCTCCAGTTTAGGCTTCAGTGGCGTTTAACATGAACGTCAGTTCTTCTTGCTACAGTTCAGGCTATGCTATGATTTGAGATGAACGTCAAGACTGTTTATGTACAGTAGCCATGTAATTTTTTATACATTCATTGATGAACTGATCTGAACAATATTGCAAACAAAACTACATACATGAGAAGTTGTTTGCCTTGCTACAGTTCAGGCTATGCTATGATTTGATATGAACGTCAAGACTGCCTTAGATGTAGCCATGTGATTTCTTACAGTATTTATTGATGTACCAATCTTCGCAATATTGCAAACAGAAGTCACCATGAGCATAAGAAGTTGATTACCTTGCTACAGATCAGGCTATGCTATGATTTGAGATGAACGTCAAGACTGCCTTAGATGTAGCCATGTGATTTCTTACAGTATTTATTGATGTACCAATCTGTGCAATATTGCACACAGAAGTCACCATGAGCATAAGAAGTTGTTTGCCTTGCTGCAGATCAGACTATGCTATGATTTGAGATGAACGTCAAGACTGCCTTAAATGTAGCCATGTGATTTCTTATAGTATTTATTGATGTACCAATCTGCAAAATATTGCAAAGAGAAGTCACTACATGCATGAGAAGTTGTTTGCCTTGGTACAGTTTAGGCTATGCTATGATCTGAGATGTACGTCAAGACTGCCTATTCATTCATGTGGCTTACATGAGAAGTTGTTTGCCTTGTACAGTTTAGCCTATGCTATGATTTGAGATGAACATGAAGACTGCCTATATTACATGCATCCATGTGGCTTTCATGTGGCTTCCAACGGAAGGAGTACCTGTACACCAACATTCGAGAGTTCTGCCGTCCAGACGCACGAGACGTTGTGTGCCCTGCTCCAGTTTAGGCTTCAGTGGCGTTTAACATGAACGTCAGTTCTTCTTGCTACAGTTCAGGCTATGCTATGATTTGAGATGAACGTCAAGACTGTTTATGTACAGTAGCCATGTAATTTTTTATACATTCATTGATGAACCGATCTGAACAATATTGCAAACAAAACTACATACATGAGAAGTTGTTTACCTTGCTACAGTTCAGGCTATGCTATGATTTGAGATGAACGTCAAGACTGCCTGTCACATTGAAAATGCATTTCCAGGTTGTTTCATGTACATCACCTATCGGTCATTCAACTAGACAAACATGTTTACGGGTAGGGATAACGAGACAAAGGGTGCGAGTGAGGGAGCGAGAGAGAAAGCGAGAGCGAGAGAGAGAAAGTGATAAGACAGGTGTAAATGTTTTACAAGTAGCGCCATCGATGACCGAGAGGAGTTCATTTATTTTTGCATGTCAATTAATGTAGAAAGAAAAGACAGGAAATAGCTCCAGTTCCGGGAGAGTGCTGTATAGGTGTTTTCGTTCAAGTCCTTTTAGTTGTATCAAATATTCCAAATGCCTCGAAAAGGAGTGTCGTAGTCGAGTAGCAATTTAACAGTAGAGTTGGATCTTTTCGGGGCAGACACCATTTTGATTTCACCGAGAGAACATTGAGTTAGCTCCGTGATGGCAGGAAACCAACCTGCCACACTCAGGCGCCAGTTGGCAAGATAATTTTGTGTCTAAGCCCAATTTCGTTTGCGGCCAGGAGCCGTCCGTCCACCTTACCGTCAGCCTGTGTACTGGCTGATTAGAGTTCAGATTTTGTTTGCTGCCAGAAGGCGTATTCCAACAGCCTTTGCAGCCTTCCAGTAGCCAAGAAGAAGAGGCATTTTGGTTATATTACACCGGTCATTGGTAAGTTAAATTGCGATTTGATTTCTGCTTTGTCGTGTAAAAGGATGTGAATGTGTTTCAGGGCACCACATATAGCCCCGGAGAACCCCGTGAATAAGTGATAAAGTATATTATAAACGATGCGGTGATGTTTGATAAGCTATGCACGGTTATATTTCCAATGTTTGAAACATTTCATTATGTGAATTTTTGTATGTTAATTGGATAATAATGCAGTTCGTAAATTGTCACTGTGATGTCAGGATTTTAAGCTGATAATCTTTGTGTGTGTGTGATTAGAACACACCCCACTGGTATATGTTGCATTTAAATGATTTTGTAGATGGCGCCGAGACCGAGGACAAGCCTACTCCCAGGCCGACGCATTCGCAGCAGAGCGACTGGGTCCGCCCCTCGCTAGGGAGGACTTTGGACGCCAAAGAATACGGAACGCGGGTCCCTCGCGACACTTTGGAGCTGGAACAGCAACCTCGCATATAAGGACGCTCCACCCACGAATCAGTTCATGTTCTGGAAGCGAACAGTTTGACAATTAATGTGACTCTGGGGACAACGCAGGTGAGCGATGAACCTGGCGGGTGCATGACACCCTGTAGATATGATTGGTTACGACGTGGAAGTGTCGCTGAAGTAGAGAGATGAAGGTCATGTTAAATTGGTAAAAAGATGAAAATAATGTGCACATAATTCGAAGATTGGTATTTATATACTTCATGATAATTGCGGGTTAGCACAGAACCCGGATGTAAACGGAAGCAGTGTAAGTGAAGACAAGTGTTTTAACCGCGGTAAACCGTCGTGCGTGCAGGCTGGTCATCTCCGGATCAGCACTACGGTGGTGTGAACCAAAGAGTGTTGCGCTTGATAGCAGATAGTGTATTGTCAGGGATAACGAATTGATAGTGAAGCTGGTATAATTATTCTGAACAAGTGTCATGCCAAAATTACAGGTGGAACCGGACCAAGACAGGGTCCCGTTCACATGGTTGTCGAATATAAGAGTATTGTAATTAAATTTATCTCACTAAGAATTTTGATTTTGCATTTTATGTTGGTCACAACTCCTTGATTTCAGTCCTGTAAATATTCCACAAATGCTTATATTAAATTGTACATTGAAGTGAATGGCACGAGTGTGATTGAGCATTATTTGAGTCCGCCCATGTGACACTGCCTTAGATGTAGCCATGTGATTTCTTACAGTATTTATTGATGTACCAATCTTCGCAATATTGCAAACAGAAGTCACCATGAGCATAAGAAGTTGATTACCTTGCTACAGATCAGGCTATGCTATGATTTGAGATGAACGTCAAGACTGCCTTAGATGTAGCCATGTGATTTCTTACAGTATTTATTGATGTACCAATCTGTGCAATATTGCACACAGAAGTCACCATGAGCATAAGAAGTTGTTTGCCTTGCTGCAGATCAGACTATGCTATGATTTTAGATGAACGTCAAGACTGCCTTAGATGTAGCCATGTGATTTCTTATAGTATTTATTGATGTACCAATCTGCAAAATATTGCAAAGAGAAGTCACTACATGCATGAGAAGTTGTTTGCCTTGGTACAGTTTAGGCTATGCTATGATCTGAGATGTACGTCAAGACTGCCTATTCATTCATGTGGCTTACATGAGAAGTTGTTTGCCTTGTACAGTTTAGCCTACAATTTGTATGCTATGATTCGAGATGAACATGAAGACTGCCTATATTAGATGCATCCATGTGGCTTTCATGTACATAAGAAGTTGTTTGCCTTGCTACAATTCAGGCTATGCTATGATTTGAGATGAACGTCAACTGTCTAGATGTAGCCATGTGATTTCTTACAGTATTTATTGATGTACCGATCTACACAATATTGCAAACAGAAGTGACCACGAGCATAAGAAGTTGTTTGCCTTGCTACATTTCGGGCTATGCTATGATTTGAGATCAATGTCAATACTATCTAGATGTAGCCATGTGATTTCTCAGAATATTTATTGATGTACTGGTCTGCATGATATTACAAACAGAAATCACTGCGTGCATGAGAAGTTGTTTGCCTTACTACAGTTTTGGCTACAGTACAATTTCAGATTCAGTGTATGTTTAACTTGGGTACTTTCAATTGTGCAATAGGTGTTACTCACTCTTCCAAGTGTAAATATTGAACCTTCAGCTGTCTTGCCATCAATTTTGATTCTTTAGTAAATGTAATATTTGGTAGTCCTCTATAACACAAAGGCAAGTCACTCAAATTTCTAACGAGTCCAGAAACATTTAACATGTAGGTTATCATTGTAAATGTATCCATGTGATTTGTGAGTAGTCATTTGCCTTGCCGCAGTTTTGGCTTTGGTAAGATTTAAGACGACTGTTTAGACTGTGAAGATGTAGTCATGCAATTTATCAGAATATTTGATGTACTGGTCAGCAAGATATCAGAAGTAGAGATCACTGCGTGCATAAGAAGTTGTTTGCCTACATACAATTTTTGTAGCTACGTACAGTTTGGGCAATAGACTGGTATGATTTCAGATGAACATGTTATGCTGAAAGATTTCTTTTTTTTTTTCCCCAATAATGTTTCAACTAAGTTACTTTTAGTAGGTGCAATAAATGTTTGTTTTTTTTTTTGTTTTTTTTTTTTCAAATTCGTCTACACACATTGACACACATTGTATTGAACCTTTAGCTATCGTGTTAGTAATTTTGATTGTTTGGAACCAAGTAATGCAGTACTGCATGTAGGTAGTCGGTGTTACTATTTCTTCTTGCCAGTAATTTTGATCGCTTAGTACCTTGGTACCCAGTAATGCAATACTTGGTAGTCAGTGCTGTTCAATTTTTTCTTGCCAGTAATTTTTGTTGTAGTATCCAGTTATGCAATGGTATGTAGTCAGTGCTATTACAGCTGTACATGTATTTCATTTTTAAACACAAGTGCAGATAACAAGTCATTAATTTAAATTAAAGTCCACTACATTGTACGTTTTTAATAAATGTCTTACTCGAATTCTAAACTCTTTTTCCTGTAACACAATGTTACGTTCTTTGTTGTGCAGTTTTGTATGTGATGTTGATGATGAATGAAATGTCTTTATGGATGATATTGCGATTTGAATGGAATGTGGTTTTGGCTGTCGTTATAGCAGACAATCAATCAAGGAATTTCATACTTCCGATTTAGAGACATAAAACTTTGAATTCTATCAGAATTTTGCCAAGTGGAGATACTTTACATTACTGGTCATTACACATACGTGTTCTCATCGTTATCAGTAGATTTTACCTCTCGATTGTAATAAACCTAGCTGAGCACTTGCAGTTATTCTTAGCAACAGTTTACATGTGACAACATAATAGCATTAATCTCACTGAAGAGATGATTGCCTTTTTACATCCTTGTATTTTTCATTATACATGTAAATTAACTGCAAAATGTTAGTCAAAACATTAAACACTGTAGGGCCTAGCCTATTTTTTTTATTTTTTTTTTTGTCATTCATTGCGGGGGGGGGGGGGGAGTGGCACTGAAAGCAAATCGGGGAAATTGAAGGAAATACAATCGATGTGCTACATTGAGTACATGTACTGCTAGATCAGATTAGGTGGCAATTGCAATTAAGGATCACAGTTACTGATCAAATCATTGGTTCTTTTTAGTATAGCGGACACTCAGAAACATAACTGGATTCTTCAACAACACTCGAGATTAAACACCTACCATACCATCCGGTAGGTGTCTATTTAGATCTAGAATTAGAAATAGAGTAAATTGTACGTGACGTTCATGACATTAGTCATCACATTGTCACATTAGTGACGTGAAAAGCAGGCATTTATGCGGAATCTCGGAAGTATTAGTAACGGCCCTGGCCTAGCAGCCCTTACACTCACTTACTTAGTACGGAAAACGTTTCAACGGGTCCTGCATGCGCATAGGCTGCATCCCGAAAAGTAAATTTACTGTGATTAATAAAATACAGCAAAACCGAAGAAAAAGGGCCTAGTATGAAAATAACTAAACACGAAATGAAATGCAACGGAAATGTATACGATGCCGTGCCGCATGCTGCATTATGGTAAGGGAATACTACCAGTACTAGTATTAATCTAGTAACTCGCAGTCGTACAACAACAAGCAAGAGGTGTCGTAGTAGCAGTAGCGCTAACGCGAAAACGTATGCATGGGAACTATGGTTTGAACGCATGTACTGACGACCATCGTATCGTACTCACCCATCAATTGCAGCGCCAAAATAACATAATCAATTAAAACAAATACAATCCTCTCGCAAGTATTTTCGTAGGATTGAAAGTCAACACGAGGAAAATGACAACAAAGCAGAGAGAAGGAAAGGAGTGAACGTATTAAAAATAGATTAAAATACGAGAAGTATTAGTACAATCGTGCCACAACAAGGCAAGGGACGTCGACAACAGCTGGTAGATCAGACTTGATTGTGTGCATGCATGCTAGGCTATGCATGTTGCGCGTGCACGTACGTGTCATGTATTATGTACGGGGTTTAAAAAACAACAACAGCAACGGGAGCCTAACTGTACACTAAAAGCACATGATAAACAAAGGCCAGGGGAAGGGTCGAGAAAACGTGATTTGTACGAGGTCTACCAGGCAGATACGAATGCGTTTTTTATGCGCTTCTGTTACGTGCGTGGCGCATTCAGATGCTATCTGGTATCGTGCATTACGCACGTACACGTGTACACCGGTATTCCATAGCAGACGACTACAAGTACTGGACCACCATTTTGAACGCTTTGGTAAACAAACCCGAGTAAAACGCATGGTGTATTTCGGCCGAGATCCATTCGATCCGAGGGAGGACGCCCGAGGATTTCGACTCTCTCAGTTGGCCAATCAGAAAGCGCTTTGGTTGCTAGAGGCGGAGCGTATTCGTGATTGGCATCATCGCACGGGCGAGTGATTCTCCCTTCGCACCGTCGCTCGGACATTGCCTTCGAGCGAGAGGCGAATCTTTAGAGCCCGTTTTCTCGAAACTTTGCCAACCTAAGACATTAAAAAGTGCGTTATATTTTGCTTTATATGAAAACATGTGATGCCGGAAAATACAAGTGTTTTATATCAATGTAAATCTTAGGAAATGGGCAATGTGATGCAATGAAAAAATGAGTTTTCAAAATTCCCGACTTTTGCCTGAAACCGTTGTCGCGGGTCACATATATGTCAACTGGAGCAATCCACCTCTGGGTTACCATAGTAACCACACAGTTGACGAAACACATCCCGATTGAGCACCCATTCCAGTTGGTCATTAAACTTCCTTGATTTTTCATCAGCTATTTGTTTTGCACCCCAGGCAAATGTGTAGCTGTAATCCAAATCTTACGCTTTTTGCACCATTCCCAGATTCTCTTAGCCAGCTTATCACAATCTCTTCATTTGATGCCTCCCTTGTGGTTTATATATGCCACTGCTGTTGTGTTGTCTAACCGCATATGCACATCCAAATGAGCAAGGTGAGAACAAAATGCCTGCAAAGCATAAAATGCTGCTAATAACTCCAGGAAGTTAATATCATTGAGCTCTGCTCTGACTCTCTCTGTCTGATTCCATCTGCCCCCAATATGGGTGTTCCCATCTGATGCACCCCAGCCTAGTCCTGAAGCATCACTAGTTATCATCACTGATGGCGGTGCTTGACTAATGCTGCCACAGCAGGAGTCTATGTTCTGTACCCACCACATTAACTCTGCTTTTGCTGCCATAGACAGGGACATTTTACGATCATAATGGCCTTTACTCTGGCGTAGTGCCATAGATTTCTCTCTCTCAAGCTGCCTATAATGCATCTGACCATAGTGAACTGCAGGGAAGGCTGCTACCAGTTTACCTATTACAGAAGCAACTGTGCGTATCGTAGGGGCATGTGCTCTTAAAAGTGCATAGCAGCGACTCTTGATCTGAATAGCCTTCCCTTCTGCCAATGAGATTTTCATAGCATTGGAGTCAAGTACAAAACCAAGGAACTGGATATTTTGTAGTGGCATTAACACAGATTTCTTTGGGTGAATGACAAAGCCGATCTCACTCAACAATTGAGCAGTTTCGATCACTGCCTTCTCGGCTGGTTTCTTTGATTTTGCTATAATCAGCGTATCATCAATGTAGGCAACTATCGTATGTCCCTTTAGCTCTCATGGCAGCAAACACAGGTTTGAGTAGTTTGGTGAAAATACGTGGTGCTGATGCTAGTCCATTTGGCATCGCCTTAAACTGCCACAGCGAGCCTTTCCACATGAATCTGAGATACTTCCTATGACTTTCAGCTATTGGGACTGTATAGTATGCGTCACGAAGGTCGATGGAAGCCATATAGCAGCCTGGGGTAATCAGTTGCACTGCTGTATCAAAAGTATCCATTTTGAAATGGTGATAGGCAATGTGCTCATTCAGTTTCGAGAGATCCAAAATAATTCGGTGGGCACCATCTTTCTTCTCCCGTACAAATATGTTCGAGATAAATTGCCCTTCTTCTGGCATTGCATGTTCAATAACGCCTTTCTCTTGCAGGCGAGAAAGCTCATCATCAACTGACTTAAGCTCAGAACTATTCAATTCGTAAGGTAATGGTACCCTAATCTGTGCAGGGGGAACCCCTTCCTCAAATTCCAGTTCTAATCCATTCACTACATGAAGAATATAATGGATCTGAGGTGATTCTTTCCCAGGCATGTTTATGGCTTGTCAATCGACCACCGATACATGTTACATTGGTAGTAATGTAAGGAAAATGTGAATGTTCACTGACCTTAGCTGAGTCATTGGTGGTTGGATCAGGTGTAGTGCAGACTACTGCTGGTTCAGGGCCTGACGTCTGTCCGGCGCCAGGGATGTGTGTGTGTGCGGGCGTTGTCTGTATCGTGGAGTCCTCTGATTTGGATTCACTGATGGCCTGCCTGCAGCAGCTGCCTGGCTGTGTGCTTGTGCAGACAGGGCTTTGTTGCCTAAAAAAAACCCTGGCTCTAGGCTGCATGGATCTCGTCCTCAACCACCCTGCAGTAGCATATCTCTGATGCTGGAAAGGAACTGCTTGAGACCCAGCGCGTGGACCCTGCTGGTATGGGTTGTACCGTTGTTGGCGGAAGAAGGTACGACCTCTGATGGCTCCAACTGTTTTTTGCTGCTCATCCATCTATTTGACAGTTTTATGGAGGTCATCCCCAAAGAGCCACAGCGTGGTCTTAACCGAAGGTTTACAAAGATGTGTGTACCTTGAATTAATGTCTGGCTTGATGAGAGACTTCCTGAGTGTATTAGTTCATAGCTGGCATTAGCAATAAGGGCTATGGCATCCTATTGGGTGTCTGTTGGCTCTTCCGCCTCACCGCGGGAGGTATTCGCTGTGCGAAGCATGGCTGTCATCCCTTTCACGAGGGGCTTTAGACCCTTCTGTAAGCGTAGGTCGAGTGCTCTAACCTTACCAGACAAATTGTCCCAGATTATCGGGTTTACCTTAGGCACAACCAGTTGGGAGTTCTCTGGCTGGGGGTACTTGTCACACGTCTCAACAATGTGATTTTCTTCCAATGCATGGGTCATGAGAAAATTGACGCTGCTATTGAGCTTATCTGGGAGCGGGTCCCCAATGTCCGTCTGCGTCGCAAAACGGGAGGCAAAACCAATGTCTTCCTGTATTGGCCTCGTCACATGCTGGGCTGGCACATCTTTTGTCAACTGTTCTTGAGCGACTTCTCGGTCAGTAGCCTGCCCAGTCTGCTCACCCAAACTAGACATGTTCCTTGCTGTATAACCAGGATGTGCAGCCTGAACAGATGACGCATCATCATCATCACACAAAAAACGGTTCTGCTTATTACGAGGGTCCAGTTCAAAGTCCCAGTCCATAAAGTCTAACTCGGGGTCGTCAATTTGGTTCGAGCGAGGCAACATAGATCTAGATATCTGAGACTGGGTGTTGCATAGTCTCTAGCTTCTCGAGTCTGCTCTCCATTGAGACCTGTGCTGGAGCACCTCCAGCAGTACTAGTAGGCCTACTACTACCTGTAGCTGAGCAACCTTTTGAGGTGGCACTACTGCCAGATTTCTCCGCAGAGCGTTTGGCTTTCGTCTTTTTAATGATCGGAGTAGCTGCACTGGTCTTTACCACACCTTGCACCGACTGTAACTGCACACTATCCTTACAGTACGTGCTGGGCTGACCGGTTTTCCCCGTCTGCAATTTCTCCGCAGGGCTGCCACTGGGAGTATGCGTTAACGTTACGGCAGTACGCGACTGCACCGATTTCTCCACTTGCACAGGCGTCCTCTCAAAAGGGGCCTTTTTTCCACCATCTACTGGCCCCGCAGGGCTTTTGGTCGGTAAACCTTGTTCCATCCCAAAACGAATTTTGGAAACAGCTCCGACAAAGAACGAAAAACGATTACCGATTACTCAATATGATAAAACTGAACTGTTTTGTTGCGCTCACGCGAGAAACGTTTCAACAATGCGCCATGTTGGAACGAACTGACTGCGCCTGCGCGAATGGGATCTCACATTAGATCGAACGTTTATGAAATAAAATATCATTTAAATTGACTGTTTTCCATCATTTAATGTTATTTTGATTACTTTCTGACATAGATCATGCAATAAAGTTGTCTCTGCTTTGAATATAAGAATCTTTATTTCTATCAAATTTGAGCACTGGAAGAAGTTCGATGCGGCTACGAAAAGTGCCAAATCTGTGACGTCACCACGTGTGTATGCAACCCAGCGGGATTTACGTATCTAAAGGCAAACTGTGTGCACTTTTCAGGAAATTGGTGTGTAATTTGTTGTCAATCTAGAATAAATCGTCCGCCAAAACTATATCGCGTCGTGAAATTGTTTGTTTGTTAGTGTTCATCGGAATCACATTTTACACCCATACATTTACGGAAAAATACAGTTTTAAAAGCACAAAACCTATCGTCAGCTCAAGATTCACGATTGCCGTGATCAGCTGTTCCTTCGTACAACCACAATTTGTTGTCATTATTGACACAACAAATCGATCATTGTGGGGGAATTGCGTATAGCTGAGGTAATCTTGCATTACAAAAAGTCTACACGCGTCGGCGGACAAACTCTTAATGAGTATGATGTCATATTTCCATTAACATACAACCAATTGAAACCCGTTGCTGATAGTGTATAATGAATATTCATTAATTGATCACGCGTTGACCTCATTTGCATAAAAACACAGGTCAAAGATATTAGCCAATCACGAGCTAGTGCTGGACGACTGGCTAGCGTGGTCGTGCTCCGCGAAATACCAGCATGCGATACGCGCAGCTGTATAATGCATGCACTAAATAGGGTCTTAGCTGGCTTAGTTACTCATTATACGTATGCATGCAACACGATAATACTGTTAGAACTTATTTCATATTTGGACAAATTCATCGAGTACTCTATTCTACTAGTACTAGGCTACTTCATTCTGGAACCAATAAATGAACACCCAGCCCAAAGACCAAGGAGAAGATGTGCTTCATATTCCATCGGACATTTCAAAAAACTCGCGGAGACCCAGGAGAAAACAACTGCAGTGCCAGTGGAACAAAAAGTCAGCCTATGATGTCGAGGTAGGCCTAACGACAAACGTTAAACTCTACAGGCCTAACGTTAAACTCTACTAAACATCATTCTAATATTTTGAAGCATGTTTAAGTATTGTCTCATGTAGGCCTAACTGTTAGCGCCGATGTAGAATAGAACCTGTAACGAATCAAACTAGAATCTAGTGTATTATTAATAGAGGAGATTTTAAACCTAAAGGTCAAAACTATTTGTGCATTCATCAAACCGTCACTAGTAACAGTAAGACTAAAAACAGTAAACTGTGTACCGTAACACTCTAGTCTAACATGCTCACAGCACCAACCTTAAAGGGCTCGTATAGTTTTGGTTGAGACCTAATTTCAGGTTTCTTACGCAGAACATTTTTTGTGAGATATCAATGAGAAACATGAAAGAGCATGTAATTCCATGAGGAATTCAACATTTATTTGATGAAAATTGGTTTTGAAATGGCTGAGTCGAGATATCTAAAGCAGAGCGATGTTACTCTTATTTTTTTGTCATTTTTTTTTTTTTGGGGTGAAGCTTAGATTTGAGGAAATGATATGATTGACAAAAATGTTTAAAATTTGTCACACATTGTATACAATGTGAAGATGAACAAGTAACACAATAAAATGAGATTTATGCAGTATTGCACGTCACCAGGAATCAACATGTATAATTGGAAAAGATGCTTGTTCTTGAATTGTGTAACATAATTCATATAATCTACCAGGGCCCTGTTTTATCAAGATAAAGTTAGCGTTGATTGTGAAATCAACGCTAACTTTATCCAACTTGAAGTCCGCTATAACTTTAAATCAACTGCAAGTTCCCGTTTTACAAAGAGACTTAATAGTCGATTATAGTTATAGCTCATCACCATGACTTAATTATTGATTTAGTCAAAACTAACAACACGGGACGAGGCTGGTTTCCGGTACTGTCTGCTTAAAAACAAAACAATACATTAAGCAAAACAAACAACAAAAACATGATTGTTTGCCATGGCCACAGATTCGTAGTCTGCTAGTGCGACGCAGTAGTATTAGCGCTATACAGCCGCTGAATTAGAAGTATTAAGTTTGCAACAAAACCGCAAAATACGCCGTTTTGCTTTGTATTGAAAAAAGTAGGTCGATAGATCTAGCACATCCCCAGCTCAACGAAAATCTGCGTACGCGTGTACCGTAAAGATTCCGCACATACGTAGAATTACTTCAAGTCTTAATTCAATAGGCTGAAGTCCTGTTTGTTTACGTGTAGGATTATGGAAACTTGTGAGAGTGTGGTGATTACAGTAGCTTGTTTTTAACTCTACGGCGCAGATCGACTTTGTAAAGAATAGATCGCAAGTCTACATCATCAACATGTCGAAATTCTAGAATGACTTATCAGACGCTCTAATCAGCAGTACGCCACTACATAATACGGTAAGTACAAACGACTCGCTGAACGTTATCTCTAACTAGTTGGGCCTAACGACACGTTAAGCTGGATCTCAAGTTACTGTCGTACTCGGTGCTATATAGAATTAAACTCTTTTATTTTCTGTATATGCCTACTAAACTGTTAATTAGTATCTATTGCCGAACTAGCTCTACGTAGGCCTACGCACGTCAGAAATCACTGGTTTTGGGTTCTTTACTTTGGCAAGATATGCATTACACACAGACGCGGTTCCAGTTCCAGTACTGTACTCGGTTACTTGCTTGCTGGCGATAGCTTGATTGGCGGGCGGACGGCGTGCCGAGGCGCCGGGCGCGCAGGCTGGGATTGCGACTGCTGTCGAGGGTGTTTGCGTGCAGCAGTCGCGTAAGCAATGCGTGCCGATCGTGAATTTCATGCAAGGAAAAGACCATGATTACATGAAAGAAACGCAACAAAATGTTAGAGAAAGGTTAGCATTTAACAGACAAACATTTGTGACAAGACCCCAGCTAGACTAGGAAAGTGCGACAGTCATCTTTCTTCTGTAAATTGCCTTACAATTGAGTCTACCTAGACTGTTTCTACTTAAAGTTGATATTTATCACCTGTTAAGTTAATCATAGATTTGGAGCGGTTGAGAAAACTTATGTGTTGATTTTTTGGGAAGTTGGAGTTGATGTCAACTCTGGGTGTCTTGATAAGACGGACTTCAAGTTGATTTGGAAGTTAATCATAGATTAAGTGGACTTAGAGTTGATTTGAGAGGTTAATCATAGATTATTTTGACTTAACGTTAAATTTATCTTTTGATAAAACAGGGCCCAGGAATCTTCAGTCACGTGTCTTTTCGTGCTTACTTGAATGCCCTGTGGTATATGGAATCTAAATAACGTTTTTACTCTTTTGATTGCTCTAATGTGAAACTGAATGCCCATTATTTTGTTGCCCTATCGAAATTGAATGACTCTCTATACTCTTGCATGCACTAATACGAAATTGAACAGGAAAACGTATATTCCTAAAGTAACCCGTGTTTAACATTACACTGCCAAAGGGATAAAGCCATTATAAAATACATTCATTGTGCATAATTCCTTTCTACCTACATATCCTTTGTGTGTATACTTACCACTTCTCTAATAAATGATGGGTATTTAGTATCATCATCTTTGATTCACAGAGAGATTGTATGAACTTGTCTTTTAATTTCAGGCGGATCTCATCACCAAAGAGGATTTTTCAGGCAGCTGCAGAACAGCAAGTGATGTCAATACTGCACTCAGGCTTGCCACAAAGGAAAAGCTTACAATCAGCATAAACCAGAATCCGGAGTGCGTGGCACGTGTCCCTGTAGATCCACTGGTGTTCGAGGAAGTACTTGCACCTTGTAAAAATACTCAAGACCGTAACCTAATGAATGAGCTGAATGCCATCCTGGGACCCGACTGGAACGTAAGAACAACCAATATGGCAGGGGATTTCGCATACGTGAAAGAAAAGGGGCTTTACCTAAAGGTTAGGAAAATGAGACCAATTACCGAATTTGTGGAACGTAGTGGTACCCTGCCAGGACATCATCTGGAGAGAGGGCACTACCTGATGTAGAGGTTCATAAGGTCGTATGGAACTCGAGAAGGGTGGAAACAGCAGAAATGAAGTCAAGACAACTTTTTGTTTCAGGGTTGTTTAGGAGTTTTACAGTTTCTTAGTTTCAAAGTTATTTAGACATTTTACACTCAAACGTCAGTTCCATATTTCTTATGCAGTTTGATTCATTCATGAACTATGGCATACTTTAAAAAAAAAAATGTAGATTTGGCTTTTGTTACTGAAGTTACAAAGTTACATAATTATGCATAAGGGTCCACATCAGATTTCAAACATTGTGGTTTCTTCTATATGCCAACATTATTTTCTGAATATGTCTTCAACTCCTCGTCTACTGACTGCAATAAAATCGTATCTAATCAGACCTATTACTCGAATAAAGCAGTCACGACGTGGAGGGAAGCAGCGAGCTCTGTTCAGTAAGTGGCTTAAAAAGACAAAGACATGGCAGCTTAAAATTTTGCAATCAGAATGTCCGCAAAAAAAAAAGTCTGCTTGATACCATAAAGAAACTTAAAAGAAAAATTGAGAAATTGACATACATAAAACAGAAGCTTGAGAAAGTTTTGAAAAAGAATGAACGCTTTGAATTGATCAGGAAAAAGTACAAAAACGTGCTCTGCATCTCTCTATGTTACTGAGAAATAGACAATCAGGCAAGCGATCAGCATGGATGAGAAAAGAACATTACTCAAGGAGACATGCCAGGAGACCCTCAATGCATCTCAAAAAAGAGTGTCGGGACAGGTTACAATTTCTTGATTCATGGGGAGTTCGTGTCATACATATCACTGTAAGATACACAAACAGTGGAAAACTGAAGGATATTTCTCTGATTGAAGATACAGAGGAGTTGTGTAGCATGACAGGATGTAATGAAGAGGATATTTTACAAAGGGTAAATCTCGCCGTGCTAGTAAAGGATGCTCATGGCATCTCAGATGAGTCTTGGAATGCACTTGCATGTATTTTTAATAGCAATATAGTAGCCTAGTACTTGTAGAATAGAGTACTCGATGAATTTTGTCCAAATATGAAAGTAGTTCTAACAGTGTTATCGTGTTGCATAAATACATATAATACAGAGATGTTGTTGATGTTCAAGATAGTATGCATGTCAAAAAAAAAACCAAAACAAACAAACAAACAAACAAACACTGGTGTTTAAAATTTGGGGGTACTCTGCCCTACTTTGGGTAAAGGAAGCAATTGACAAAATTGACATTTATTGTAAAAAAGAAAAATGTTTCTGTCATTCTTTATTGACGCCAATGTAATGTCATGATGTCTTGCCCAGCACATCACTTGGTAGGATGAGTGTCAATGCACAAGAATTGACTACTAAGAGCACACTAGATAGAGTATGAAAATGTCACTAACTCAGATTGGATGGTATGTCATTTGCTTCTCATTGCCAAAGTAGAGCAGTACTGTTCTGATGGAAGTCAACTTTTTGAAAGTTAAAAATTACCCTTTGCAACTGATTGACAAATTGCCCTACATCGACGTAAATAAGCACTGAATTGATCAGTGTTTTAGTAGTAGCCATGATAAAAAATCATGGGCGTACATACTCGAGCAGGATTCGAACCCACGACCTCCTGATCACCGGACAGGCGTCATCTCCACTAGACCACCGAGCTTTCGCCCGACAGCAAGTGTTGGTTTATTTACGTCGATGTAGGGCAATTTGTCAATCAGTTGCAATGAAAACATCTCGACGGAAGAACTTCATAAATTTGAATAACAAAAGCAGTACCCGCTGCATGCTATAAGGATTAGAACCAACACTTGCTGTCGGGCGAAAGCTCGGTGGTCTAGTGGAGATGACGCCTGTCCGGTGATCAGGAGGTCGTGGGTTCGAATCCTGCTCGAGTATGTACGCCCATGATTTTTTATCATGGCTACTACTAAAACACTGATCAATTCAGTGCTTATTTACGTCGATGTAGGGCAATTTGTCAATCAGTTGCAATGAAAACATCTCGACGGAAGAACTTCATAAATTTGAATAAAAATTACCCTTTGAAGAAAATTGCATAATTGTGTATCTTTCCTGCGAATATAAGGGTATAAAGTTCTATTTTCACATTTCACCGTTTCAGGTTTATTAATGTTACTATGATGGATGTACATGACAAACTTTTTATGTTTCCGCCAGAAGAGGTCCGAGAAGTTTTCGGGTTGTTAGGACCTATTGTATTCCTTCACAGTACATGTTAAAGTGCTGTGTCGTGCACACTTAAAAAAAGTGTTCATAATCATATCCATGTATATCAGTTAAACGACTTAGAAGCAATGAACACATGGCCCAGTCGTTCTGAAATGGAAATGAATTTTGGATATGGATTCCTAAATGGTAGTTCTGAATACATTTGATACAAACAGTTAATACATTGTACTATATTACAACTGAAAATTCATGATGTTCCTTGTGATCGTTGCAGATTATGCAATTTATGTAAGCTTTTTTTTTTTTTTTTTTTTTTTTTTTTTAGGGAATGTGGTAAATTATAATGTAATTCATTTTAAATCTTTCCAAACCTCCGTAAAATGTATAAATTGACTCTCTCATAATTGAAATATCCTAAAGATAAAGTCATCAAAAATATAATTGTATTGGCTGGAATAGTTTAGCTTATGAGTCATACAGCCTGCTTTTGCATTCAAAAGAGAAGACGATACAACCCTTCGTGCTGTCTTCTTCTCTTATAAATGAAAAAAGCAAAACAAAACAAACAAATGGTCAGTCACTGATGAGCCTTATGGTGAAACACCATGTACGTCTCATTAGCTAAACCATTCCAGTCAATGCAATTACACAGTACACACAGCTCCTCTAGTTCAGCGCTTTTCCAAACTTCAGTGTATTATGTATACATTACACTCTATTCGTATAAGCAAAATATACCCCTGATTTTTTTGTTACAAGTTTTACGCGCATAGGTACAATCCTGCCATGAAATTAATCCATACATTGTTGCCACAATGACTAACTGTCATTCAATTTCGCACACGCTGGATTCTTTTCTAAACCGTCACATAGTTTTGCAGATAGCTACTACCTTATAGGACTAAATATTGAATTTATAAAGACAATAGATGATTTGTACCAATTCTGTCCCTTGTTAGAAGATTTGTACCAATTCTGTCTCTTGTTAGAGCATTTGTACCAATTCTGTATCTTAGAGAATTTGCACGTATTGTAATTTTGCAGATGACTAAAAAAGGGGATTGAATAAAAGCAAATGGCTGTTGGTCTATCTTCATATATACACTGTTTTTGTGTTTATATCCAAAAGGTTTTGTCAGTGTATGACGTGTGTATACAGCATGTGTGCTTGTGTTGATTTTGCTCGGTAGAGGTGTGCGTACATACATTAAGGTATGATGTACATGTGTGTGTGTGTGTGTGTGTGTGTGTGTGTGTGAGTGGGGGGGGGGGGGATCGAACCCAACGGAATCAAAAAGTAATTACGACAGTGCAGAGCTCAGTGACATACAAGTACATTATGCAATTCAGCCACACAACGACATTGAAAATGGATTAATAGTTAGAATTTTATTCATAGCCGTACACAAAAATCTAATCCGAATGATGAAGTGTAAATTTTATAATGATCAAATTGATATCTTTTATATTACTGACGTAATACTTTTCTAGCTGTGCGAGCTGTCTTTAATATCCAATGGGCATATGTTGATTTTGCCATACTCTACTAGTACGAGTAGTAGTACAGGTACGAGTAGTAGTAGTAGTAGTAACATGGAGGTAGAACCTCCATGGTAGTAGTAGTAGTAGTATGGTTGGGTGTTCATAATACCGGACACCTAACGTTTTTCTATCAATAGAAACGTGAAAAATCTCACAATTTGCCTGAAATTTTACTCACGTGTGGAGAAAATACTCCGGATTCACAAGCGCGCACTGAAAATGCGATCTGAGGTACGCGCTCTTAGATGGCGGCTTCGAACGCGTGGGGTGTCATTTTTTTCCGCACTCAGTTGCCCTGCTCATTTCAACCGACCACCCTGACAATACGTATAAAGGGCACTTAAATGCGTTTTTTTTTTTTCGACAGGCCGCTGTTTTTTTCTAGCCGTCATTTTTTCCCCAATAATATTTGAATATATTTTGAATCCTTCGATATTATTTTTGAAGGACTGTTTTGATGAATTTGACTTGATTTTCATTAGGAAACTTTTAATCTTACAACAAATTGAAATAAATTAGATGAGTCGGTTTGTTTTTTTTCACATTCATTTCTCGTTTCTGTATCAACTCGTACGGTCGTACACTCGTAGCGGGCGACAAAATGTTTATGTCATGTGTACATGTATGTGTAACGTGTGTGCACGATCGTACAAGCGGCGGTAACAATTTTGCGGTCAAAATCGTCAAATTTATTACGGAAGGATACTCTACATCTAACAACGAGTCAGCAAAGGTAGGCCTAGTTATATGTAGTTACATGATAAACCTTATTCGATTTTGCTAAATTTCGGTAATTTAGAGGGAATACTTAGTTGTTTTCGCCACATTTTACTCGGTAGCGTAGCCCAGTGAAGAATCGAACACCGTTGCGCGTAGTCCCATGCGTACATTTTCTTTCTGTACGCGCATTATAATGCGCGGTCGGTCGTTATGGACCCGGTCGGTGGGTTGGACACCTACCATACATGTAGTAGTAGTAGTAGTAGTAGTAGTAGGAGTCGTAGTAGTCGTAGAAGTAGTAGTAGTAGTAGTACATTTTAGAAAAAAAAAATGTATGGAAGGGATTAAAGAAGGCAGGAGATGCAGAGCACGCCAGCGCAGGAGGTCACAAAGTACCTTGTATCCGATGCAGCGAGATCATTATTTTTGAATCTGAGGTTCTTTTACATAAAGCCAATCACAGCGATCCAGTGGCGTGAGTAGTGATGAATATTAATGAAATGATCACGCGGTGACCGATTGCACAAAAACCTTCTAGCCAATCAGAATGCGGTATCCTAAAGTGCGGCACGCGTTGAATAGAGTGTATCAGAGGCAGATTCTGTCAACAGCTATGGAATATGAATATTGCAGAGGTACCTATGGGAAAGTTTTTCCAATTGGCTAGATATTTTACATGAATATTCATTAGAATATGATTATTCATTTTAAGGAGTTAATTTTTGATTGTGCGACAGGAATAATGGTTCTTTTACGTCTCGAAGTAGGTCATCTGATGGGATCTCTCTCTGCCTGTTCGCGCGCACCGCGCCGTTCATATAACGCGCAAAAATGTGTGTCTTTTGCGGAGTACTGAACCCTACACACTAAAAACTAGCGGTACAATTGGGGTAGGCGTTTCCGCCTGCGTACCCGTATCGGGCTTGAGAGCAAGTAAGTTCGTCTAGGGGTTCTCGTCGGTACGCGAACGGGCAGGCATCCTTGATGGTAGGTGTTCCTACTTGTCGGTACCGTGAATAGTCTTGACACAAAGACCAATTATGCATGTACATGTTACATTACATCTTGGTAGTGGATGCAACGGTTATGTCAAAGTACACATTTTGCATATTTCGGTATACCTAAAACTTGCAAGTACCGTGTTTTAAGACAAAGTGTCAATACACCTGCAATCTTGGAAATGTTTTTTTCGGGGGCTTTACGGTTGTTAAAATCACGTTCTGATAACGAGAATACCTACCGCCAAACTAGTTGACCAATAAGCGAAAAGAAGGAAATCAACTCCTGCGATTATCAAAAATCAGCGTTATTTTCTGAATGATATACTCAATTAATTAAAGTAATTGCATAAAAAATTGCTAAAAATGTTTACAAAATAATCGTTCATGATATATTTACTTAAAAATTTACGTATGTTTATTTTAGTTATTCTTTTTTTCCTCATCTGTACAACTCGCTAAGTTGGCCACTCATTCAAATATCTGGAGCGGCGACGACGTGTACGTGTCGCCGAGCGGTAGGTTTTCACGCAGGATGATCGCGTTGCATACACCTTACACGTAACCGAATGTAACCGAGCAACAAAATGTGTCGATCATCAAGCTACCTAGCAAGATTAAACATTTATTATCGCGCTTCAGCTGGTAAAAAACGTGTAACTGCAAGGATCTTCAATTCAAGCACGCAGTCGACAGAAGGCCATTAACTGATGCATGCACAACTTCGACACTGGACCAGACGTGTTGACCACTTCTCGTAATGTCACGGTGAGTGAGTGCATGATCATGACGGATCACAACGGACTTACAAAGAGTCTGTCTGAGGATCTAAAGACATTGTTAGCTAGAATGTTCATTGTATATATAGTGTCTAGACCAATAACAGTTCTAAGGCCTGTTTGTCGAAA
Organism: Diadema setosum; assembly: GCA_033980235.1. Classification (NCBI taxonomy): domain Eukaryota; kingdom Metazoa; phylum Echinodermata; class Echinoidea; order Diadematoida; family Diadematidae; genus Diadema; species Diadema setosum. The sequence continues at coordinate 355,114 of JAWLSL010000024.1, forward strand.
TGTTGTCTACAGTCCCAACAATAACATTACAGCCAAACTATACAGTACAGTGGTGCAGTGTTACTGTTAACATAACTGCGACCAGCTGCCCCATACGCATAGCGTACACACTGCACTGTACTGAATAGTAGTGCTAACTGCGACCAGCCCCAACGCGAGAATAAATGTGTACAAGGAGCGCCCAGGGGTTAGGGTCGTGCAGTGGCAGTAGAGCTCTAGTCTATGTCACTGTATGATGATGGTGCGCAAGTTATACCAAGCAAGATACATCTTCATGATTAAAACATGGGCACCAAAACGTGTTCCATGTGCGAGTCAAAAAATACTCATGAATTGCAGCATCCCGTCTCCCAACAGAAGGCTTTTTAAAATTTATTCTTCTAATGGCTGGTTTGAGTGGAAGGGGAGCATCTTGAAAGGCAGCAATGGTTTGTGCTGTTACTGGGCTGCTTTAGATGGTAAGGTTAGACAGTTGCATCCCTCTACGGAAAGAGTTCCTTGTAACCCTCATAAGATTACGTTTCGATAGCCCAGTGTATGATATCCAACATAGACCACAGACTACGGGATACCTTTGGTTTACACGTCATACACATACAACGCGTGGCCGTTTGAATTTAATTTACCATTGAAAAGGCGGATCCAGAGGGGGATGCACCCGGGCGCCTGCTCCCTCTTTATTAGATTGAACCAAAACAAAGAAATAATAAGTTAAATATGGGGGGGGGGGAGCCTGCATCTCCCATTTGATTTTGTAAAGACCCCTCCCCTTTACGGAATTCCTGTACCCACCCCTGATTTAATCAAGTGAACCACATTGAATCAAGTGAATTGCATTGTCTTAACAAGTTAGTCTATCACCTTATCTTATCATTTTCCCATGGCCGATTGAGTTCAAACTTTTATAGTAGGGTCTATAGAATCTATTGTAATCGGAATTAATAAGCCGGATGGACACAAGGCAGACCAAGACTAAGTGATGTCTAGTCAACTACATAGACTGGGTAGATCTCTAATACAATGTATTAATAGTCTAACTTCTAAGATATACAGAGTCTGATGACTGGATGATATATTTGTAATTGAAATATAAATCCAAATGCTGACTGTGCCAAGAGTGTAAAGATCTTCCATTCAATGAAATTTCATTCTGTGTATGCATTGATAGGCCTTCATTCCCATGGATACAGTCAACACAATTGTAACATTGCATGTAAAAGGGAATATAAGTTCATTGACTTAAAAGCTGATACTGTCCTAAAAATCATAGAGTGTACTCATAATGTCTCCCCATCCCTAGCCCAACCAGATGTCATGTGAAGCATGCCTGTTGCGACTTCTGTACAGTGACAGGGCTGTGTATAGTTACCAATATTCACTGTAGTTTTAGATGTTCTTTTTATGGATTTATGATGGCCTTTTTGAAAAGACAATGTAGAACATCCCAGTCTAGCTGTGTTGCTACTGCTATTTATATTACGTCATCAATACTCGAGACACTCGGGAGTTTACCCATTCCAGTAAAATTTATGAACCTATTGTTGATGTCACTCGCAATATTCATCAGTGTATTTCTACCTTCACAAACTTTTATTCTCATTGGAAGCAGGTGTGACCCAAACATTTTCCCTTTCTGAATTTACAAGGCAATAAATACTTACCACGGTACAAGAAACTGATGTAAGACCTAAACCTCACATTAGTGCTACCAATTACAAATTTCTTTTTTTTTAATTGTTATTTAGACAAGCAGCTCCAAATGCAGTTGTTTCACTACCAAGCTGTGGATTACTTCATGTCACTTGTGAATGGATGTGACAAAGGAGAGGAATGCATCTCTTCTAACCATCTGGAAGTCAGTGGAGAGCAAAGATTATTCAAGAACTCTTCAAGGACGTTATCAAGCATACTTGGTAATGGTAAGTCTTTTAATGACACATAAGTACTGTAGTTAAAACGGGAAAGAACCATGCAGAGCACAATACTACATGATGTACACGTAGTTACATGACTTCAGCCCTGGGTCATACTATCATTTGGTAAATTGTGACTTGTAACACCAGAAGATGCATGCCCATTTTTGGGTAGGGCCTACTACTGATTGTGTGGCAGTGACATGATGGCCCCATGACTGCTGGATGTAGCATCAGTTAACAAGTGGCAAGATACGTGTTATGTGTGGTCCATGACAGGCTGTGAATTACTGTTATTCTTACAAGACCTTTGCAGAAAGAATGACTTTGCAAGTATCGTAAACTATGATTTTCCTATTACAGTGCACTCCCGTTATAACGAACACGGTTATAACGAAAATCCGGTTATAACGAAGTAAAAATTTGGGCTGCAATCTCATCCACTCTATGTATATTGTTTCTTTGTTCAGTTATAACAAAATTCCGATATAAAGAAAGAAAACTGCCGGTCCCGAGGACTTCGTTATTAACGGGAGTCCACTGTATATGTAGGATGTATATGACATGATGGTAATTCCTATGAATTATCAATCAGATAAAGTGACCAATTCCTTTATCTCAAATAAGGTAAACTGTCCCCTTTTTTCCTGTTTTCTTTTTTTTTCTGTCCATAGATTCACACTTAGGTTCTCTTCACCCTTACAATACTCTGAAGCTGCAAGGATTCTCATCAAAAGGGCACCCATCATGGAGGACCTTGGCTGTAATACCACAGGTTTGTGTAAAGTGAAATATGATTTGAAAGGGAATGAGTCCATATTTGATTGAATATTTTGTCACAAAATAAGAAGAGCTTTTGGTACATTCCAAATGTTTTGTGGAAAGTAAATGTTTATAGAGTTGTAAGTTAATTATTTGCCCCCCCCCCAAAAAAAAAAGAAGAAGAAAGGTTGATACTAGATAGATATTATTGAAGCAAATTTGATAAGTTTTGCAATAATGCTGCTTCTTCTTTTTTTTTTTCATATCAACCTCAAATAATATAAAAGGTGATGGTTACTTTGAGCATAGATAATACATGTAGTAATATTTTCAATGTAAACCGGGGTTTGAAACTAACTGATAATATAATGTTTTTGAATGTTGCACTTTTGATGGCACTAGATAAAATGTGAAGAATAGTTTGTTTGTTGTTATTAACAAATTTGTTGTAAATTCATTTCTCACTATTTGTCCAGGAACCTGCGGGACCAAATCCAAATCCATTTTACCTCCTGAATGTCGACGTCGAGGTAATGACGTTGTTTTGAGGAACTGTGCGTACTTTCATGTTCTCCAGTACATCCCAGGCCTGAATCGCAAAACGCATCTGCCAAGGATTTCATTGCCACCTATATTCAGAACATGAGTGATGTCATCGCTTAGTGCAACCACTCGCCAGCCTGTTGGAGGAAAGGGAACCATGACGTCATAGCAGTACGTAGTGAACGACGTGCACTGAAAATCAAAATGGGCGATATCATCCCAGATGTGACAAACGGACTGTAGCAATTTGGAACCACTCTTGTACAAGAAAGGTGGCTGTGTCCACACAATCAGAAAGTCCCTATTAGTAATATGTGGGATTCCTTTTGCACCAGATGGCCTTCTCGTGGAGGTGGAAGGAACAGTTCTCTGCACCTGCACCGACATTTCTGCAGGGATTGCTTCAACTTTGGCTGTGCAGTGCACATTTGGGCTGGAATAGCCCAACACGAAGAGCGCACCAATATTTCATCCAAACCTCTCTCACAAGATTAGGATATTCCAAGTAATTACCATTCAAGGTACAAAGATTGATCAACTTAAATATCCCATATATTCAGGTCGATTCTGGAAATTGCTTTGAATATTTCCAGCATCTCGTTCTTAAGATAGGAAAGTTGATTAACGTTATATCCCAATAAATTCACGGTGGTTTTACTTCTTCTGGCCCACTGATAGGACAGATTTTTACCTCAGCTGAATTTAGGCAACAAATTCTCATTTAGAGCTTTAATGTCTCATGTGTGTTAACTTGAAGTTATAAGAATATCCTTCAATACGGTTCTTGTTTTGCTGCTTACAGTGATTGTACGTCTCTGGCCTCTTAACACTGTAAGGTTAAAATGTGATTTCCATCATAGTTATGAGCAAGGAAATCTTTTAATATGTTGCTTGAATTCATTGCAAATCATAGTTTGCCTTGCCCGTTTGAGGTACTCATGTACACATGCACCAGATGCAGTATCAATTGAAAAAATTGACAACAATGTGTTTGTAGTGTACATATCCTTTGCAGGCAGAGCCTACTAACTTGATGCAGGAATATTGGCAACTGAAGCAGTTCACTAAAAATGATACTAATCCTGAGTGCTTACCATACAAAATTATAGGTTGACTGCAGTGTATGTGTTACAGCCAAAGGAGAGGCAAGAATTTCTAAAGGTTCAGATGTTAATGGAAAATTGAATCACTCTTGAGGTTTTTACATTGCTAGTAACAGGGTGAGGATTTGGTTACTTTGGGTTCTACACCTGCCCTCTCTTTACTTATATTGAAGTTAGATCTCCAAGCTCACACAAAAGCAAAACACAAACTTCCACATTGCTTCTATGTACAATAGGATCTTACATGTTTCCCAGTAATCTACATCAAATACACGAGCATGAGCTTTACTTTCATGAAGATTCCTGTAATTGCCACTGCTGTTTCTAAACCTATATTTTCTTATTTAGAATGAATATGAAGTGCAACCAATCTTGCTTTAGTTGACCTTGCGTGGATCTAGCGATATTCAGCTACATTGTAAGTTATTCATTTCCATGAGAGCATTCACTACATTTCAGCAGTGTGTTATAGTATGTTCGAACAGATTGATATACATAGTACCTGCGATGTGCAAGACATGAGTAGACAATTGAATGGTTTGCATGACATGGCTGCACACTAGCCCATTTTTTTTTTTTTACTGGCCATACCCATCTGTTTGACCAGTAGGTAACCCAGTTTGTCCATTTTTACTGGTCCATTCCTGAAAAATTACTGGTCCAACGGTGATTGAGTCCTGGACTGTTTTTACCAGTGCCAGTGGGCGGTGTTGTGCATAGTGAGATTACCTCAACAGATGGGAGTACTGTAAGGCGATTGCCATTAGATTTAGCCTGATGGTCAAAACTAATTTATGTGATCCTCATCCAAAAGTTACTCTTCAGTGGTGAACTGATAGAGAAGACCATGTTAACCCATTGAGGACGTTTTGAGTTTGATACAACACGCATTTCCCATAGACATTTGCCTAAGTATTCTCAGGACTTTTCAGCGGATTCACACATCTTCCTTTTTTTTTTGGGGGGGGGGGGGTAATGACTTCTCTCCAGTTGGATGTAAAGCTGTATTTATGCAGCGTGCAAAACAAGCACTCACTACATGGATTTGATGCATTATGATATGACCAGTGTGCTTTTACATGATGAAGATAATTTCTTTCACTAAATGCACAGGTGTATAAAATTGTGTTCCATAGGAAGAAATATCGTACTTTGAAATATAATTGATGGTGCAAACAGTGCGATAATAATACATGTACATGCAGTATGTCTACTACCACCATCCAATTCATATCTATGGCCTACCCATTTCTCAATGGTGCATAATCTGTTTACTTTTTCAGAGATACAAATGTGTTTCTTGTGTGAAGAGCAAGGGGTATCACTTTGGCTGAATCAAAACTCACTGTACATTTTGTTATAATGCATCAAGTTGAACGTAGTTTTCTTCGTGACAGAGTAAGAGGAATTTTGATGAGCAAAGGTAGACATTTACAGTGTATTGACAGCAGGTATCTGTTACTGCGAAGAAGTGGATATACACATGGGACATAAAATCGGTTCATGTGCATTATGAAATCAAAGAACTTTCTTCAATCCCCAAATACCTGCTTTCTTAGACTAGAATCTCTCTTAGCTATTATCCAATTAAAATTAGTTCAAGGAAAGTAAACACTCAACACATTTGTGACATTTGTCATTTTACTATTTTGCCACTTATGTGAAACTGTCGTCACTCATCCAGACGTAACATAGACCTATTGGGAGAAGCATGCATTATGGTGGATACATACCACTTACCATAGCAACATTTCTAGTTTTATTCCATATCTCTTGAAATTCAAAGGTAATGGATTAAAAAGGCCATTTCAAAATTAAAAAACAAAACTCTTCTTAATATCTTTTGCATAATACAAGTTCAACAAACACTCTTCTCGAGACTTCTGATGGATTAAACCAAACTACAAAGAACACTTTAAACATATTTGAAACAAATCAAAGTAACTTAAACTAAAGTGAACTGGCAAGAGAAAACAAGACAAAGAAAATACGCAGTGAGGAACGAATGTCTTTCACAGAGTCCGTTTTAGTGTCCATTCAACCTATCACTTATAGTCCATGTTCACTACACTCTAATTCACTCCATCGCCACTCGTTTCATCTCCTCTGTGACAATCTCGATGCATTCTCCAATGTTGCTGATGTATCGTTCCGTGCGTCGGATGACAACGACGTTGTTGGGAATTACGAATTCCCTCACGCTGTCTTCAAGCGCGGTGGACGCAGACGTCGATGTCGACGTCCCCTAACCCGGTAGACTGCTTCCCTGACTCTGTGCCTGCCATCCAGCACAGTCTGGGTTCCTGCGTCGCAGACTTCAGGTGAGGGACTCTTCCCTCTTGACGAGGTGGACTCGGCTGATGTAGCCTCCCGGTAGATACTCCTTGCTGGCGACGCAGCCCTCTCTGCAGATGCCTCAGGGGACGGAGACCTTCCACCTGTAGAGGCCGTTTTCGCTGGCGAAGCCGCTCGAGAGGGCGTCTTCCCTCCCGATGACACCGACAACGGGGATGCTTCTCGTGGCGGTCTCGGTTCCTCACGAACTGGGCTCGAAGGTGGCACTTCTACGGGAACGCTGTCCGGGGGATTGCTGTCTTCTCGCCGAGGTGACGCTGGAGGTGAGGGACTACGTCGCAGAGGAAGGCGTGTCCGCCTCGGGGGTGACCGACTCAGTCGCGAACGATGCTTCCCACCCCTCGACCATCGTCGGGTGGACCCCTTCCTCTCAGGGGCCAGCGTCTCGTGAGGTTGCTCCACCAGTCCTGTCCTGAAGGCTGTTTCTGACTGCTTTACTGTCCCAGGAAGAATGACTTCGTGCCCCGCAGGCACTCTCGTCTTCTCCGTGGCTACCATCCGGTTACAGAACGCTCGCCCATGCGGGTCTCTGCATGGGATATTCCCACAAGGAGTTCGTAACTCTAGTTTACGACAGTCTAGTACGGCATTCGTCTTGATGAAGAAGTCGATACCTAGAATGCCATCATTCTGTAGGTCTGCCACCGTTGCCTCGGATACGAATTGAGCATTTCCCACCTCAATCTCCACTGTTGCTTTTCCCACAATTTTCAGTGGGGAGCCGTCAACCAGTTGAACAATCTCTGTGGAAGTTCGAAGAGAAGGCTTCTTCGCCTCCATGATCTTACTGAACGCTCTCTCTGAGATGAGGGTGTTAGATGATCCCGTGTCGAGAAGAAAAGTGATGGACTGACCATTTGCTTTCCCTTCTACAAATAGTCCATGTCGTCTCACATCTTGTGACGTCCTCGCACTTTCTCCTTTTGTTTTGTCTTCGGGCTGTTTCACCTCATTCTTCTTCTCATTCGTCTTGTCGACCTCATCTCTCTGTTCAGCTAGCATACGAGTGGTTTCTCCATGAGATTGTTCCGTCGCGGCCCGCGAAGAATCTGATGCCTCCTTGAGTTGCGGGCAATCTCTCTTTAGATGTCCACTTTCATTGCAGTTGTAACATCGTCGAGTTTCACTTGTAGTTGAAGAGAGCGGCTTTGGCTGTGGACAATTCTTCGCAACGTGGCCTTCTCTTCCACACGTGCAACACTTGATGTTTGGCCTACTTAGATTATTCATACGTTCTTGCGCTGGGTTGGTAATTTGCTGGATGCGCCGTTCTGTTTTGGCCATCAAATTTTCGAGCAGTTTCTCAACTTTGTCGTGAGTCGGTGCTGCAACATTTCCTTGCGTCTCCTCCAGTGCTGCGCGACTATAACCAGACGCTTTCTGGTCCCTTCGCCCGCCTTCCATCTTGAGGAACGCCTCCACATTCAGTGCTGCCTCCACCGCTGCGTCGAGAGTACGAGGCTGCACTCGAAATAGACCCTCTCTGATTCTTGGATCCAGAATGGCATCCATAAAATGCCCCCTCGCAAGTCTATCATGGCCATCCTGATCAAAGTCAGGGTACGCAAGTGCTGTTAAGTCGCGGATGTGTTGCCCTAGCTCTTGCAGAGTTTCCTTTGGGCCCCGGCATCGATGCCGCAACTCGGCCAAGAACACGTCTGCCTTACTGCCTGGACCGTACCGCTTATTCATTCGGTCTACCAATTCATGGTAAGTTAAGCGGCGTCCCGTCTGTTGTGACAACAACTTCACGGCTGGACCTCGTAGACTTGCTGCCACTTGTTAATTCTGCAACATGCTTCAAAGTGGCAGAGATAGTCTGATACTGGAGTTCTTCCATCAAACCTATCGGGAGTCATCTTAGGTTTCGACAAACTTCTTGTGTCAAACGTCGAGCCAGGGTATGCCAATGTTTCTCTGCTGAATGCCGGCTGTGAAAACGGAGCTTGTCGTCCAAGTAAGCCTCCCGCTTCTTCTGGCAATCGCTGTCCTCTGGGCTGGCCATAACCAACTTGACTGTCAAACTGCCCCATAGGTGAAGAGTGCAATGGTGACATCTCCGGTGCCCGTACTTGTGAACTTCTTGATTCTGCTTTTGGCTGCATCGACGTTCGCAGATCTGCCATCATCTGGTCGATTTCAGCCAAACTATTCTCCAACCGCTGCATTACATCCCGCGGCGTTGGACGTCGAATTTCAGAATCCATTTTGACTTTCTCCGAGTCAAAACTTTCTCACTAAATCCTCTTCCAGAGTATCCCACTCCTGACACCAGTGTGTGTACGTCTGATCTACAGGTAAAAATCTCTCGCGGGACTAAAATGTTGGAACAGTCGTTGAGCTGGAGACGTGGTGACTGAAAAGGGGACTATTTCCTTCGAATGTAAGTAAATTAGTAAATAAATACATAGTTCTCCACTGCACTGCATAAGGGAACCTTTAAATTTGTTTTGATCTAACAGTTAGATATATAGCTTTGATTTGAGATTTGGTATAAAATATTGTAACAAAATGATATTTATTTTGTGTAGACTGTGGTGCATTTCCTTTGGAATTTGTGCGAAACTGTTTTTAGAGCGAAATTCGTTATTAGATATTCAGTAACACAATGCCGTGGTTACTTTGTGCTGATTTATACATGTAACAAGCTATGCATTCTAAAAGAGTGTTTGAATTGTTCCTTTAAGTCAATCTTCTGTATTGATGATTATTTGTCAATTAGTGGTTTTTGTGGAAATTCAGATAGTGATAAAAAGTATGGATGATAAGTGCAGCGATAATTCCTACAGTTAGTTCAAAGTTGTGTTACAGAGGTTTGATACATGCATTTAGCATTGTGTGTGTATACGTGTGTATACAGGTTGGCCATATGACACATTTTAGACAATTAACGTTGATAAATTAGTAAACATGATCAGTTATGGGACTGAATATGGTGTTGATGTTTGATTTAAATGATTTCAATCAAACTGTGAAGAGTTTAAAGGGATAGATTAACTCTGTGTAAAAATAAAGAAAGAATAAAGGAAATTTTAGGGGAAGTTGATAACCATGCCTATAATAATTCCACACAGGTACTATTAGCAACCTCATACTGTATCAGGAGAAGGGTTATGTGCATGAAACAATTCTTGCACTATACTCTGCTCATACACTCTGACTAAAGACGAGGAGGATTGAGTCTGAACTTGTGTATTGTAGTCGATAAGATGTTCTAAATGAGAGCATGTACACACTATACCTGTAAATAAACATGTTGGTGTGCCGGTACATCGCCTCTGAAGTTGTGATGCATTCGTGTTCAATATGAAATAAGTATTGGTTGGAATGAATGCTGATGAGACTAGGATGGCATCTGGTGGATTCTGCAGCAGAAGACAACTCGTCCAGCAGCCTTTGCGAGCATTCTCGAGCGGGCTTTGCTGCACCGTGGGATAACTGAGTATCTGGACGGACGTCGGAGAACGAAGTTCAGAACTTCGGAAGGAACAAGTACGTCCGACGTACTTCCAGAACGGACGTCGGAGAAAACGAAGTTCAGTACTTTGAGAGGAACATGTACGTCCGACGTACTTCCAGAACAGACGTCGGAGAACGAAGTTCAGTACTTTGGAAGGGACAAGTACGTCCGACGTACTTCCAGAACTGACGTCGGAGAACGAAGTACAGTACTTTGGGAAATGAAAAGTACAAACGACGTACTTCCAGGGCGAACGTCTGAGGACGACGTACTTCTGGACTAAGGTGCAGAATGACGAAGCACAAAGGCGGACGTCGGGAAACGACGTACTTTGTAAATGATGTCAAAGAACGACGCACTCTAGAAACGACGTCGGGAGTGAGAGTGAAAATTCACTTGTCAAGTGTGTTGGGTGAATTAGATATGAGAGTGAGAATGTGCCGTTGAATCAGATGGTGTGAAGTGCAAGGTGTAGACTGGTGACGTACAAGTGGTGGGAAACTTAAGGTTTTATCCTCTTCATAGAGTGATCGTATATTTCGATCAAACGGACGGTCGGCTCGGTCTGCATAAGTGCCAAGGCCCCGTTGCTCGCTACAAATTCAAGGTTCAAGCGCTAGTAGAATCTAACGTATTAGGCCGATGCCTTATGACTGCATTTCTCACCGATCCAGCGGGCATGCCTACCAACCCCCGGGCCGCCACCCGACCGTGCCGGCGGTGTGGAACACCGATTATTCCGTAAGGCACGTCTTGACACGGTGCGAAAAGAGGCCTTGCTTGAGGTTTACGTCTAGATTTAGGTGTCTTGTTCGATCTAAGGTTTCTAATCTATGGCCTCATCACATGCAGTTAGACTGAATCCTCGTCTAACGTTAGGTCTATGGGATCTAACGATTACACTCTCTTTAACTCTGGACATTAGCTATCGTTAGGGGTTAGAATGTGTTAACTGTTAACTTAGGTGAATTAGGGCTCTACGCCTGTTGGTGTTAAGTGTTATGCCAAAACAATTATTCAATCGAGCTAACCGTTAGGCCTTAATCACAATGAACTTAACACCTAACGTTATGACATTAGCAGTTGTATACCGTAGACAGTACAGGCCCACCCTATTACTAAAGGCCTACTATTAACGTTAGATGTACACTGTATTTGTAGGGCTAACGTTAGAGCCAGGTCCAGGGCAAGAGACTGTGCATAGTTTATACAGAAGGTACCGTATAGCGTAGTGCTCTAACGCTAGATCTACTATAACTAACGTTTAGAGTCTAATCAAATACAGTACTAACCCTAGTTAGACCTGTATAATTATCATAAAATCTAACGAGTCTTAAGTAGAAATATCTGGCGTCTAGTCAAAATCTGGGCCACTGATTCTACCTAACGTTAGAAGTTTCTATTAACCTTACGCTAGTATATAATGGCAGTTTTATTGTAACACCCAGCCTACCGTTAGATAGACCTAGGTTTAGACATCTAGACCCTCTTGAGGTTCTAAAATCTATGCATAAATGATACATATTATACATCTAACGTTAGGCTAACTTTGCTCCATAAAAGTAAGAGTTCACGTTAAATCTAACATTTCTAGATCTTGATCTGAATAGAATATCCTAACATTAGCTCTGAACGTTAGCACTAATTAATACTAGTCTCTAGAGTAGAGGTCTGCCAGATTGGAATGTCTTTTTTTTTTTGGGGGGGGGGGTCAACAAAAGGGAAGTGAACTTTGCCTTTCTTCATCAGATGGAGGAAAATATATGACATGTTGGTCAGAAAAAAAAAACCTGCACATTAAAGTGCTTAAAAAGAGAAAACTTCACAAAGGAACAGTTGCTGGATCTGAAAGGAAATAGCATAGAGCATTTTTTTTTTTTATAGTTTAAGATATAAAAGACATCAGTAAAAGGTTCCAACCCAAACACCAAGTACAAGAAGTAGTGAAAAGAATATAATCTGGTCAAGATGTATGTTTTTTCCAGTTGTTTTTTTTTTCTTTTTTCACATGTGCCATAATTGTCATGATGTTAGTAATACTATAATATAATTTATGTTAGCTATTCAGGGCCCCAGCAATGTATTCTGGTACTTGGGATAAGGGAAAGTATTAGAGGGAAGCATTACCCACATGTTTTGGAGAGGTGATTTTTTTTTTCTTCACTGAGAGACGAATGCTCAGTACAGATATCTTATCGCACTGGTCTGCAGAACACAAAAATAATATCAGACTAAAGGTAGAATTTTAAAATTTTGGCAGTCACCATTATAATTTAGTTATACAGTGACGAAAGTTCAATGCAACAGCGTACAGTCATAATAAGCTAGGATATGTAACCAGAAACTGTGAAAAAGATAGAGATATTGAAATATCGCCTAAAGAGAAAATTTTGTTTTTTTTTTTCTAACTGGTGTAACGTTTATACGTCACATTAAAAAAATAGAGTTTATCAATGCAGTTAATGTAGTCAGTGCAATTTGTATTGTTGATTTTCAAAATCTTTGGATGTATGTCACAGACATTTGTTCATGATAAAAAAAAAATCACTGAGGACTCATTCTTTCATTTAAGAAGATTGATTTCAGATGGAATTTTTGTTTTTGTTTTTAGATGTCCACAAATCGAGACTGAGGTTCTTTACCTTCCAAAACGAAATAGATAAAAAGCATTTTGATAACCACAACATAGATGTCAAGTGCTGCTTTTCTAGTAAATGTGCGCTGATGGCAAATCATTATAAAAAAAAAGAGAGAAATTGCTTCGTTTAGTGTTTTGCTGTATTTCATTGTGTGTTGATATAGTCCGTAAACGCAGTTTGAGACGATGGTTGCGAGCGTGTGCACATTGTGTAATACGTTTTGTTGGTTGAATGAGAATTTAGAGTGTTTATGATAACTGAAATGATTTTTTTTTAATCACAAAGATGTGATAATATAGAACACACACGCAAAAAAAAAACAATCGAATTGCAAACAAACCATTTGTTACATGTCTGCTCCAAGGTCATAGAACTTGGCCAAGGATAAATATTATAGACTCGATGATTTAACCGACTTAATGATGGGAAGGGGAAATGAGGCTGTTATTGCATTGTTCGCATTTCATTTCTACTTCCTTTTTACTTGTTGTTTTCTTTTTTTGAGGGTGATATTTGCCCTTTTATTTCACACAAATATCTAGGATACATATATGATATTCTTATGTCGCCGAATAATTGTGCGTTCCAAACAACGCTCATGTAAACAATCAATCATCATAAAAGAAACATTAGTAAGTCTTCTGCGGGAGGATAGATCAAAATAAAATGCAAACACCTCGCCTTAGAACATTACAAATGTAAAAGTGCTTTCGTGCCTATCCCTTGCAGGGCTGCGTTTCAGGGCCCGAGAATGCAAACTATATAGCATTGTATTGATAACCATGAATTCCCAAGCTTCTCGGGGGGGGGGGGGGGGGGGGGGAGGGGAGGGGGAGGTTGAGTATGCAGGATGGGAGATTTGGTACCGTAATTTTGCCAAGTAAAACGTGATTTGTTATCACGGTTTCCATGACAACCATTTCCAAGCCTAGTAAGCAATTTATTATAACTGGTATAAGCACGTTTCATTGTTAAACAGATTAGATAGATTAATACATTTCTCACACACACATACAAAAACATGTTTCAACACTTCTACGTTTTAAAATCATGAATATTTGAAATTTTCTGGGAGTGACCTAAAATGATCAGTTGCCATGGTAACAACATTGCTGACCAGCCCTCTTTGTATTTTTTTTTTCTGGCAAATAAGCACATTTCAGTCATATCAAGGTGTCACAAAGGGTTTTTGCAGTCAGCTATCCAACCTGTCCATTGACTTCGCCGATTATGTAAGATAAATATACCTACACGCACTATACCATGTACAATATATATGGGCCTACGCTATGCATTCGATTTTCCATTCAAAATGCGCGTCCAGTAAAAAATACATAAAACGAGTTATCTTTCGCCTTATCTTATAATTTCTTTGCTGCATAAGATATCAGAACATAAATAATATTTCGAACAAATAAAAACGTTTGAATAGACTGATTTCGGTAGTTAAAAAAAAAAAAACAACTTTGAAATATTGGTAGATTCTGCAAAGTAAAATTTTAAGTAAATCACGGTTTTATGTTTCATTGCGCCATATATGTGCGTGTAATATTCTACTTTCAAATGTATATTAGTTAGGTTCTACACTTGAAATGGAAGATAACACATTTCTAGTTTAAAATGTACTTATAAACTATAATTTTTTTTGATAAAAAAGTAAAAATCTTGATTTTTTGATATTCTTTCAAATTTTTGGCTAAAAAAGGCATTTTTCGGCAAAAACGCGCTTGACATCCGGCCGTACGCTAAACTTCAGTATTTTTGCAAAACTTTCATCTGGGAAGAAAGACCACTTTAAAACCACAAGATAAAACGGTAAAATGGTCTAACTAAAAGATAGACCATTTTACCATAGTATGGCAATAGTGTTTGTGGTCTATCTAGAAGATAGACCATTTTACCATCTTATGATGTGTAGCGGAGTGTATACATGTGCTGTGGTTAAACAGTCTATCTGCACAAAAATCTCATTTATTTTATAATTAAAACCCCAAATAAGCACAAAATTCTTCAGTTATCAGTGTTTGACATGCTTCTTCTTGTCCCATTGCTAAAAATGCATTATACCCATCTCGTAATAAAGCTCAAACCTCTAAACTTTAAAGTCATTTTTCTCAGAACAGCAATTTTCGAGATAGACCGTTTTACCATACGGCCGAACAGTACCAGCAGAATCGGCGGTGAAGAGGTATTCCTTGATGCCGTGATTTCAGCTTGATTTTTGTTCGAAATGGCATGATGAAGGTTTGTTAGATAAATCGCTGGTGTTTTCACGAACCGGCACAGCCGGACCCGGAGCCGCGAAAGTAAGTTTCGAGATAATCGCGTTTGAAGTTTTTGCCTTTGCAAAATCCATGATTGCGCCTATATTTCACGTCCAGTTACCTAAAAATCACACTGCACGACAGATTAGGAGTTGTTTATGTGTTTCATGGTCTTGGTTCATCGTGAAAAACAAATGTGACCCGCTACAACAAAAAGGTCCCAAAGTCGCGCACGGTCGAAGCCGTGAAAATCAAGTTTGAAGTCAGAGCATTAAAATTGGTCAAAACTTACGATTTTCTGATTTTTGATATATTATTGGAGTCTAACATGTCTTCTATCATCTGTCGAAATTTTGAAGCAAAATGATCAAAGGAAAGACGAAAAAATAGCGTTTTTCTGAGCAATGTTTTTTGGCGTTTCAACGAAGCAGAAACTGGTTCGAAAATTTGGATTGAGCGCCACAGATAAGTTCCGCCCCTAACAACGACCAGAGTGATCTCATTGGTCAGTTTGCTGCTTGCTGCTAACCGAAGCGTGAAGCTTGCACACTGCCCAGTCGACTGGTGCGTGCGGGCGGGGTGCGCTATGCTCAGCCGCTTCTCACATCCTGGTCACTGATTGGTTGGTGAGGAGACCGCCGACGCTGATGTGCTTGAATGAACTCTTCGGGGGTTGCTAGGGCTTACCTTCTATTCTCCAGAGGTGAAAGCTGACTTGCGTGTCCGTTGATCGCGATTGCGTCGAAAGGAAGACTTTTGGGGTGCTTTTCTCGAAACAGTGATTTTCCAGACGTCTCGACATGCTCTCTTTTAAACATCGATATCTCCGCAGCCGATAATTTTCATACAATGTGTTATATATCAATCTAAAGCAGAAAGATTAGGAAATTATAAGATGCAATTTTCAAATAACCGACCTCGCCCGACTTTAGGATCATTTTGTTGTAGCGGGTCACAAATGTTTCGTTGAAATATCGGGCAAAGTCCATCGTGCCGGTTCGTGAAAACACAAAAACACGTAAACAACGCTTCCAATATTTTCACGAACCGGCACCGTCGGCCGTGCCGCTTTGATTCTTCGCGCATGGTGCGGATTTCATTTTTCACGAAGTGACACCATCGGCGCGCACACGCTGCGCGTTAGGTTATCTACATCATTTCTCATAGCCGCGCGCGTACATAATCGAGCGCGCGCATTAGCGATGCTCCTTTGTATACTAGCGATATGGATTGGGTATCAAGATTTTGTTTGATACTTTTTTTTTCTTTCCCCCTTCTAAATCTGTCATCCATTCGCAGAAAGGCATTATTATTGAGTTGTTCTTCATTACATCACATTGATCATTGCTCTCAGCTCATTGCATCGGTCTTTATGCACATTATTTCGGATTATAATTTTCAAGATTCACTCTCTTCCTCGGAGCATTACTGTATCTCGTGCTATAACCACGAAGCATGTTGTTTTCGAATATGAAATGTAATCAGTTTGCTCTATTGCTTTGTGAATGTGTCATTCTTGTAAAGATTGTAAAGAAAATAATTATGTGTTGGTAATATCACTCTCTTTTCCACCCTTTCTTTCGCTTTCTTTCTCTCTCTCTCCCTCACACACACGCAAACACACACATACACACAAACAAACACACAATCTCTCTCTCTATTTATTTCCTACACGTGACACATTACAAAACTTTTTACATTACATAAAAACTAAATGAGCTTTATTTGGGTATCTTTTCTCATTCATAGATTTATTACCACGTGTGTACACGAGTTTTAAATATGGCTTTTCAATAAACTATACGTGGATCATACTACTCATATAATGCAGGTTCCAACTTGAATGAAGTTAAGGTACAATACATTACCTTTTATTTATTTTTCAGATGTAACAACGGTTTCTGTTATGTTCTAACATTTATACCAAGCTCTGTATGTATCACCCACCTTGATGATATCTATATTTTATGGCATTCAGGGTACTACAATATTTCTTTTTTTTTTTTTGGTAGATTCAAAAAATGTTAGTCAGACGTATGAGACTAGACTGACCTTTGCCTTTAAAGTCCAGAAATCTTACAAAATAATGACCAAAATGTTCCACCTCCTTCCATATCCCATCACCTAACTTCAACCTGGTCAAATGCTGTTTACCAAACATTAACTTTATAATCAATCTAGAATTTGATGATATGAATACAAGTACATAATTACAAAGACACTAGCTGATTTGGTATGGATAACCTTCTTCATATTAAAGGCAATACAATCTTGTAGACAGTGACTGAACTAATTGATGTTTAAATTGCTGTGACAGTTCACAAAGTGTATTATAAATCTTCTGCAAACAGTCTTGATCTTCCCTAATTTTGTAAAAGTTTGTAAGCACTCATATTATGCACAGTATGTGCCTGAAATTTAATCTATTACCATACCATGTTATTTTGCAAGATATAAAAATCCTCATGTTTCCCTTTCTTTTCTCTCACTGCTAGAGGATACCATATACAAAGTTCCTTATCTAAGCTCAGTAAGAAGTGGCTGTCAGATCTGCATTTACTCAGTATTGTTTCAAAAATAAAATCCACAACAATATACAATATAAAAAGACATAGATAATGATGTCTAGGCCATAGTTTCTGATGTGGACACAGACTGCAATAATATGGCTATGTACTGCAGTACATCTATCATCCAAGAAAACATTTTCTGTCAAAGTTTATTAGTCATTCTGGAGTTGCAGAGAGAGAGCAAGCAGAGGAAATGTAAGCATCCAATTGTTTATATCCCTCTTGCAGTCTACTAATACCTTTCTAACTTGCACAACTTGACTTGACTTGGTCCTGACTTTAGTTTACGTCTGCTTTGGGTGTCACAGGTGCTGGGGTAGGCATAATTCAAAAATACTGAAAATTGTTTATGGGTTGGGCATAATGGTGGCTGGGCTAAGGGAGACAAAATGAATAGTTTGATGGGAGAGCTGGTTCATAAACAAAGTAAAAGAAGAGACATCTATATGGTATTTAACATTGGTATGGTTTTGTCGTGAAAAGCACTGTTTAAAGTCAGAGAGGGGAAGCATAATACAGTGGAAATTGAGGATAGCATCATTGTGACAAAGCTGTATATAGAGAGACCCATGGATTGATGGCTATCAAGATTAATGTCAGTGAATAAGGTGACAGTGAGAGATACAGTAAGTAGGATTAATGTCCCTTAATGTCTCCTTGATTCTTTCACATACAATATTTGGAAAAATTGAGACTTTACTGATAAATGCACAGCAGTACATTCAGTTCATGGTTTCTTAATATGACATGTTGATCTTGTCATTAATTACTTTGTGGATTGTCAGTCAAACAGATACAGAGATTACAAGCTATTCCAAACTCTGCTGCAAGAGTAGTGTCCAAACTAAAAAAAAACATGAACAAAAATTTCACCGGTTCTAAAAAGCTTGCACTAGCTTCCAGTCAAAATTCATATACAGATGAAAATGTTGATATTAACTTTTGAATCCACACTATTTGAAAGAACTACTTTAAATAGGAAACGCACCAGAGAGAAACCTTCGTTCAAAAGGTAGTGACTTATTTGTTATTCTGAATAAAAAAGCAATGGCATACATTTGCTTGTAATGTCTCTACCATATATGGAATAATCTTACCCATAATTTAAAATGAATTGGAAATGTTGACAAATCTAAGTCTGCCTTGCAAACACCTGTCATTACAGTCTAAACGTGAAACAAGGTATCATTGTAATTGCAATTGCATGTTTTTGTTCGATCATTTCTATCCTTGAGCACAAAAGGCATAATACAGAATGTTTCCATATGCTGTATAAGCACTGTTGATTATTATTATTACTATTTTTATTGTTATTATTATGATTATGATGATGATGATGATTATCATTATTATTAGTATTATCATCATTATCATAATTAAAAATGATGTCCTACTTTATGACATCACTACCCCCCCCCCCATTTCTGCACACATACAAACCCAAAGTAATTAAATAGAGAATCAAAAAGAACATGTAAATAATGTTCTGCCAGAACCTGCCTGTCCATTCGTAAAGCACACACTCTTGTGAAAACTTTGCTGCTGCTGTGTGGAGCAACTCGGTGATTGTGGTAAAATATTGCTATGATCTCCTTCCATAATGATACCATGGCTTGGATTTTAGTGCAGATGTTCAGCTCAGCCACCCTAGTTATTTGTAGCTGTTTCCGGTTTCTCTTGGCTTTCTCCAGTAGACAGCTGTCATCTGCTTCTCTCCCTATGCAAATAGGAACAATTGTTTTTCACAGACAATGTTACTTCTGCATTGCAGAGGGGAATGATGACATTTGATACACCAGTCATAACATACTTCTTAATTAATTTTCCACATTTTTAAAACTACATCGATTTCCCTAAGAAAATAATTATATGATAATGTTCCTTTTATATCAACACTTTGGTAATGTTTTACTCAAAAGTGCTAATGCATTTTTTTTTTATCATAAAGTTTAAATCAATGTGATAATGTGCATAACAGAGTGTACTAGGATTACACTTAATTGTCCATTGACACTGGATTTTCTTAGTAATTGTCTATGGCAAAATAAAACCAAATACTACATGAAAAGGTGATGCATGGATTGCTGTTTAAATCTTGCTCACCTTTAGCATGGTGCACAATGTAACCTTCGAGTGCAGTAAGAAGAGGATGCTAAACCAGACGAAATGGTGAATGAACATATTGTTGATTAGAATCAGGAGCAGAACTAAAGAAAAGAAAAAAGAAAGAACATCACAAGTGAAAATCAGTGACATAGTCAATTCCATGTAAGTTGAATAGTCGAAGAATGGAACCCGAGTTTAGCCCAGCCGTGGATTGAGATAGTTAAGCCGTGAAGCTTGTTTATTCGATCTGTGAATAGATCAAAACCGTAAACAAACAAATATTAGCACCTTGTTGCTAATACATGCAATAACTTGGACATGTGAATCACATGTAATACTCATGCATGCCTTGTACACTGAACTTGGACTTCTAAATCACATGTACATTATTCATGCACGTCTTGTACATTATACACTTGTATATGATTAAATCCTTGCATTGCCTAACATGCATATAGACTCAAAGACTTCTCTTGTTGTCTGTGTATCTTATTACCTTCATAGTACACATGTATATATTGTATTATACACAACACCTGGATTTATATCTCTGTCACATATTGAAAGTGACCAATAAATCGTCATGTTCCTGTTACACAGGGAGTATCAATTGAACATGCACATTGAATGCTTGGAGTTTGCTACTATACACTTGTATGCTAGATGTATGCTTGCTGTATGTGGGAGTTTGCTACTACAAAGTACACTTGTATGCCAAAATTACAGATTCTTTCTGTCTTATTGAAAGAACAGCTTTGTATAATATGTAATACACTGAATCATTGTGCTCATTTACTGTGTACACATGCAGATTAATCTGAGCACTTTATTTGGCACTCTTGCACTGTACTTAGCCGTGTTGTGCATATCCTGTCTAATTTGTACTTCTGCACAAACATGTAATTTTGTACAAATACAACATGTGTTATCACCCCTTTAACTCTCAGTGACTTTGCTTCATACACTTGCAGTCACAAATCATATGGATATGAAACAGAACTTACATAGGCCCTACTTCTGTATGTGCAAGTCAAACCACTTGTACTTATTCTTGTATGTTACAGTGTATATGTTAAACATCACTTGCATCTACACTCTGATTGTACTGTAGACACTCATAATCTCACTTTGAGCTCGGTAATTGATGCTGAATATACCGTACTCAATGTAACACCTTAAACAAATCTACAACCTGCATTTCTGTATTCGCTTAGCACTATATTGTACACTCAACATTGTTACCTCCATACCATGGATTCTAATTCCACTCCAGAAATGCAAATTAAACCTTACAGCACACCATTGAGTAGATTCTTACACTTTAGATTCCACTTTAGGCGCTACAAACACTGTACGAACTGGTGTCATTAAACACAGTTCTGTAATTACCTTGCAATTTGTCTTGCAATACAAACACCCACACTGATGCATGTCGATAAATCATACACAAAGAACCCATTAACGTGTGGTGACCTTTTCCCACTATGAACTCTATTCACCAACAACTTTGTCTCTTTGAACCATTATCGACATTTATATAACACTAAATCTGTCTTAATGTCAATTTCTGTCACAACTGCATCTTCACACAACCACCACGTCAGGTTGATGAAATGACATCACACATAGCTCATAAATTCCTGGCATTACATGCCTTGACATGAACGTGCATTACATAAACATGCACTACTGTTCACGTGCAATACCTGCGTAACCATGTACGTACCACGTTGCAACTCACCAGTTACGCATGCAACAAATTCAACACTGTAACTGAGTTCAAATGAGTTCATAAGTTCGCTCAAGCATACTCTTATTTGCTTTCTTTCAGTTTTTAATGTTCATTTCACATTTTCCGGTATTTACTTACTCCTGTAGCGGGACTAAACTTGACTTGCATGAGTCTTCTGCAGAAACGAGCGAGTCAGCATTCGCATCCCATAACGCGACCAGTCTTCACGTTGACACGGTCAGCTGCTGAATGGCACAATTAGAAACTGCGCGAAACGTGACAAATGACAACTAAGTCTTTCACTCACTGCTGCTGCAGCGCATGTTGTCTATGGTGTCCTCAAATCACAAATGAGGCAAACTCAAACGCAAATTTTCCTAACCAGAATCAAAACCGCTTCGCTCCGCGAGACATAAGTAATGTCTCAGACATTTGACTTCTGAGTGTACAAAAGAAAAAACACATTGACATGAGTAAAACTATCGGAAATGTATATTGAGACAGTTCATTTTCATCGTTTCAGCTAAGAATTTGTCAAACAGTATGTGCCATTGACTTTTGCAAAGTTGATAGTATCTCATATCAGTACAGAGTGTATAACTGATCTTCCTCATCTCCCTCCCCCCCCCCCCAATAAAAAATAAAAACACAACAATAATCAAACTAACAATAAAAAACTTCAGTTACAACAGTCCTGAAAGATACATGACACTGAAGAAATGCATACTGCTACCATATCAAAATCAGACTGAGGGACAGCATTGCCTTTATACCAAAATGCAACATGACTACAGGTAATCAGATGTCAAAATGTTGGATTCCATGTTATGTCAGTGCTTCACATTCATAAAACTACAAATACAGTTGTACTTAACGAAAGAGTAAGACAAAACAATTATTTCAGTATGTGGCAAATCATATTAGTAATATTATTATTACTAGTAGTGTGCCTGCACTGTCTATTACACACTGGTCTGTCTAATTTACTCTAAATCCTTGACAAATAGCAATGCAACTTACGGTTCTTGTTCAAGCTTGAGATGATAGGAGAAATGTGCAGGAATGCGGTATAAAGTACAATACTGTAAAGTAGCCCATCATCGAAGGACAGCACTCATTTAATTAATTCCAGTCTGCAAGTTGTTGGGTTGTCCACACAAATGCTTCAATATCTGTTTGTAATGGAAGATGAATGAAAGATGTCAGTAACATGAAACTCCATCACTACCAGTTCTGTAAGATCATAAAATTGATGCACAGATTTGCAAAACATCACACTGCCCCCCCCCCATCCCTTTCAGTTCTATATTCTACGGCTTACCAGAATCTGAAGTTTATGAACATCTCTTTGGTGTACTTTTACAATTTGCCCAGCTCCGAATCCCCAGCTTCCATCCCCCCCCCAAAAAAAAATAAACCCTCTGTGTTTCAAAGAACCATAGATTGTAGAAAATCAAAACAAACAAAACGAAAAATCGCAAACTAAGGCAAAAGTACTTGCCACTTATGGGGCAATTACGACCACATTGAGGCTTTTAGGCTCATAATATAGCATGATAGAACAATTTATGAATTCAGGTGCTGAGCATAAACGTTGCACAGCAATTTTTTTTAATTTTTTTTATTTTTTTTATTTATTATTTTTTTTTTGCTTGTTGTCTATCCAAATCAAATTTGGTCCGGTATTCTCGACAACATTATCAAACTCTTAATTGTTGTTGGTAACGCCTCAATTTAGACAGGGAGGTGGGAAGAGGACCTCCCTGGTTTAACGTTAGACTTTTAGCAGAAGTAACTCTAAAATATTTTTTTTTTCATTGAGAATTCAAAGGTAGTCAGTGAAATAACATCACTTTTAGAGTAAACTGCACAGGTACCAGTCACGCCAATGGTATTCAAGAACACTTTTAACACTGTAACACTGTTAACTATCTTAATTAGATATTGAAGTTGTAGGCCTAGATGAATAGACTCCTAGCAGTTGGATCTAAATTCCAGGAAGGTTCAGGCATAATCAAGTAAAATTTAAAATAAGAGAGTTAAATCAGTCTACCTGCCACCTGGCCCTGGGAAGAAGTAGGTCGTAGCATTACATATTTGAGTTCGTTATACAGGTAACAATAAAACTTCACAATATATCACCAGTAAGTGCGTTTAAGATTCGATGCAAATGTGAGACTTGTTCATTTGACTTTAGTTCGAATCACTTTCCCTGCCTATTCTCCACTTACACCGAATAATAGATGTGGGACTGCACACGTAGATCACGAAGCTAGGACAGCGCCAAACGAAGTCAATGTGATCTGCAATAATACATATTTACGTTGTTTTGATATTCTAAATCCTCATTCATAAATCTACATTCAAGAATGTGAAAAATTCGAACAATTAAAGTGTTAATACAGAGCGAAATGTAACTTTACCGATTTCATCTGTCTAGTTTCCGTTGCTCTGGGCGCAGCCATTTTAGACGCGCGCGTACGAGGACGTTTGACAGATAAATGATTTATGATGACGTCCGGCGTATACGCACCATCAACCCGCGATCGTGCCACTTCGTGAAAATCGTAGACCGACCAGTCGAAGTTTTCACGAAGTGACACGGTCGTTATTATTACGTAATTATTTGAGATTGAGGTTCAAAAATTTGTCAGGTTGTAGATCTCGGTATTTACTATCATAACATGCAAAAATCTTAAAATCAAATATTTACTCGATTTTGGCCGGTCGTGCCACTTCGTGAAAACACCGACGAAATGTGACCTTCTTTTTCTCTTGCGTGTTGGTTTAAATTCTATTTTCTACCTCAACTTGCTAAAAAAACAGTTTAACAAAGTGGGAAACTGCAACATTTCCGTGCTGAGCAGCAGTCACGATACACGTGTTGCATGCAAGCACAGCCCCCCCCCCCCCCCCAAGGAAAAACGCAGTATCTGACATTTTTGTCGATTTTCACTTTTTTGCATAAATATAGTCAGTGGGCAATCCTTGTTCATATGACATATTCAGTTTTTTTGAAAAAAAAAATGTTTGGAAAGCTACTTTTCCGTTACTGCCAAACGCAGTATCTATACTTAACTTGCACGTTCCCGAAGGAAAAACGCAGTATCTATACATGATGAATATTTCCCCAAGGAAAAACGCAGTATCTACAAAGCTAGTCTTAATTACCAGACAATGTTGTTTATATATGTGAATACTTTATACAAATGTATAAATTTGTGGTAGGCCTAAACACAAATGCATACATTTTTGTTTACCTCGCTTCGTGTGACAAACGATCTGCTTTATTCTTTCATATTCTACCACGATGAGGAACATCTTCCGTACTATTTCAATATTATTTTCATTATAAGTTATTAACTTGTTGTGAAGTAACTTTGTTAGGCCTAGACCATAGTCAAAATTCCTCAGGCTCCGAATCCGAAAGTTTCGGCGAAAGGCGTAAGTGTTGTATTGGATAAACGTCAGGTTATATAAACCCTGGCTATAGATCTAAGTCCAAGTCTAAGACTTGTCTAGAGTAACGTTAGAGTCTCTTCTTGCGTATCTTTTCTAACGTTAGACTTAATACGATTATTTTTAAAGAATTTTCAGGGTCCGTATTCCAAAAGTTAAAAAAATATGTGACGTAGGACCTTGATATTTTTTTAACAGATTGTTGCTGCTTCTTCCTCCCTGTAAGTTACAAGAAATATGCACGTTTATTAGCATAAAAAGCAGTCACATCTTACTTAAAAATTTCTAACTCCGTCACTAGACTAACGTTAGACTTCTAGAGTAGATCTATGGCCTCTGGTTCCTAAGTTAGACAGATGTATCATGCGGTCTAACTTAAACTTAAATAACTTAATAGAGTGACGCATGCAAATTTAAAGGCAATAAGAACAATGTGAATCTCGATGCACCTATAATTTTAAAGAGTGCTCCTCTTTTGATAAGATCTAGGACTAGAATAGGCCTAGGGCAGGCCTGCATGTTTATAAAACTAAGAAGTCTAAAACTAAAACTTAGAATCCTAAGTCTAGTGTCAATGTTCAATTATCTACTACATACCATACTGTCTTAAAATTAGAAAGCTGACAATAGATTATGTGAAAAATAGGTAAATGGACAATAGAGACAGTTAAGAATAAGTTGTATTCTGATTCCTATCTAGACCCCAGTGAGACTGGGTTGCGTAAAATGCATGCATGATCCCATGCTGCATGCTACAAATTACAAGTAAAAAAGTTACATTACAAATTTACATGACACACACACACACACACACACACACAAAAAAAAAAAAAAAAAAAAAAAAACTTTGGTTCGATCCAGAAGGACTAGGCCTAGAGGGAGTGCGGATGTAACTTCGATCTAGACCTAGACGTATTTTTTTTTTTCGTAATTAAAGAGTCCTGTCTCGTGTAGACTAAACTATCTAGGCTATTTTTTTGTCAGTATCGGGCATGTATAGCCTGAGGCTGTAGACAAATGTAGCCTGGTACATAGCCAGCCTAGAATAAATTACATACAAAAAACTAGTCTAGATGAATCTAGATCCAGACATCCGATTTAAATTCATTTTGGTCTACACTCTAGCCTAGACTGTACAGGTCTAGATCTAGGCCTAGATGCTAGTTAGCGGCTAGGCCATGTAGCATCACATTACAGCCCTGGCAAGCTTCATATTAAACACGTACAGCTAGATCGGTCTGGGAATGTTTTACTTTTTAGGTTTGAGTTGCAATCTGAAAAAGAAAAACGTTCCAAGAACGATCTGTTATTTGTTAATGTTATGAAGCCTGCTCTGTAATCAGGGCATAAATGGGTGGGGGGGGGGAGGGGGGATTGAGGATGCATCCCCAGGGCCCAAGATGGAGGATGGTCCATCATGTATACTTGTACAATGATGTATACATATGCATACATAATTATGGGAGAAGAACCTGGACTTATATCCTAGGATCTCCCCCCCCCCCTGGTTTTAGGACATGTCTACACTACTGCCTGTGCGCTTTAATGTGATTGGTATGCTTTCATAGGCTACTAGTACTACTAGAATCTAGATCTATCCAGTCTAGACTAAATATATTTAGGTCTAGATCAAGTTTGATGAAAATTCGCTCAGGTGTTCTCAAGATATAGTGTTTACGGTGTGAAAATAGCCCTTTTTGACAAAGTTCGTTGACCTTTGACCTTTAAACTTAGGTGGGTCTCGGCCAAAATCTAATAAGTTCATTTATTCCTGGTAGAGCATCCCTGTGCCAAGTTTGGTGAAAATCTACCTAGGGGTTTTTGAGATAATCATGTGTACAAGAATCTGGTATGGACGGACGGACGGAAAAAAAAAACTGACGGACAGATGGATGTTCGGACGTATGGACGGACAGACAGACGGACGGCTGGACGGACAACTAGAAAACATTTTGCCTCTGGTGCCCTAATGGGGCGGAGGCATAAAAAATAGTGTATTTAGCCTTCACCAACTGCGTAGCCAGGATTTCATCTTAGGGGGGGGCGGTTAGTCTGCGAGGGAGCGAAGCGACCGAGCCCGAGCGAGAGCGGAGCGAGCGGGGGGGGGGGGGGGGGGGGGGGGGGGGGAGGGGGGGGAGGGTGTGGGAGGAGGGACAACCCCCCCTCCCACGGTAAGAACTTTTTGCATTTTGATGTTGCAAATGGTGCAATGTTTTTGCGCGTTTTATCGACGTGAAACACTCCCACTTGTTTAAGGTAGCAGTATATTTTAGTGTAGATTATTATTGACCAATTTGCCTATAAAATGGTATAATTTAGATACACTTCTTGTGTTAATTCTTTTCACTGAATATCATGAACGCGACTGAACCCAAGCGAGCGGAGTGAGCGAGGGGGGGGGGGTGTGGGAGGGGTGTCCCCCCTTCCCACGGTAAGAACTTTTTGCATTTTGATGTTGCAAATGGTGCAATTTGATGCATGTTTTTGCGAATTTTATCGACGTGAAACACTCCCACTTGTTTAAGGTAGCAGTATATTTTAATGTAGATTATTATTGAACAATTTTGCCTATAAAATGGTATCATTTAAATAATCTTCTTGTATTAATTCTTTTCACTGAATATCATGAA